>VYXF01011158.1:840279-929766 GCA_013397295.1 Polioptila caerulea
TCTATTTGATAACTAAAAATTAGTGAATTCCTGACATTTAGAAAACTGAAATCTAGTTATGGCTCTGGTATCAAATTCCATGAAGGGATGGAAACTGAAACTCTATATTTGCCAGAAGACACACATATACGAGTGTTACCCATTATTATATACAATTCCAAATGGGTGAAAAAAATACTCTTAGCCCATGCATGATGCTGCGTGCAAATATGACTGGTAAGCATAAAAACAGTCCTCTGTCTATTTGAATACTAGAGTCTTCATTTGCAGCACTCTGTAATACTATAAAAGTGCACAATAACAAAAAAAATTAGCAGGGTACTGGTGTTAAAATCAATTATGGCAGAGTTGCAACATTAGAAAACTCATTTCATACTGATGTTAAATCAAGTTCCTAGCACCACATAGATTCTTGCTAGTATTTTATGTCAAAGTATTCAAATTTTCTAGAAGGTGACACAATATCTTCTATGTCACAGTGAAGAAAGTGGAAAACAAGAAATCATTAGAATACTGAAATCAACCATTTAATAAACTACCACAGAGTACAGAGATTTCTGTACTCAATAGTCCTCCACAATATGCTGGACCACTCCATGGCAAAAACTACAGCTATTTCAAGAGCAAAAGATCAGATTTTACCTGATTAGATAATATCCTTCTAATTGGTCTATTATCTCAAACAGTAATCATAACCATATGGCTAAAGAAGAACAATGATGACACAAGAAAATATTGTTGTGATAATTCTTCTTGTCTCATATTAAGCTAGCAGTATCCTGGGCTACAGATCAACAGAGGTGACTCTTGCCCTCTCCTCTGTTCTTGTGAGACCTCACTTGAAATACCCTGTTTATCTCTGCTATTCCCAGCGTAAGGAAGACATAGACCCTCTCAGTCAGGTCCAGAGGAGGAAGACATAAAGATGACCAAAGGGCTGAAGCATCTCTTCTATGAGAATGGCTGAGACAATTGTGGTTGCTCAGCCTAGGGAAGAGATGACTCTAGGGGGACCTTATAGCAGCCTTACCATATTTAAAGAACACCTAAAGGATATATGGGAAGGGACATTTATCTAGGAGTATAGTAATAGGACAATGGGGGATGGTTTTAAACTGAAAGAAGGTTTAAATTAGATGTTAGGTGTAAATTATTTGCTGTGAGCCTCATGAGACAACGGAACAACTTGCCCAGAGAAGTTGTGGATGCTCCATTCCTGGAAGTGCTCAAGTGCCAATTTGGATGGTGCTTTGAGCAACCTGATTTACTGGAAGGTGTCCCTGGCCATGGCAGGTGGGTTGGAATGAATCCTTAAGATTTTTTCCAATGTAAATCATTCTACAGTTCTATGATTCTAGATACCACTAAAAGGATGTAGTAATTTTTTTAGTTATCCGATGGAATTCTTTTGACAATTCAGTAAATTGAATCCTTCAAAAGTACATGAGGGCAGTTTCTTTAACATCTACTAATTTATAAGAACATGCTTTGATTCTTTGGTTGTTTATTATTTCCTTCCAAGCTGAAAATTAATGAATTAAATAGATAGCTGAAAAGTGCTCCAATACATAAAAAAAAAATAAATTAAGAGACAATTTAAAAGTACTGAAGCTCTTTATTTTTTAAGTGATCGCGTTCAGGAAAAAAGAAGTGAGATTAAATTGAATTATACTACTTTACCTTTATAGGTGTATGGTGAAAATGAAATACACATAAAATTACACAGAGTCACTGAATCACTGAATCCATGAACAGGTGAAGCAAGGTCACTAGAACCAGTTGCCCAGGTCCATATAGGGAAGGATTTTGAATATATCCAGGGAGGGAGACTCCACAAGCCCTCTGAGAAATCTGTTCCAGTGCTCAGTCACCCTTACAGTAAAAAAGTTTTCCTGATATTCAGATGAAGCCTCCAGTGTCTTAGTGTGTGACCATTGTCTCAGATTATGTCACTGGCAACCTCAAAAAAGAGCCTGGCTCTGTCTTCTTTACACCCTACCTTAACATATTGGTAGATATTTATAAGATCCCTCTAAACCTTCTCTTCTCTAGGCTAAAGAGTTCCAGCTTCTCAGCTCAAAGAAGACGTGCCCCTGTCCCATTATCATTTTTGTGGCCATTTGCTGGACTCTTTCCTGTATGTGCATGTCTCTCTTGTACTGAGGAGGTCAAGAGCTTGACATAGTACCAGGCCAGACATTCCATCATAGAAGTTTACCAAGTTGGCCAGGCATGAATTCCACTTGGTGAAGCAGTGCTGGCTACCTCGATGCCTTTCTTGTTTTTACCACCCCTGGAAGCGTTTTCCAGGATTAGATGCCCACTCATCTTCCCAGGGATTGAGATAAGGCTGGCTGGCTTGTCATTCCTGGGTCCTCGTTCTTGTATATCTTGAAGAGAGGAGTGCTATTTGCCCTAAGCATTACTTGACAGGGGCTGCACAATGACATGGATCAGCTCCCTCAATGCTGGTGTGTGCTTCTGTGTAGGGTTTGGCTGGCCTGCGAGGGCCCATAGACTTATTTAAGTCCAGGAAGTTCAAGTATCCAGTCATATTCATCAGAACATGACCTGATCCTGTTCTACCAAGGATATATCTTCCTTATACAGCAATTCCATTTGGCCATTCATAGATTACTGATCCCCATCAAATTTATGCTAACAAACCTACATCAAATAGCCAGTGAAATAGCTCCTATCAGCTTCAACAAGATTTGTGTTTGGTTTAAAGGTGTTTTGTTTTTCTGGCTTTCTTTATGACCCTGAGACCTGACCAGTGCTTTGAGGGATACTTATTAGAACTGTTGAAAGAGAATAGGAAAAAAAAAATAAAAAAACAAAAAAGTACTATCTTAATCATCTACAAAGTTAAAGAAATGCAAAATATATTAGTAGAGAAAATTCTTTAATACAGAAAAAGGAATTTTATTTTTGCAGAAATAGACAAAATAGAAAAGACAAGATAGAAATTACATATTGAAAAAAGAGAGTACCTGCCATTCCATCCACAATTGCATGTCTACTACAGAGGAAAAAAATGAGGAAAGAAATAAATGAAAAATTCTCAGGGCAAGGAATCACTTCCTACAGGGATAAGACTTTAGGCTTTCAGATGTACTGTAAATACAGTAAAAACACAGACCAAACCAACCAACCAACCAACCAAAAAACAAACAAAAACACACTAAAAATCCAAACAAGAACAAAACAAAAAACCCCAACAACAGAAAAAAACAGCAACAACAAAAAAGAAAACTACAAGAAAAGTAGAAAAGGAAAAAGAAAATTAGACAGTATGAAAGAAGTGAAAAAGAAAATGGTGGACCTGAGCAAAATAGAATAAATTACCTAAGTTTTTAATGTATGACTATACAAAAGTTTGTTCCCTTATTATACAGCCTCTTTGCATGTCTGTCAGTAATTGTCTGTTCAGACTCTAGAATGATGAATCTTGTAGCCTTTCTCTGGGGTTCTCTTACTTGCTTTGTTCTGGGCCACCTTGCCTGCAAGATCTGTCTCTTAGTTCCTGAGTTCTTCTCTAGCCGAGGTCTTCTCACAGTCACAACACAAACAGCAATTTTGTGAAGGGAAAGAGAATGAGTTAACACTTCAAGTGCTACCCAAAGTGTTGGTAAATAAATAATCACTGGAGATATGATTTAGGGATTCACTATACAATGCTACTTTGAAAGAAATTGACAGCTTCAAACAGAAGATCCTAAATAGGCTCCTCTTCAAAAACAATATTGGTCACCGTCATATAATCACATGTTGCTGTGTCTATGATTGTCTGAGTATAATAGCTAAGCCAGACTTTGTAAGGAGAGGTAATACGTTTAATATACTAGAAAATGTATGTGGAAAGAGCAGAGCTGCTTGTCAGTTGAAAACCCTCCTACTGTTGTTATAAATATATGACACAAATATGGATATATACCTGAAATGGGGTTTTATTGCATGAGAATTTTCTGGTTTCTGCTAGTGGAAAACTTGCTCAAAAAAACATCATGTCTCTCTATAAACCTGCCTAATAAAATCATTGACTTTGTTACTGAATAAATGACCTGTTTATCCCCTGTTTCCCGATGGCCAAAGATATCTCTCAAAACTTTGCTATCAAAAAATTCTTTTCACATATAATCTGAGATTACATATAGTCATAAAATGGTCGTAAGAACAAGGTCTTTATATTTTTATAATCCTTATTTTGATAAATGGCTCAAAGAAAATACTAGGTAGAATTAAATCCTCCACAATTTAGAAAAGGGAAGGTACGTTCAGAGGACTATTCCTTCACCTATCATTATCAGTGACTCATAGTGCCATCAAAAGCAGAGCCATATGGAAATTATACAGTACATGCTGAAATAAACACATTAGAAATAGAGTTCAACGTTGAAGCAACTAGGCAACAAAAGCTGTCTCTGAGAGCAAAGAAAAACAAGTGTACAGCATTGTTACATAGCGAGAATTTACAAGGCTAAGAATTTTGTTGTGACAGCACAAACAACACCTCTCTGCTTCTTAAACCTTTATATGATGTTTTAAAGTGGTGTACACCTAGCTATTAGAGCTTCAGAAAAAACTAATTAAGCACTTCATGGTTCTTCTACAACCATAAATGCCACAGAAATAGTCACTGATGAAAAGTGCATTATTTACTTGTGTTAATAACTGAGTTTTAATGTGTATTAGACATGAAAATCCATGCATGCTGAAAAGACAGTGTCCTCCACAGAGTCACATTGAGCAAGTGCAGTCAACTGGCCCAAGCTTTTCAAATGTTTGTGGATTCAAAGAAAAGAATTACATCTCTGGAAACTCAACTAGTTGTTTTAGTCTTATATATTTTTCTGCCATATAGATGAGAAAGTGTTCTCTACCAAAAAGAAAGAAGGGTCTGAGGGGAAAAAAAAACAAAAAACAAACCAACAAACTAAACAGAACAATAACCACAAACCAAACCAACCAACCAAACTCCTCAAAAACAAAAAACCCACAACCAAACCCACCCAGAACCAAACTTTACTTTTGGCTAAACTTTATTTTCATCAGTAGATCAAAGCTAATTTTCTGCCTTACATTTATTCACACATTAAAGAAATATTACTTCAGTGCAATGCCAAGACACTGTTTTCCAATTAGTAGAAAGTAGTGTAGAAAGCTGAATTGTATCAGGAAGGCAATGGAAGAAAAAAGGAGAGGAAAAAAATTCCACAAGTTTTCCCAGTGCTCTCTGCAAGGGTAGGTGGAAGGAGAATGTTTACTTCTTCAAGGATACCTTGCCAAAAGAGGCATGAAGCAGAGTACGCGAAGAAAAAAAGTGACCAAGAAATTATAAGGAAGGTCATGATAAGAAAAAAACTGACCAACCACACTAATTGGTAAGATGTGCAGTATGAAAATGTTTATGTTTTCAACTGGGAGGATTAGAACAGGAAAGGAGACAACCTTTCCCTCCTCAACCTGACCAATTAGCATTAAAAAAAATAGCCAGAATCAACCTAAACTGAGCAGGAGTGCTGGAAGGGCAGAGGATCCCTAATGGTGCTCAGAAGATTTCCAAATGTGCCCTTATTTCTAAATCTATCTAAAGGTCTTTGTTGAATCTTCTGACATGCTTGAAAAAAAAATCTACTCTAATGCCAATCAGTTTCCAACTTTATAAAAGATTTTCTGGATTTAACACTGTCAAAAAGTAAATGCTTCACGCTTCAGAATATTTTCTGGCTTACGTATTAATTTTTTCAACATTAGGAAAGAGATGCAGGATTTGTAGACAATGGAAAAAAAATTAATCTTTCTCTACGTCAGTCCTGATTCCCATTTATCACCAGTCTATTTTCAGTTGTACTGTTAGTTATTTCTAAAACTATGATGGGGTTTACAGATCTAAATTTAGTTTTTTAAAAATTATTGACTTTTTTCGCTTGGATAAATGAATTAAAAGATGTTTAAAATCCCTCAAGGAAAAGGTTTCTGTTTCTCTTCATTTCTTCCACTATCTTGTATTATTATTGTTTAGATGAAACCTAGATATATTTAAGAAAGACATTAGCTTTCTGGGAATTTATTACATTCCTCAAATAATCTCCTTAAAACAGGATTTACTTGATTTTTTATTTCTTACATTTTTTCACTGAAAGAAAATGGTGTTCTTGTGAAAACGAAGCACTTCATGATTGTATATAAATTATCTGTCAGAATATAAAATCAACCAATGTGGAATGTTTGAGTATGCTTCTAACTGCTACATAATGACTGCTTTCTAAGTTTGTCAAAGAGAAATGAAATACCTTCAACTGCCTCCCCAGTGTAAAATATTAAATGAAATATTTTTATTCAATAAAATGGATTACTTTGCCTGTAACCACCTTACTGCTGGGATTATGAAGAAATTATGATTAGAAATTGCTGTTGCTAAACTTTGCAGTCACTGATTTCAAGAAGTTCCACTATCCTTTCAATGAAGGAATCTACCCCACTGTTAAAATACCACCACTACTCACCCAGCTCTGTGCCTTTCATAACCAGATCAAATCAGAGTGCTTGGAGGAAAGCAGGTCAAAGAAGAACCTATTTAATTTCTATATAACAAGTTGTTTCCTTCATTGAATGTGTAACACATTGCATTATCTGTACAGGATATTATATATTGAATATAATAAAACACCTTAAAAAAGAGTTATGTATTTAGAAGTCAGGACACACTTCAATGTCAGTTATAATAATGTCATAATAAAGTCATCTGAAGTGTTTTCTCTGTTGCATGTATTAATATAGACATGCAAATGTATAAAATAAACATTATTTTGTGGAATATCATTTAATATACTATGTACCATTTAATACACTCGAATTTGGGTCACTAGAAAAATATTTTAGTATACCATGAGGGATTATTTTAACCCTGTTTTAACTATGCACAATTGTTAGATTTATTCCCTTGCTGTGACAACCTGTTTGGACCACACTGTAACCTGCAGAGAAGCTTTCATTTGTCCGTGGTTTCCCATGAAGTAAATGTATAGAAAGGAAAATTAGAATGATACAGTGAGATGATACCCATGATTTTTTTATACTTGCGAGATAGAATACTTATGGGGAAAATTAGAGGTTTAATTCTGGGAAAAGAATGTAAAAAGAAATAATTGGAAACCTAAAACGTATTTTATCTACCATTTTTCCCCCCATGGTCTTTAAGACATCATAAGTAGGAGTTCTTTATAAGAATATAATTTTACTTGCATTTTCAAAAGTTTATTGCCACTGTTTCCCTTGTGCTGGCTCTGGTTTTCTCATTGACCTGCTGGGAGCTATATCAGGTAAATAATTTGGCTGAAAAATTAACCCTGCTGCCCACTTCCCTAAAGGATCAGTTTCTAGCAGCAGCAGAATACCTTTTACACTGAGCTGTGTCAATGGAACCCAGACACTCATAGCTGAATGCTCGCAATCACAGTTTAGTTAACACATTTGGAGTGAACATGTTCCTCTTTTTGCACTACACCATTAAACTCAAATTAAGAAAATCATCCTCACTTTATCAAGTAAATGTAGTATGTGGGAGAAACAACACTGGATTATAAAAGGAAAAACTATTAGGTATTACAGCTGACTGCCTAAATAGATTGCATAAAATAATGTCCTGATCTTTAATTAGCACCAACACACCAACACCCTGCAAGTTAGCCCTTACTTATAGCTTTTGCTCTTGATTGACCTGGACAAATATATTATGCCACTGGTTTCATCTCCCTCCTCTGTATTAGAAAAAAGATAAGGGAAAGGAAAAATCCTTTTTTATAGTAGAAGGTGCTCTATATGCAATGTGTAGGCAGAGACGAATAGTGAAAAGTCAACCAAGCAGTTATTATAATTTTTAGCATCAGCTACCTTTAGTTCATAGAGAGGGGTGGCACAAATAAGATATAGCAAGGGAAAGTGTGCAGCATCCCAATGAACTCAGAAGCAGAAATCAGTTTCTTTAAAGTACCAGTCATCAGAATCTAACTCAATCAAGAAGGGAGGTAGAATACAAGTGCAAAATGCCTCCCTAGATTTTCTTTCCTCTTGAATAAGAAGCACAGCTGTGACTTGAGCAGAGGATTTTTGGTTCCCAGTCCTTGATCACTCCATCATAACTCTGTTCTGTATTCCTTAGGTAAAGGAGTTTTACTTGGAATATCTTGTAGCTCAGTTTATGTTAAAGATTGTTCTTTAAATTACATGGAGAATTACTCACAGAGACTGAGGTCGATTCCATCCCTCATGGAAGGATCATTGTTCATAATTCAGTTCTCCTAATCTCCAGAGCAGATTGGCTTCATCCAAACCATTTGTTTCAAATGGTCCCTGACCCAGAGATTTTTTTTGGGAAAGTATTATTTGGCCTAGACAAAACACATTACAGAGACTGCTCTAAGAATTAAATAGTGCAAAGATCAAGTCCCAGGCCTAGAAATGTCCTCTAGCATCATTTACTTTCCTTACATAGATGTATGTACATAGCATGTAGTTTTAACTACCTCTTCTGAACAACCTTGCAGAACTGAGACTCTGTGGAATTCAGAAATCCAGAACACGAACGTATCTGCAACAGTAATTCAGCTCCTGGTTAACATCAGAATTTCTGGATGCCCTTGAACATCTGCAGATCCTGGATATTCAGAGTTTTCAAACGCCAGGACTTAGATTTGCTGTACCTCTACAGTAAATCTGAAAACTGTTTGACTTATAAAAATGAACTGTGTTCATGGCAGACTTCATAATGAAGGTGTTCAAAAGTTGTTAGGCTCAGTTTCTGTTCTTCTACTGCACTTCTACTGACATAAATATATTGTCAAAAATACAGTCAAAAATGCAAAGCGGTTACAGTGAAATTTGCCCATATATTATGTAAAGCTGCCCCAAGCTTTGACGATGCTTTGGGTACTGACTGCTGGAAAATGTGAGACTGTACAAGAAAGAAGATTATTTTATACTCTTTACACATTTATATTTCCCATTTTTCATTTCCATCTTCCCATTCAGACATTGTTCAGAAATAGACTTCTGGTTTTATCTTCTCTCATTTGGGCTTTGTACTGCCACTGTAAGTACAAGTAGGCAAGTAGGCAAGTCAAGACTTTTTTTTGCCTTATTTACAGTCTAATTTTAGATTTATTCTAACAAAGGAATGCAACAAGCAGTAAGGAATGGATGAACTGATGAAAGACAAAAGATACTGAGCAAACACAGCTGTTCACTTAAAAAAGTGCACATCTGGATATCTTCATTTAACATTCAAAATAGAATGCTAAACATTATATTTAGAAACAAGCAACAATGATAAAAATCAAAATAATTTCTCAGTACCGTGTTCTCATTTAGAACATTGTAGAAGACACAAAATATACAAATTATTTTATGCAAAATTTCAATTCTCTTCTGAGCTTCTTCAGAATTTCAGATCATCAGATGGTGATGAATGATCATTAGAGTGCTTTTTGTCAAATTGTTTTTATCAAATTATTTTCATTTAAAAAAATAAATCTGAAAAAGTCCTGTGAATTTATACCTAAATATATAACAGGATCTCAACTAGTTGTCAAAACCAAGTTACACAAAATCAGCCTGTTAAATGATACATGACAAACTAGAAAATTTGAAAACCAGGAATATGAGCAATAATTTGACATATTTTCTTTTTTGCATGTCTGTCCTTTTCTTAGTGAAGCAATACATTATTTGTATTTTCTCTCTTTACCATCTGATCTCTTCAAATGAACAGGAGTCTCTTCAAGTGTTTCAAAGGCTTCTCCACATCCTTCCTCTTCACTGAGGAAAGAATGATGACTGAACTGTCAGAAAAATATGTATTTAATATCTGTAGTTTAACTTTTCATTATAGACCCCTATTATCAGGTGCTTCAAAGTATGCCAGACTTTCAGAGTTAAACCATTTTGGTCCTAAAGGAGGTTTAGATAAACCACATTGATTTTCCCATTAAAAAAAAACAAAACAAACAAAAAAAAATGTATAATCACTTTGATGAGATTTACTTTATGAACAAAAAAATTAGAAATTACGTCACCCTCAGATTAAAGAACAATGTTATCTGTCTTTAAAAGTAAAAGCTATCTGTGTCTGGCCTATATTTCCCTCAAGTTCCATTTTTTTTACAATTAAGAGACTCTGACATTAATATCAAGGTTACTGTCCTTATAAATAATGTCTCCAAAGCTAGAACTGCAGTGGTAGGCAGAAAAGGAAGAAATAAGATGAGAAACAGGGTGTGGTGAACCAAGGTAATGATATCGTGAACAAATACAGGATATGTTAGCAAAAATAAAAAAACAGAACAGTGACTGACTTTAATGTACATGTAAGAGGAACACAGAATTCTTCCAAATGTAAAATACAAAGCACAAAATTTTATCTTGAAGTCTCAATCCACAGAAAGTAATATTTTAGTAGGATGTGTTTTCTACTTGATAGAATATGTGAAATATTTTAAGTGCAGCAACAAAAGTTGTCTCCTGAACACTCAGAAAACATTCAAGCATGGGTCTAAGGAGCACTGGTTCAAGTCTTCTAGTCTAAAATTAGTGCCACTAGTAAAACTGTTTTACTAGGCTATGTTCATCCTTAACTGGAGGAACAGGAATGTAGAAAACCTGTTGTAAGCATCAGCATTACACTTTGAAAATGTACCTCCTATGGAGTGTGGGGGAGATGGAAATCTACATACAAATGTTTATCTGCTCATCTGCTCTGCTGTGATTTTATAGTTTTCTTTAATGAGAAAATCCACATTTTTTTAAGCCCCCATTTTTCTTTATCATGGGTTGCTAAATCTTGCAGCCCAAAAGAGACCTGATTGCTGCAGCTCTATGCCTCCACATCCAACCAGTAACAAGTGTGAGCATATATTTCCAACAGGTACATATGCAAGCACACTATTACAATATGTGTGTAAATATACACAAAATTTCTTCTGAAGATCATTTCACACAAAAGCCTTCAGACCAATTCATCGTGTTGTTCACTCTGACAGATCTGGATTAGTGTCTGAAAGTAAGAAATAGATGCTTCTGTAAATACATATATATGAATCATTCAATAATTCATCTTATACAACGAGTCTGTCTAGTAGCTAGCCCTGGATCCTTTCATGTCCGGTTGCCTCACACCATCTCTCAGTCAACCCTCAGATCCTACAGGCCCACTGAAAGCTGATCTGGACATGCTGGTCCCTCCAGTCGATAAATTCTCCATCTGTCTAAGAGATTACACACATCTCTGTGTGTAAATGGCCATCCAAGTTTGCCATTTCCAAGCCCTTTGTTTTACTTGTTGGGCAGTCCAGATTGATATTCACCAGTGATCATACAGTGATTTGAATAACCCCACCCTTCATGGTTGCAAGTCCTGGAGTCACCTGGGCACCTGTCACTCCCAGACTTATGCTTACTGGTATTCTGATGTCCACATGCATGCAAATGCACACACAAGCACACATGCACACACAGAACAGACAGTCGCCTCAACAGGAAAATATGTAGTAATGGAATACAGTAAGAAGGCAAAACAGTCTCTGGTAACCAGGCACAAGGAATGACCAGAGAAGCAGAATGATCATCAGCCTGTTTACATGCAACTGTCCCTTTTTATTCCCTTGCCCCTCCTTTCCAATTCTAGTTCTTCCCAAGAAATGACCTTGATCCTTCCCTTTACCTGCCTTAAAGATACCATAATAAATCTTGTGCAATCCGAAGATGATATTCCCCTTATCCCATGAATTCCACATGCTGGGCAGTAACCCTCCTTAGTATGAAAGGTGATCCAGAGAAGTGCTTCATTACTAATCCTGTTTCATATCCAGATAATGAGGGTGATGGCCTTCCTGTGACATCCATGAGAGTAGCAGGGAATATGGCTATTTTCTGTGATTAGTTTATTCCGATTCCTCTGCCTGTGTCAGTTCACGAGTAGAGGCAAGCCTTTTATCACATAATCTAATGATTTCCAGTACACAAAGACATATTTCTGAATTAATAGGTCTATGTAGGTGCCCACAATACTTATGTAGCGAATATCTGGTTTTGATCTGAGTGCCATCCTAAGCACAGGAAAGAAGGCAAAGTTACCCTGTCTCCTGTTTCTGGAACTTCAGTCTATAAATTTTATATAATGGTAATTCATTTATAATATTATATAAAATATATATATAATGGTAATTCTAATTTATAGAATTCCTGCCCATGCTAATTTATTTTGAAATATTTAGCAGAATGTGTTCTGGTATTGGCATCCACAATGTGCACAACTGCATGCAGCACTGTACAAAGAGCAAAACCTGCTATTGCACATTTCAATAAATGCCTTTGAAAAATACATCATACAGTTAAAACATGATTTTCAACAATTGTCTCTGATGACTTTTCACTCCATTTTTTGTATATCATCATGTTCAAAGGGTTCACCAATCAATTTTCAACAAAAAGGTTAGATTTTCAAGGTTCAGCATAAAATTACAGATGGATGCAGCCTGCCCCTTTATACAACCACAAGTATATTTACTTCAGTGACACTACTTAGAAAACGAATAATTATTTGAAAGAGGTTCATCCATGCTGACCATAGTTAAAGGCCAGAAGCTGCACTAATCACTAGTCATGATTTTTGCTTTATTTAAATATTTTCCTTAAAATCCCTTTTGAATGCAAGAAATTTGGACACAGAAATTGTTCGTTGTTTCTTTTCCCTCTGTTTTATACATGTAAAAACATTTCCAGTGACTGAATCTATTTGAATGCATTTTTTTATTTCAGAAAATGAGCTGAGACTTAATACAGTTCTGACAGATCTGAGCTGCAGTAGCTTAATAAGAACTCCTGATAAAATCAGGTCATGTAAATTAGAGAGGCATATGTTCAGCGTGTCTCTTTCTTTTCTTATTTTTCATGTTTTCCCTCATCATGTATGGACAATGCTAAAAAGGGAATGTATGCTCATCAAATAGCTTCCATGAGATCATCTTTGATAAGGTGGTCATGCAGTTCTGGGACAATAATTTAAATACCAAATATCATGTTATACATACTACAACAACATCCAATATTCACAATTTTCATTTATATGCAACTATTTCATATGTGACACACTACAATCTGTGATATGAAATTAGGAATAAAAATTATGTATTACACAAGGGTTAATTTTAGAACAGTGCAAGCTCCAGGCAGAGAAAATGTTATCATCCAGGAGAAAAGTGCTAGCGTGTTCAAAGTGCAGAGTGATCAATACTCAAACAAAGAAATAAAAGGCAAGCTCTGCACTGATTACCTTTCCTGTAAAAAAAAGTAAGGAAAAAATTCCAGAATAACTGAAGTCATGATTTTCTGCATCAGGACTCTCTCTGTGTCTAAGGAAAATGGCTTACAAAAGCGTGGTACCAAAGAATAGAGTAATATGTTATACTATTCAGGAATTAATATATGATATTTTTATTTTTACTTCAATGAAAATAATAAAAGAAGAAGCAAACAAGAAAATATGTAATAAAATATTTGCAAGATAATCAAAACACCAATCATGGGATTTTCAGTTCCTGAGAAAATTGAATGAATAACAGCTGTGCTATCTCTAGGCAAAGCTGTATAATGTGAGCACTAGAATTTATTTTTTCACTTTCATTTTCTTTAAGTTACTAGAGGAATAGATTGTTTGAACTTTTTTCCAGGAAATGAACAGCCACTTTATATGACAGCATCATTTAGTGATGACGATGCCATTAGTCTAAAAGCTGCAAATGGAAGTTATGAGCTTTAAACTAGAGTGTTAAAACAGTGGTACATGAAGTAAATTAAACTGGTTGAAAATGTTATACTTCTTGGTCTGTCTTACCTTCTAATTCAGAAAGACACCAACAACTCCTAGTATGTGTTTTGGAAGAAAAGAGGCATAAAATGTTTCAGTGTTGTCAATCCTTCAGCACAGAGGAGAGACTTCACTGCCACAAGGGCACATAGTTCAAGAAATTTCATGTCTGAGTTTCTGGCTTAGAGCTCAGCTATTTGTAGCTCAATTCAGTTGTGTAATCATAGGTCTTTAGTGTCTCTTCACACATTCCAGAATAACCTGCTTGGCCTTCTCCTGTTGATCATCTAAGATCTATGTGGTTGTAAGAGAAAAATAAAGCTGTTGCTATATTTCTACAAGAGAGAAATAGGATTTCACACTGATGTGGGAACAAAGAAAATCCAAGTTGTGGTACCTTGTAATACTTTCACCATCAGTTCTCTGATAGCACAGCTTGAAATAAACCAAATTAATCTTCTGTGATTCACGAATATTATTCATACAGGAAGGCAGTGATTTTATGTGCCATTAAAAAGTTCTTCAATATTCATGGGAAAAAAGCAGAACATAATAGCTAGGTACTCTCAAAACTGTTCACACAGATAACATGTCCTTAACAGCATATATGCATATTGTGTTACACATTAATTATTCCCAGATTTTTTTACTGTAGTCAAGGCTTCACTTCAAAGAAAAAGAAGGTCATGAAAGAATGTATTTATGATAAAGAATGTCATGTTATTTAATAAAATGTGACATATAGTCATTTTTTAAAAACCCAAACAAAAAAACCCCACATACATTTTAACACTATTTACATTATTTTATATATTTAAGTAAATAAATATTTAGAAGTTTATGTATATACATAATGTTAGACAAGTAATAAACCAGCAAAAAACAAATGCATAGCAAACATCTTTTTTTTATATTTTATAAATATCTTTACAACTGAACAAGAGGGAGCAATTAAGAAAAGAAACCATTGAATCTGTGTTATTATTTGTAATGAAATTGGTAGAAGCAAAATTTCTCAGACCAGTGAAAAATTGTAACATAATAACTTGAAAAAAACCTTAGAGTACTATTTTAAGTGTGCCAATTTGGAAAATTGCAACTTGATTAACACAAAAAAAAAAAGTGTATTTTTTTTGGTTTATCATTTGAAAGTAGTGGTCATCTTATTAATTTGTCAGATCTCACTGTTAATCAAGCTGCCAAAATGATGAAGATGTGCAATAAACATTTTTTAATAAGATTTTTTAGAGGTCCCTTGTGAGGAGTCCATATCAGAAGCTAACATTTAATGTGGTGGATCATCCTGAAAAGGAAAAAAAAGGCTGATGAAATTAGCTGAAGCACAGAAAAGGTATATTAAGTATGAACTAGAATCTGTTCAGTATATCATAAGAAGTATCACATAAGAAAGTCAACATCTGCTTTACTAAATGAAACACATTGGAGTTAGACAATATACTGTTCATCTCTGCATTGTGCAATTGCTAGAAACCAAAATCCTTAGGGTTACATACTGCTAAATAGCTGAGATACACCTGCTGCTACCTACCTGGCTTTCTCTTATTTTGCTTGACCTTGCTATTTTGGACCCTGCCCAACTCAAACCTACAATTAGCTTATTTTTCATTTCTTTTCTATAAGCATGGCACGGCTACTGGTCTTTCTGTATCAACAGGGAGAAGAACTGTAAACCCAGAATATGTACCTCCGTTCTTCCTAACCCCAGATGCAATATTTCTTCTTTTCTTCTCTTCCCTGGCAAAATGTTGGAACAAAACAGAGCACTGGGAAATCAGTGTGAAATCAATAGATTTTAGGAGAGAAATTAATCTGTAATAGCATAGTGTTTCTCATACCAAAATGATTCCCTTTGGGGAGATTTTCATGTTTCTGTGTAATAGTCCTCAGCAAGAGAGTAACAACCCTCAGGGGAAGATCCAAGCTTCTACTCTTGATAAAAGATCAAATTATTTCTGCAGAAAAAGAAAAAGCAAGCAAGAGAGTGTTAGTGAAAAAAAAAAAAGTAAGAAAGACATCTTTCCCTTCTCACACTATCCTGCATCCTCCTAATTCTTTGTCTTACAGCTTGGTAGCATTTTGAAACTAGGTAGTATTAGAACATCAAAGATTGACCAATATTAGAAAGAATTAAAGGATCTCCACTGCAGTAAATATCTCACATACACCAAACTGAGAATTTCTGTAGTTGGGAAAGATAAGTAGTGATTGGTAAGTTTGGTTCAAATGCTTCAAATGGTTCAAATTACAACAGATGATGCAACTAAATTTTATGACTGTAACAGAAAATAGTAACGTAATAGATCTCTTGTGAATAAAATGGAATATGACAGATACAGGTTTGATTTTATTTCCTAGATTTGTGTATTGTTAAATCAAAGAAGAATATCTAAGATAAAACAATTGAACAATCAATACTACTTAGATTTGAAGTATAGGTAATATATGTGTAAAAAAACCAATAGTTTTTCAGGAATTTATGAACTGATCTATGAAGTAATACCTCACTTTCAACAAAAAACATATATTAGCAAGTTTTCTTTGCCCTAGTTTCTTCTTCCAACAGAATTGAGTAAGAAACCTAAATTTCAGACTCTGATGTTAAATGACGTGGCAATATCATGCCTATTGACTGCTATAAAAGCAGGAATGATTCCTGGAATTCTGCCTGTTCTAAAATAAATTAGCTTTTAGACAAAATAGTAAGCTAGACTGTAATAATTGATGACTAAAGCTCACAACTGGAACTGCAAGACTGAACATTGCATCTCTAGATAAAATTGGGAAGAGAAAAAAATAAAATTGAATCTTATAGATTAAGAAATTTTATTTCGTTTGGAAAGTGAGTCATACTTTCTCTTGAACACACAAATTTATGCTTCTGTACATTCATGTTGAGTTTGTGGGGTTTTCTTAATCTAAAAATTGTGATTGAAAAATTGTTTCCATGAAGATTTAATATTACATGTTTGTCCTTCTAAGGTGGACATATATATTAGATAATAAAAAAAACCCCAAACAAGCAAAACAGAAAATGTGTATATGAACTTAGAAACAGAAAAAATATTTGATGTCTGCGTGTGTTCTGTTAGAATAAAACAGTGCCATAACCTGTTGAGGCGATAACTGATGGTTTAACTACTGCTATTTGCATTCTACAGGCATATTTTAGTAAAAAGATCAGGTATTTCAAATAAATCTTACCTTGTGTATTTCATAGACCACTATGTAACAACTCACAGTTGTTCTTTGATTCTTGTAGTGTAACATCTGTGGAAACAACAAATGATCAGTAAAAAACTGATCAAATAGGAAAATTATGGGAAATAAAACAGGAAAATAAAAAAGAAAAAAAAATCTGATAAAGCATCCAAACCCACATGATCATGATTACATAAAGGGTTGTAAAACTAGTTAATGGAGGTGGATTTTCAATAGAAATGCCCTGGAAGTCCTAGATTATATTTGACTGTTTTTCTATAGTGAACAACTAAAAGTAAAAAACAAACAGTAATTTATTTACCTATTTGTAGGGAATAGAGTCATAAACTGGGGTGAGATCTGACCTTGAAATTAGAATAATGAATTTTAGACAGTGAAACATAGAAACACAGGATGTCAGGATTAAAATAAAAATAAAAATGGATTTCTGCCCTGATAGTTACTATTAAAGAGATGTTTCATAGCAAAATTGAAAACATTATGTTCTTCAGGGGTTGGTATTGAGACCAATGCTTTTCAACACCTTTGTTGACAACGTGGACAGAGAGATTTAGTACATCCAATGCAAGCTTGCTGACAGCACAAAGCTGTGGGGTTTGGTCAACAAGCTGGAGGGAAGGGATGCTATTCAGGGGAACCTCAACAGGATTGATAGGTGGGCCTGGTAAATCTCATGAAGTTTGGTGAGGCCAAATACAAGGTCCTGTACCTGAGTCAGGACAATCCCAAGCACAGGTACAGGCAGGGAGATTGATTGAAAGCACCCCTGTGGAGAAGGACTTAAGGACATTGGTTGATGAGAAGCCAAACATTTCTTTGTGATAATATTCATAATATCTTCATAATATTAACCATTAAGGATAATATTCCTCAAATTTGAATATAATTTTAATCAGGAATAATAAATTTTACTTTCTATCACTCTGATAATTACTCTGCCACTACTTCATTTCTTCTGTATTCTAAACTTCTTCCCTGAATTGATACAGTACCCATCATTTACTGGAGTAATTTGCAAGACTAAGCAGTTTCTCTTAATGATGTGTTGTGTGTAAGATTTTGGGAAGCCTAGAAGAAGGTTGTTTTGCTGGCTTTTATTTTTTGTTTGTTTGTGGGGGGTTTTTTGGTTCATTTTGTTTTGTTTTGTTTTGTAATATATTTTGGAATTTCATTACAGCAGTTTCATATAGGTGTCACTATGAGCCCAAATTATCAATGATAAACTCCTCCTCTTTCAAAAAGTCCTTGTGGAAATTTAACACAGAAATTCAGTAATAACCTGAATGAGCTTTCAGAGCATTCTTGTCTTTGAAGTATGCATTTTCCTTTAATTTAGTCAACATTTGCAAAGTCATAAAGATATCTTTCCAATTTATATATTGAGATACATATTTACCCCATATGACGCAGTTAGCTGCTATCTTATGATTTTTCTCTACCTTTCATTTAGGCCTTTTATTCTGAAAATTTAACAGTGTCCTCTGTAAAAAATACTGGAATGAGCCAAGAAGTTGGCAGTTGAACTATATTCAGGAAAAAGAGAAAGAAACTTTTGGCCTTGACCACATAAGGAGTTTCTAAATTAAACAGAGCCAGAGCCCCAAAAAGCAAACAGTTATGTCTGTATGTTTGAAATCTGTCCTGTAGTGTGTCTTCATCACCCAAGACTTTCTTAAGCACACTAACAATTAGATAGTGCCTGTCACCACAAGACAGTTCATGAATCAATTCTGTGACATGATTCACTTGGCAAATGTAAGTCTCTAAGGCATCAAGCACCCAGTATAGTGTTAATAGGTAGCTGTGTATCATTATCTCACAGGAATTTTGGATATGAAATAAGTCTCGCTGTTATTTTACCAAAATATATGTCCTTTTGATTAGGAATTGTGAATATGAAGGCATTCATCAGTATCCTGTTTTGGGGTGTGAAGTTGTTTGTTTGTTTGTTTTGTGGTTTGTTTGTGTTTTTGTTGTTTTTGTTGGGGCTTTTTTCTGTTTTTTTAATTTGTTTGTTCTAGAACAGAGAAACAAGTTCAACAATAGGCAAAAATTTGGTATTCATATTCGTTTTCATACAGGTTAGTATTTGCTTTTTGAATGTCATTCCTCAAGAGTAGTGGAGTAAATATGCATAATATGAGAAATTATTGGAGCCCTTTTGAATAGGATGTACCTCTTTCCTCTGCTGAAATATTTCCCTCAGTAAAATGGATTAAAGCTGGGCAAATAAATCCTTACACACACTTTTCATAAAGAAGGCAGCACATTGTTTCTGCAAAATGTATGGGTACATAGAGAATTTGATTTAAATCTATGTCAATTACCTAAATCTATGTCAATCTAAGTCAATGACCATCTACCCACATGCTCCATGATTTTTTTGACTAAAATGTATAGACTTCTTATATTTCCACACAGATATAAAATGAATATCCTTGTAATGCTTTTTTTATGTCTTCTTCTCTCCATGAACGTGTGCATGTGTTAGTGGATGGGATATTCCCAGAGGAAATCCATCAACCCAGTTGTTTACATGGACCCTTAGCTCTTCCTACCATAAACATCTCAAATTATGATGAATAAAAGTATTTGTTTCGATTATGGCTGGATGTTAGTCTGACTAGCTCATATATTGTCTTTAAAAAAATAACCTCAAAACAAACAACAAAAAAATCCCAAGCATTCTAACTAATTACATTTAGATGCCTAATTTATGGGGGATATGAGTGACAAAGCTGCTCAGTTTCCAGGTTACTTATGTTATGCCTTCATTCTACATCCAAAATCGACATTTCTATTATTTTATTTACAGTTTCATAACACTGAAAAATAGTATCATTAAAGAAAAATGATAAAATTTCAGAGTTGAAATTCCTTATGTTAGGCTTAAATACACAAATTGTAATTAAGAGCAAGATCACTACCATTGTATCTGTAATATGGAAGCTTGAATTTCAAATTTGGTGTTTTCCATCTAGTCTAGAAGTTGGCTTCTCAAAACTCCTCAGCAGCAGTTACATCAAAATTTTCCTTTAGAAATTGCAGCTTTTTTTTCTCACTGTCTGAAAACTCAGGAGCTTCAGTTTTGTCTCCATTTTCACTCTGAACCTTTTTAGACTGGCCCTATGGCAGTCATTAGTGCATGCACAATAGGAATAGTTTTAATTTCTCTAGAGTTTTTAATGAGAATACCAGATTTATCATTGCTTGACAGGTAAATAAAATAGATGCAATTTCACTTTTTCATTGACATAATCCTTGGAATAAAATAGTTGAGATGTATTACAATCACAACTTTAACATAATAATCTTAATAGTACTTATATATTAAATAATTTTCAACTGAGAAATACAGCATTGTTGTGGTTGTTTGCAAATAGTTTAAAAATAAGACAGTTTAATAAATTCCACTGAAAACCATTGAAGCAATTATTCTTAGGGTAGTTTTATGAACGCTGGAATATTTAGATGTTACGTTAGCTCAGAGCTAGTATTTGCTCCAACAAATGTATGAACAGTCTAAAGATATTATGTGTTTGTTTTTTTTTTTTTTTTTCCTGAAGGATATTTTTTTCAATGGGATTTAGAAACTAAGGTTGCTCATGGACCTTTTAAGGCGTCTTCTGACCAACTATCAGCTCCTTCTGTTTCCTCAAGCCAAAGTTTCTAAAATCAGTGTGAAATTATTGCTTCATGGAATCTTCCCTACAAAACAAATAGTTTGGTGAATCGGAATCAAATTATTATAGTATTAAATACATATTAATAAAAAAAAAAAAAAGCTCCTGGAAAAAAAGATACTTCAATGATTTTAGAGGATCTTATGATAATTTGTTTTCTTCCTACTTATCACAGGGTTTTTTAAACATTCGATAACGTTCTCATTTTTCAGGCCTTAAACACAAAGGGGAGAAATAAGTTCTGTATAAGCTTATCTATAAAAACAGTTTGGAACTGTATCAGTAAAATAATAGGACTTGATTACTTTTTTTTTCACAGACCTGTATCCCCTTAAAGAAAAAGCATGAGGAAGATTAAGGCAAGCAGTTAGTTAACGTTGAAAGAAGCCCCAAAGAAACAGAAGGGGAAAAAAGATAAAGATGGAGAAGGGAGGATGGGGGGATGGGAAGAAATGCTATTTGTAATTTGAGAGCAAATATTTTTTCAAATTGCAGTGTGATAAATTCCTTCAAGTCTCAGTGCGATGCAACTGCCTAACGTAGTGCTTATGGTTACAGTAATTCTGCAATATAAACATCCAGACAGAGATAACAGCTGGTTATTATGTATAGAATGACTTGTCTATGACACTAAAGTAAAAACCGGAGCATAGAAGATGGTATCATGGGCCTTAAAAGTCCAGGCACATGATGATATCAGAGACCTCAGGGCTGTAGTTGTCAATGACAGCTTTCAGGCAGATGTAAAGTGAGGAACTAGAGCCAGTTTTGGTGATTACAGGGTAAACAAGGTAGGGACCAAAAAAAAATCTGAAGGTAAAAATCCTGCTATCACTTCATAAGCTTGTTTTAATATTGCTGCTTTGGGGAATCTATTACAGATATTAGGAAATGATATTGCTATTTTTCTGTACATGAATATTTGGTTTCAATTTATGCTTATGCAGTGAAAAACGCAGTAGCAGATATATAATGTACATCAGCCTCAATTAAAGTGCATGTCGTTGCCTGTGTGCATGTGTGCATGTGTGTGTGTAAAAATCAAAGCTTAGTGTTATTTACATGAAGACAAATATTTACCAGTGTTGCTTATTTCTTTGACATACTGTCAGCAGATGGAAGAGGCCATGCACACACGATCAACAGAAATTGCAAGAACAGAAGAGAAGCCAATGGTGCTGGAATGGCACTCATGAGGATACTAAACACAATCCTGGAATTACAAGAGCAATGTTTTCAGAACAGCAGCTTGTGCTTGCAATTTTTTTTTCTTTCTTCCTGGCAACAGTGGTAATATATTAGTTTTGAAAAAAATCCAAGAAGATTTTGGAACAGTAAAAAACACACAAAGAAATTCTCTCTCCTGCTAAATTCAAACTCAAAAAGACTAAACAGATCATTTACCTATTTTGCTTAATCCTTTTTCCATTATTTTTTTCTCCAAGCTACAGCTCTATGGATAGGAAAAATAAAGGAAAATATGATTATAGCAGAAAAAATGACTATTAATAATTAAGTGTTAGAAGAAATATACAAAAGAGAGAGAGAAATATTAGTTTTGATCAGTAGGAAAGAGAGTATATATACCCTTTTCTCAGAGAAGAAGTAGTCTGCTAGAGAGGTAAATACATGTTTTTTAATGTTTTTCTTTTTCAATCATATATTTAAAAATAAATGCGTATGAGCACACCTATATTAAGAGGCAATGATACGGAAAATCAGACAAAAAGTTAACATATTTAAATGCATCTCACACTATGCTCCCCACATACTTATAATTTATATGCTGGAAGATGACATGCCATCTTTCCTTTTGTACAACACATAACGCAGTAACAGTTGTTTTTTTCCTAAATTATACTTAGATGACCCCTATTCATATTTTCCCAATGGAGATAATGCCGCTTGAAATGTGCCTTGTTCAGAGTCAGGATCTAACTATCAGAAATACACCGTGTAACAGCTGTTATGCCCAAATAAACCGTGGGAATAGAGATGTAAATTTCAAAGTTTACAAGACAAAGTAGGGAGAAACACTAAGGGTATGTTTACTTCTGAGTCTGGAGATATACAGCTACTTCTACCCAAAAATCAATTATGGTATTAAAAGCACTCCCTCTGTCCTTTATAGGGTTGTAAAAACCCTTTGTTTTCAAGCAGCACTGCTGTGAGATTGAGGGTATCTTGGCACCTTTAGCTGTACCTAAATACTTGTCTGTATTTCTGTATTTCTGTATTGTCTGTGGACCAGACTTCCAAATTTATTTGTTATCTATCTGGTTCTGGTCTGCTATTTCTTTGCTGACAAAGGGAGAGAACTTAATAAATTAGGAATAAAATTTTTCAGTATTTCTGAGAGTTTTATAACAATACAGTCTAATGACATTTTCGAGATTTTCTATGTGTGCACCAAGGTATTTTCAAATAATCTGTTAATAATGTGATTACTAAGAGGAATCTTTGCATTTTGTGAAGCCTCCATATCCTTGACAGTCGTAAGAAAATTAATCTTGTCTTTTGAGAGAGGTTTCAGTGTGATGTGAATGTAGGCAGAAAAATAGTAGCAGATTACTTGGTTACCTCTGCTGCTACTTATGTCCAAAATATTTGATTATGCGTCAATTGAAAAGAAGTATATCCTAAATCATGGAAGATCTGTCCCTCCCCTCCTTCCCTTTATATCTGAGCTGGTGTCATATGGAAAATCCCTTTGGTCAATTTGGGTCAGCTGGCCTGGTTGTGTCCCCTCCCAGGATCTTGCCCACCCTTGGCCCCTTGCTGGGGAGGAATGTTGGAGAGAGAGCGCTGATGCTGTGCCAGCCCTGCTCAGCAGTAGCCACAGCACTGGGGAGTTATCGATGCAGAGAACAGCACTGTGAGGGGTGAGAAGGCAAAATGAGCTCCATCCCAGCCAAACCCAGCACACATGGTTCCTTCGCTTACATGAAGGTATTTATTTGATTAAAGATTCTCCAAAGGTGATATACAGTGATTCTTGTGTGTAGATGTAGTATTTAAAAAGAATTATCACTGGGAAATGTCTTCAAGCTGTTTAGTAGTAGCTGTCAAAGGTGGTCAAGAGTTCTGCTGATAATGCTCAAGTATATTTGTTAGTTGTCATTAAAGGATGTGTGCACAGCTTCTCTTATATTGTTATCATCAATTGTAATTTACTAGAAGAATTATCCATCCGGAAAACAACATTTTTTTTTTTGCCTCCAGATGTTTTAAAGGCAGCATAGCTTTGAGAGATATAAATCTCTCTCCCTCTCTCTCACCCTCTCTCTCTCTCTGTATATATATATATATACACAATCTTATATATTTGCAAACCAAAAACCTATTTTATGTTCCTCCATTTCTTCCATATTTGCCTAACTCAGTATTTCTAGATCCTGACCTAGCTAAAGGCAGCACATAAAAATATAATAAAAAACCCCAACATTAATCTGTAGAAAAGAGCTTACATCTCAGTCACCATCCCAAAACACTTCCATGATGTTAGAGGAACCTGTGGTCTTTGATCTGTTGTCATTTGCTGAGGTTTTTCCCTTGAGAAAAGCATCAAAAAAGATACAATAGTAAATAGAATAAGAGGCAGAGAGGCATAAAAAAATAATGTCTTACTTTTGGGAGTCTAGTTCTTGTTCAAGTGGAGATAACAGAGGGCATTGACACTTCTGATGAAGATATGAAGGAAGAAATGTTCAGGTTTGATTTAATGACGATGAAGCTCAAATGGTATTTGAAATTTTTCAGTGAAAAAGTTTTGGAAAAATTTGTATTAAAAGTATTTTTAGCAAAGTTTATAAAGGGTTAGGTACCATACAATTCAGAGTAATGTACAGAGTTTTATATTTTCAAGTCTTTCTTTAGCACTGTTTATGTTATGTCCTAGATGTAATACTTCTGACTCTGAATTTCCACTAGACTTGATTTCATAGTTGAGTTCTTTTTCTTTCTAGAAAGAGTATTAGAGTATCTTCTCTGATAAAGGTAGCATAAATGCTATCTCCTTTGGTCTCTTCAAAATATTTTTGTGGTTATCTACGGTAGCATAAATGCTGTCTCCTTTGGTCTCTTCAAAATATTTTTGTGGCGATCTACATAGACATTTATACGCACGTTCCCTTTCATCCTACAAATCCTCTTAATGACTCCCTGCTTCCCCTTTTCTAGAACTTTTAACAGCATTATTTTATACCTTATTGTAGCTCAGTCCTGCTGTTCACTACGGGTTATAAAGTGCTAGCTCTAATCAACCAGACCAGACATTGATTCACAAGGCTCTTTTAAATCAATTCCATTATTCATCACCCACCATAAAAGATGTCTGTGGCACCTTAAGGAGTCACTCCATAATTTTTTTCTGAAGAATTTTTCCATCCAACATTCCTCCAGGGAACTTTGAATTAACCAGATTAAGGTAGGATTATGAGTCTTTTGTTGTCATTCATGGAGGAAGGAAGAGGAGGATAAAAATACTTGTGAATTACTAAATTACCAAAGCCTGGATCAAAGGACTGAAAGACCCTATAAGGGGGTATGGGGGAGTGGACAACAGATCTTTGTTTTATAGGTCTGGATTACTTGTATCTGTTTGCTATAATCTAATGAGATTGTTAAAATTGCAATTACTGCTATAATAAATCGAAGTTCTGTCTACATGATATGCTCCATTCCTGCCCACTACAGGATTTACACAATTTTCAGTTTAATGTGTGTCCTATTCAGTACATTTTCACATTGCTGTCTCCTAAATTTTAATCCCCTCTGTGTTTGTGGCAAACATTGTTTTTTAACTCCTTTGATATGGATTATGATTTGAAATTAGTTACACACTTAGGTCTACTTTATTATCTGAGGGTAAAGCATTGTAGAATTAGCTGTAGTAGTTAAGTCATGGCGACCTGGTGTTCTCTTCCTTGATGCTTTAATATTACAAAAAGAGAGATACTAAACATGAAGTAGATATCTGATTTTGAAAATAATAGCAGAAGATGATTAAAACAGATATTTTTCAAAGCTAAAATTCATCAGGATTTCCAGAAATGGTCCGTTGCAAGTTCCTGCCTTTCTTATGTGTAACTTGGATGATTTTTTGAATGTACATTGCTGCTAAAATTTAAATAGTTAACAAATTTAATTAAATTAATTTTGTTAGATATTTAAACTATTCAGAACAATTTTTTTAAAGAATTTTCATATGATGTAACAAGGAAGACAATGAAGTGAAACAGGAATTATGCTACTGCATCACTTATAAAAATTGCAAGGGTTTCAAAAATGACAGAGTTCATTCTATATATTTTATATTAGTAGTTATAATCACTGATGAATCTGTGTGCCTGATCATACCTAAATTTTTACTAGTTCCTAAACTTCTGATATGACAGACCAAAAAATTAGATCAATATATTTCTTTTTCCCTTATGGCTCATGTGGGTGACTGAACTGTCTGTACATCATCCTCTTTCTTAAATTTTATTTGAAAGCATACAACTGGTAAAGAGAAGGTTTTACGACTCCTTGCCAGTGAACAGTGGTGAGAAAGAAGAAAAACATGTCAGAACATAAATTAACTTTCAGTTATTTAAAAGAGGTTGTCCTAATGCTCTGTAGTACATTAAGTTATTTTCTGTTCCATGGCCATGTGTTGTCACCTGCAGTTATAATGCCTTTCTCTCTTAGATGCAAAAGCAGGCAGAGGAAAAGCCATCTGAACCACAGAATCACAGAATGGGTCAGGATGGAAGAAGCTCCAGAGGGTCATATGATGCAACCTCCCTGCTCAAGCAGGGTTATCCTAGAGCACAGGACACAGGGTTTTGTCCAGATGGTTCTTGAATATCTCCAGTGAGGGA
Source organism: Polioptila caerulea (assembly GCA_013397295.1). Classification (NCBI taxonomy): domain Eukaryota; kingdom Metazoa; phylum Chordata; class Aves; order Passeriformes; family Certhiidae; genus Polioptila; species Polioptila caerulea. The sequence goes on from VYXF01011158.1 coordinate 866,931, forward strand.
GACTTAAGAAGCCATAGTGCAGACGAGGAAGGACCACTGCACATGGACTCAGTCCTCACAGCACTACCAGTGACTGAGAAGTAAGTCCTTTTGCTTCATAGTGCAATCTTCTAACTTCATGGGTGTTTCCACCATCCCCATTTAGTATGTCCAACAACTGTTTCCTTTGTCCAATCACTAAAAGATTATCAGATCCTCCCCAAGCTCTCACAACACCTTCAACTTTGTTAATTTAACACTGATTAATTGCTTTCAGTGGATCAAGATTTATTTTCTGTCCCTTGTGACTCTGCCTTCATTTGTCCCTGTAGTATTCTGTCTCAGATATTACATTTTCTTTCTTATTTTACAGACCGATTGAACAGACCTTTGAGCAGAATAGAATAGTCTTTCCCATGTCCTGTGTTGTCTCACTTTCTTCTGGTCTTCCCTTTACATGAGGCAGCAACATAACTGAGATTCAGTTTGCTCTATTATTAAAAAAAAAGGATTATTTTTTTTCCAAGTAATTTTATCCCTACTCACTAGAAACAAAGTCCATTAATGACTAATTTAGGCATAAATGCACTGAAGTGGTAAGGATTTCCCTCTCCTAGTTTTCATAGGAATATCCTCTCTTCATTTCTCCTAACCTTTCTAGACACTTCCTTTAGATCTTTCTTTCTCTTTTCTAAGCATATATAAACAACTAGATGGAAGTTTAGTGTCTGAGTGTGACATAAAAAAATCCCTTTCTATGTACCCATGGATAAAATTAGTAGAAAATCAACTTTTAGAGTTGCACAAGAAACAATTTTCCTTATTTTGTTCACTGTACCAATCCACTTTATTTGCACTATAATAATGGAACCTTGAGTAAGGTGTAGTCATGACCAGTCTTAGCTCTGTACTCTGTTTCCTGAGAAATGTTTCATATGGAGTGTTTGGTGTCTGAAGGTAGCCAAAGGAAACATCTGATGGTTTTGCTTTTAACATCACCAAAAGGATAGCAGTTTTTCACCATTAACAGCAGGGGGGTGAAAAAACCCAAAACAAAACCAAAAGGCCAAAGTGATTACTTGTACAAAAGACATACTTTAACATTACCAAAACACCAGGTGTAACTCAGAAAATTAACTGTTTTTATTTTTAAAGACAAACCAGACACTCGGGAAGAGAAATTAAACACATGTGCAATAGAGAGTTGCTAAAAGATAAAATAATCAAGAAAATAATGAAATAGCCAAAGTAAAAATAGATTACTTTAAATCTCTGAGAAAATATTTCTTACCTATGGTATTGCCTACGTGCATAACAAAGTCATCATTATTTGTGTAGCAGATCCCCTCACATACAGTATTATGGAATGGCAAGGATGAAAAAATATTACTAAATCCTAAGTTCATGACCTGAAATAACAAGAACTACAGCTGAAGTAAAAAAGATTATTTCTTCACTGAATTTTATAAAGGAATTTTTCAGTAAAAACTTTTCACCCTGAAGCAAGTGCTAAAACAGTCTATATATGTTTAATTCTTTAAAAGTTTGAGATAAAATATAAGTAAAATGTGCTTCAGTGGTATCTATGAGGATTGAATATCTCACGTGTATTTTCAGGGTTGCCATAGTCATTATTTCAAGAAATAATGTTTTTATGCCAAATAATGCTTTGAACTGTATGGAAAAACTCAGCACTTTCTCAGTACTTTACTAAGAGCACTCAGTGTCATGTAACACATGATGAAAATGTGTCTGAAAAAAACGCATTACCTAAAGGATTGTTTTGTGGTCAGTAAACTGAAAAGTGATTTGGAGATAACCTTTCATTGAGCCAGATATTTATATATATGTGTAAATGAGCAAACATGGTTTCCATTGAAAATTTTGTTAATTGAATGTATCTTACCACCTGTAAATGGTGAGAGTGATACCACCTTTTTCCTGACATTAGATTGCACTGCTCTTTTGGTTACAAGCTTTTGAGGCTGGAAGAAATTTTCTAGCAGAATGGTGTGTGTAACAAGTATCTAATGTTGGCAACATTCCCTGGGTTTTGCTGTAAATTCAATATGCTTTTTGGATGAAAAGGAATATGTGTTGAGCAATTTTAAGTGCATTTTGATGAAGAATTTAGTGCAAATCAAAATAATTCTGTGAACAGTGAAGATCACCAAATGACCGAGTCTGAGAGATGTGGTTGTATTTGTGTGCTTTGTTCTTACACATGATGTAAGATCCTCCCCACCTACTTGACCCTTGTGAGACCCTACCTGAAGTAATGTGTTCAGTTCTGGTATTCCCACCATGGCAAGGACATGGAACTATCACTGCAAGTCTAGAGGAAACAAAGCCAATAAGAAGACTGGAATATCTGTCCTATGAAGACAGGCTGAGAGAGCTGGGACTGTTCAGCCTGGAGAAGGTTGTGTGGACACCCCATGGCAACCTTCCAGTATCTGAAGGAGGCCCACAGGGAAGCCAGAGAGGGACTCTTTATCAGGAACTGCAGTGATAGAATGAGGAGTAATAGGGGCAAATTGAAAGAGGGCAAATTTAGGTTAGATATTAGGAAGAAATTCTTTACACTGAGGGTGGTGACACACTGGAACAGATTGCCCAGGAAGGTTGTGGATGCCTCAAGCCTGGTGTTGTTCAAAGCCAGATTGATGAGGCCTTGAGCAACCTGATCCAGAGGGAGATATCCTTGGCCTTGGCATGGGGACTTGGAACTATCTGGTTTTTAAGGTCCATTCCAACCCCTGAACATTCTGTGACCAAGGCAGTTCACTACTCCAGAAACTTTACTTTCTTTAACTTCAACAAAAGCATGCTAACTGAACAACCTTGACAATGTTCGAAGCATATGGGTCATTCACAATCAAGATAACTTTACACTATGAGAGGTATCTTGATTACAACAGGACTAGGAAAAATAAGGCCTTGCTGAGGAAAACATAAGAAAAAGCAAGAAGTAATAATTTTACGTTCGAATTCTCAATTTTGAAAGGAATTAAAAACCCCACAGCACAAAGAAGCTGTCTGAACTGTCAACATTATTAAAACACCCCTTTTCTGTTCTCATATGGTTGCTTCAGGATGGCAACTGAAGAGCAGCAATACTTATGGCAGTTTTTCATGACACTGATAGTAATGTCACTTGCATGAAAATAAAGAAATATTTAGGTTTAGATTCCAAACATTTTCTATTTATAATGAGATTGCCAACCCAAGGATTTTTGATAGATGTCTGACATTTCTGAGAGTAGCTCTGATAGTTTTTAGTAGATATCATATTCTAAATGTATCTTTCTTTGCTGAAGGATACGCAGCAAAAAACATAAACCTTTTCAAAACAGTTCAAACACTTCAACTAAAGTCTTAAAGCAATAAATCTAAAAGTAAAAGTACCCTATTTTATGTCCTTCTATTAGAATATAATTTGCTGGCCATTAGGAATTTTTTGTTTACTTAATTTTGTTACTACTGTTGTTACTACTTTGGTGAATTATATAAAGTTAAAATACATGAAGTAAGAAAAAAAATCAAGACAACAGATAACATAACATGAAGTGTTGGATCTGGATAAAAGAATAAAAAAGAAATTAAAGTAAATGTGGTCTTAGGAACACAGAAATATGCAAAAGGCCACTACTTAGTACATTAAAATCTATTTATGTCTGACTCAAACTGTAGGTTTACTTCTCTGAACATTTTGAATGGTTTTTGACTGTTCTTTCTAATATTCCTATCTAATGTGAAAAATTGCTTAGCCAACACCAAAATGCATGGTCTCCCAGTTTTAGATTCTGAGGTAATACAGAGTTGACGGTCAGCCAGGCTTCTGGAGGAAAATCTCCACAATTACAAGGTTAGGTGATCTATCAGTTTTCTGAGTAAGTCATTCCTCTTTTGGTAAGTATACTACAAAAAAAAACAAACAACAACAACAACAACAACAAAAAAATAACCCAACAAAACAAAAAAAACACGGATCCACAGATACAGCAAGGAGAGTGTTTTGCAGTATGATTTAGCTCTTTCAGCATCTTCAATCATACAGTCTAAATGTATCTGTTTGCAATGAATTTTTTATACATGAACTTGGATGCTTAATTCAATTGCAAAAACTTAAATGTGCAGAACTGATTGAAACACTCTGTGCTATACAAGACATCAACACAGGGCTTGAAAATATCAGATGGAACCTCTTCTTGCTTTGTCTCGAGCTACAAGACTTACTAGAGGCTAGGTGAATTATGTCCAGTTCCACTAAATTTTTGTGTTCTCACAAGTGAATCGAGTTTCCAGTCAATGTAGCAAACAATGTGTAGAGAGATTGTCATCCATCCAAGCAGAGATATCTAATTGAGGATGAACTGAAGTTTTTCTCATTCTCAGCTCCATGTTTCTAGAAATGCACTGACATTTGCTGATGGTGCAACTGTTGGAGTCATATTGTAAACCAGCTCAGTGAAACAACCCACATTATAAAATAAGAAAGAATACATATTTTTATTTCCAGAGGAGAAAATGAATATAAGACTACATTATCAGTCACTTTGTTCTCATGATTGTTCTTTTGTCTGTATTATCTGTGGTACAATGATAGCAAACAGTACAAAAATTCCCTCACTACAGTGACTTAATTAGGCAGGCAGGAAATAAAAAAAGATAAAACTAATCCATAACTGTACACATTGTTAATTAATTTTCTGAAAGGTGGACAAAGCAGGTAAACAAATGCTTCTAACATGAATTCAAACTAAATTTATTTAACCTAAATGAATCATATATGGGGTTTGTTAGAATTAAGCACATTCATTGAATAGAGTTGATGATCCAAATGGAAAGGTCAGACTCGTCTGAGGCAGAGCTTAAAAATAAACATTTCAGTAATAAATATTAGTAGGAAATTGGTAAATATTATGGAAGTTATAGGCTCAGTGGTAAAAAAAGTGAAAAGAGCTATGACATTGAAAGCACAAGTGTAATGAGAGGAGACAGGAGGAGGAATAAAGAAACATGGAGTGACACTGAGATAACGATGCTATGGGAGAAAAGCCATGGGAGAAGAGAACCCCACATCACTGGCCAGGGCAATCCCTAATGGATGCAGTCTGGCATTCTCTTCCCAAAGAAAGCATTTTTCTCTCTGCACAGCCCAATGTAGAGCCTTGGTTTCCCCATCTATCCACCTTCCTGTTGAAGTGAGACACACCAAATCCATTTTGATTACACTTTGCTTGCCTCATTTGCATTATCACATTCACAGTCTCCAATAAACTGGGAAAAAAAGTCTTATCCTCTCAGTCTACATTCTCATTTTGGTTTTCGATGTGACTTTTAGCACAGCTGGTGCTTCTCTTGGTGATTCATTTCTAAACAGATGCAAAATATCTCATACCCACCCCATAAGAAAGGTTGCTCAGAAATGTCTCTAGGCTTAACTATGTTGCAGATGTCTTGCTGAGAAGCTCTTTTTCATGTATGGCAAAGAGGGAAAAGGACAAGGATAGTGGCAGATGACTGAAAACATATATAGAATCTGTCTGTGCTTATACTTTCATAATCTTTTTTCTGGTTTTTGTTTTTTTTTTTCTTTTATGCTAACTTGTGTGTATTTTGGTTCACAATTTTTTTTTAAGAAGAAAATACCAAAAGGGCACAAATCATATAGTCTAAAGCTACATATACTTAAAATAGAGTCTTGTGGATGTTTAGGAATTGATCCAAGGCTTACAGATGAACTTGAACCTTAACCAATTAAAATGACTTCTTTAATCGCTGGAATACATAAAGATTTTGTGCTTCATATGCACTCTGAGCATCTTTATTCTTTTTTCCTTTAGATTTATGAAAAGAAGGCTTTCATAGCTGCAATTCAGTGGAAGATTTTAATGCTCCAGGTAAAAATAAAAGGTGGCTCAATATACTGAAGTATTTATTAGCTGAATCTGGTTCTCTGAGGGTTTGTATCAGCAAGATCCACTGACTGAGCTGAAAAATTTGTTATTTTATATTTGTGCTGCTTCTTGGCAATAGAAAGTCCACTCTAAATTTCTCTTACTGAAAGATTTTGGTCATGGAAAATTTTTTTTTGCATGAAACAGATAAAAAAAATGCTATGTTGAGGCAAACATCAAGCATCAAAAATTAGCAAGATTTAGATGAAAGAAAAGAATTTTGAAATGGGAGTGGAAAAAGGGGGGTTGGGTTCCTTTAATTTTGTAACCTCAAAATCCTAATCCAAGAGAAGAGACATAATCAGTTCTTACACTGAAAACAAAATGGAAGAAAATGTAGCCAAGAGGAATTTCCTCTTTAGCCTCAGTGTGTTAGGATTAATCATAATAAAATTTCATATGAAATTCTTACTGTTACTTTATTCTGTGAGGAGGTGAGAATATGAGGGTGCATGACTGTTTCTCAACTCTCAACAAGAATACTACTCTAAGGCAATTATCCAAGCTTTAGCTACCATTAGCAAAAAAATAAGTTCATGAGAAGTTTGCACCCACTATAATCATGCAGTTGTAAGGGCCTCCACAGTGCTCCTTACAAAACTGTAATTTCATAGCTGGTTTTGTTTAGGATAGAGTTAATTTTCTTCATAGTAGCTGGAACAGTGCTATGTTTTAGATTTGATTCAAAACCAGCACACTCAACAGTGTGCTTCATGAATAGTAAGTGCAAACTTTTCCATAGAAATGCTTACCTCTAGGCAAAAGAGAAACATCTTAGGGTTTCCTATCTGACATTTCAAACAGTATTTGCTTTAACATTCCAAATCCTTCCACTCCTACTGCTATTATACAGCCACCTCTGCAGTGCTTAGTCATCCTCAGAAGATGTGAGTGGAAGATCTTCAAGGGTAGTTTTCTATAGTCTTAACACTCCAATGGGCAGATTTCCAACTAGATTTTTAATTCTGCTTTTACTAAATAGATATGCCAGCTCTTAGCACTTTCCATTTCTAACCTTCTTCTGTAGTGTTTTTGTTGTGAAGCATTCACCCTTTGAAATAAATTGCAAGCAGCATATTTGGAGTATCAGGAAGAATAAGCAAACTTTCAGACTTGAAAATAATTGCAGTTGCTGACAGGCTTTGATGTTTTCTGTATTCACGCCTGTCCTTAATAAAAAAATCTAAGTTATAACAATGAAAAATAAATCTTATTCTTCCTTCTACTCATCATATTCTTTTTTGGCACTTTAAAGTAACATATATAGTATTCATATTATTTCTAAACTAAGCAAGGTATGCAGGAACAGCAAAAATACAAAAGTGCAAAATTTTTTCTATATTTGAGGAGAAATTAAAAAAAATAATAAATAACTTAACTAATAAATCAACACCATGAAACAATGAAGACTACTGCACATTTATTTAATATAAAAAAATTATCATGAAAGGCTCAGATCAATAAATGTGGAAGAAATAGTGATAATAGTGATGATGTTAGGTGCTCCTAGAGCTCAAAAAAAATCTGAAATTTGAATCAATTGTCCCCACAAAAGTCCTATTTTATTACATGTGCATTCAATTAATTGAGCCACACAGTAGCACACATGCACCCACAAATATATGATCTCTTTTATCTTGTTTAATACAGGAATAACACAGGAATAACCATTGTTTCCTGAATCAGACTGATGGAAAGCTCTGCCAAGCATTATTTTAGCCTCGTTGAAGGCTGTCCTCTGAGGACACCCTTTTCCATTTTTGTGAGAGTGTGAGCTATGTATGTTGGTGTGAATATGTCAGACATCCTGTCAAGGACTAGTCAAGAGTATGTTGCCTATAAAAGCAGTTCTAAAACTCACTCCTCACCCTTTTCAACCATCTACCATATGGTGTAACTTTAAGGGATCTATAGACTAGAAATCAGACTGAAGGAAATTGATAAACCAAGAGCAAAAAAAAACCCAAACCCACTCCATTCCTTGGTGAGAAGCATCTTTATGAAGCACAACTGCGTCAGTGAAGAGGTATGACTCTTCTGACTAAGTGTAAACATTTGTAGGTACCTACATGAGAGCTTATGTTCCTGAGCCTCATTTGCTGCTTAAATCTAGGTTTCTAGCACTATTTAAGACACTTGACTAGTTCTTCTAGTTTCTCTTCTGCCTCTTCATGAGTGTGTTTCCAATTCCTCCCTGCCACTCACGGGCAGATGCTCTAGAGACTATAATGTGGATTAGAAAGCCTAAGGTTAGACAATTGAATTGAGCCTCTATGTCCTTTTTAGAAATGTGGCAAGATGTAGTTAACCCCAATTGCTCTTTAACAGTAAAAAATGGAAGCAAAGAATGACCAGGGATACATAGTCACCTTAGTGGAGACGACAAATTCAGATCTTATTAATTCCTCTCTAGGATCTTTATGAAACAATTCAAAAGGGATATAAACTAATGAAAAATATGAAATAATGAATTCCAAGACCTATTTTTTTTTTTTTTTTTAATGTTTAGGTACTCTTAAAGAAAAACAGAACTTGCCCTATTACAAATGAAATTGTTCATTGTTTATTGAAAATTAACAATCAGCAATTGTTGTAAGGTAAAATATTTTGTAACGATGTAAATCTAGAAGTGAATTTTGGTGGACTCTCACTAACACAGAAAATATTTTTTTTCCCTTTATACATATTTTTACTGTTGTTTTTTCTAAATACATGTTTAGATACATGATCTGTCATAAATTAAAACACAACAGATAATCAATTACCTAAATGATTTTGTACTATATCTTAGCAAAGGTCACTTTGAAACCTTTCAAGAAAAAAAAGTAGTTCAATTTTGATAAAATGAGGTTGGTGACTACTGCAGGGAGGAATGTTAGAAGACTTAGAAGGAAAACCTCAGTGTTACATTTTATACTATTTATAATTTATATTCACAGATGGCAAGATAAGTGGTGTGACAAGTAGAAATAATCACTCTGTCATATTCACTAAACCTATTCTTACAGATGTGATACTCACGATACATCTTTTCATCATTGTAAAAATGCAATGGAATGGAGTTTTTTACTACTTGCCTTGAAGAGAAACTTCCTGACTGGTTTGCATTACAGATTTGTCTTGCACTGAGAATTGAACTTTTCTACTTCTTGATACACTAGTACTTTAAAATTCAAATAAATTCTTGTTTTTCAGTCTTGCAAATATTGTTCTGTCTTAGATTGCTCCACCATGGCTGTCAATCTCCAGCAGAAGAGAGACTTCTCACTCAGAGTGGTGACCTTTGTATTTGTACATACTGCACTGCAAGCATGTTCTTCACTATTGCATGAAAGACACAAAGAAATTGTTGTTTGGATTCTTTTTCAATAATTTTACTTTCATATACAGGCAACTTTTTTTAAAAGCTTCTTGAACTTTTGCTTTCAAAGGCTATATTTATTTTCATTTCCTTTTTGACAGTTATAACACAGACTGATTTTTTCCTTTTTTTTTCTGAAATCTTTCTTCAGTACAATTTAACTGCTTCCAGTTATACCACACTTGCTGTAATAATAATAATAATAATAATAATAATAATACTATATCCATTTGGTATAATTAATGCTCTCTAAGTTAAGCAAATAGTCAGCTGATAAAAACTGAAATAACTATAACCCTAAGCGATATAATCAAACCTGAAAGGAACAAAAACCCCTTCAAATTCACTAGGAAAGTCAAATGATTAGCAAAACACACAGGTATATTCTATAGTAATCAAAGGTAATTGAGACAAACTTTGATTTTAGAAAAAGAAAAATTTCTTAACATTAACTGTAGATATTTGGGAAGATAGACCTACTTGACTTGATGTTTTCAGTTCTTCAAGTGATTTCACTAAGTTTAATTGAAAAGAAAAAAAGCGCCTTTCAAAAAAAGTTCAAACAAAATTAAAATCTTCCATGAAATTATGAAACAGTGGCCTCATAGAGCACAGAGTTCAAGAAACTTTTCCTGATTATTGCAGTAATACATATAGGATATGTGAAACATGAGAAGTTTTAGTTTTTAGGTATTTTACACTTTTCAATCACTCTATAGAAATATTCAGCTGCTATCACAGTGATCAATATCTAGTAAAAAATTGGAAGAAACTGTTATATGCAAGGAAAAAAAATATTACAGAAGTCTACATACATACACTTGCCTGCCCTTGACCAAAGTAGCATCCCAAGATCTCTCCGCAGTACAAACATGGATATTAACCACAAAATAAAGACATTCCTGTTCATATTAGTACTTATCATTATGTGTTTACCCAGGGGACTACTATTGACTACTATTGAATTATAGATTAATAGAGTTAGAAGGGATATGCAAGGATCATCAAAGTCTAACTCCTGGTTGGTCCTGCACAAGACAGCCCCAGGAATCATGTGCCTGGGTGTTGTCCAAACACTTCTTGAACTGCCAGGCTTGATCCTGTGATCACTGCCCCAGAGAGCCTGTTCCAATGCCCAATGACCCTCTGCGGGAGAAAAATTTTTCTAATATCCAACCTTAACCTCTCCTGGCACAGCTTCAGGCCATCCCCTTAGATCCTGCACTGTTCACCGCAGAGAGGAGATCAGTGTCTGCTCCTCCTCTTCCCCTCATGAGGAAGTTGTAGACTGCAATGAGATCTTACCTCAGTCTCCTTCGTGCTGAAAAGACCAATCAACCTCACCCTCCTGTCTATGTCTTCACCTTCACCATGTCCCTCCTCTGGATGCTGTTTAACAGTTTCACGTCTTTCTTATGTTATGACACCCAGAACTGCCCCCAGCACTCGAGGTGAGGTCACCTCGGGCAGGACAATCTCCTCACTTGCCTGGCTGGTGTTGCTGTGCCTGGTGCACCCCAGGACAGGGCTGGCCCTCCTGGCTGCCAGGGCACTGCTGAATCATGGTCAGTTTTCCCTCAAGAAGAGTCCCCAGTGAATACTTTCCATAGTATTGCTTTCTACCATCTCTTTCTGCAGTCTATATATATATATAAATATAGCCCCCATATATATATATATATATCAAATAATTTTACATTATGATGGTTTTTAACCTAAGGTTTTATAATGTTCTTGTCTTTTTTGCTTCCCAGCATAGTCTTTGGATAGGTAATGTTCTGTACAGGATACCTTCAAGAGCATGGTAGGTAGTATGAGACACTATGCTGCCAGGGGAAAAAGTGAGTGTGCAATGTGATTTACTGAGCTGAGACAATGACCTTTACTGCTACAAACACATACACAATGCAACAGGCATTAAGGTATTTTATAAGTATTTTCAGCTGCAGGAGAAGGAAAATTCAGCTTGCATTACTATGCATTCCCTGATAAATACTAGAGGAAAAAGTGCTTGTTTTTGTATCTGTTACATCACCAAAAGGTTTCAGAAAACTTGGGCTGCATGTACAAGGCTGCAGGTCAAGTGGCGTAAGTATAAAATAGTAAGCATGAGATTGCTGCAAGTTCTGAAATATGCCAGTGACTTTGCATTTCCATGGAGGATTTCCATTTTTATTAGCATCCAGAAAGCCAAACTGCACAATGAGTCTGGCAAATGTACCAACTGCTGATAGTTAGCCAGTAATTCCAGGAAACAGAAGGTACCTGATGTGATGCTCAAATAATTATTTGCATTTTTGATCTACTTGTTTCTTTTCTGGAACATACTGAAAATGTGTGTCCTATTGTAAACAGATGAGAATCAAACAACACTTTGAATACAATCAGAACCGATGAGGGACAGATGCCTCTTTGTGTCTAGCAGTATCTTTTGGTCTAAAGGTTTCAGACAAGCTCTGCTTTTAATGACTGGTATTTCTATTAAGAAGGCAAACAGCATAAGTCACACTGGGCATAATTGCCTAAAACTCAGTGAACACTATAAAAACAAATCAGTTCAAAACTGTCTAAACAGGTAGGTGACTAAACGTATAAGCATGTGATCATCCTGCAGGCACGAAAGTGACCATTGTAAGCATACAGGTGCCCATGTTCTATCTTTTGATTTACAGAAAGTGAAGTATGTGGTAATACACATGAAGTGCTAAGGAGTGATGGCGACCTTTTATATAAAGCTGGGTACCTTGAGCACAAAACTTAAAAAGAGATTTCCTGTCTCAGTCTCTGTTCTCTTTTTCCTTTCAGAACAACTTGCTCAAACTCGTCAAAGCTACTGTTAACTTGACAAACAGTTTCTGAAGTAAGATCTGTAACTACTACACTGTGAACATTTGACTAATTGCATTGTAGCATTAAAAAAGACAGAAATATTACCAAAAAAACCTTCCTTGCTATGAAGAGTTGTTTTTTTAACTCATCCAAAGAGCTTATAGACATATAATACTTTTGCTGAATTTCTCAGCTCTCTTTATGTGGGTGGACTAAAAGAAAAAAAGTGGCTTATGTCTTTCCATAAATTAGAAGTTTATCTGCATTTGTCTGAACTTGCTGCAGGATAAAAGCCATTTTTTTTTTGTGAAGAGGGTAATTATGCCAGCAGTGTAGAATATCCTCCTTATACTGGCATTCAAATCCAGTTCAGATTTCTGATCCCAATACCTTTAGTGAATATTTGGGCCTTTCTGTTAACAACTTGCTTCTCAGTGGGCTAGAAAATGCTTGTCTGTCACAGAAGTCTATCAAGTTCTTTGCCAAACCACATGCATACTGACAGTTACCATTTACTGATGAGAGATGAATACTGATGCCATAGTTGGCATGGAATAAATACTAAACACGAAACAGTATGATCCTCATCACAACAGACACATTGAATAGTTCAGTGCTAATGCGATCATATTTCACAGGAAGCCCTTAATTTTCATTGTCAGGTTCCTGTCATGACCTTCCAGATAGCATGGCGGTTGCAAACCTTTCTTCTTTCTTTTGTAAACCTGGCCAGTCCTTGGATTTCTGCCATGTCAGAGAGCTGCCCGCCAATGGAACAGATGGATAGCACAGGAAACAGGCTCTTCTTTACTGAGTTGGATGGTGACTGGATAAGGTGGTGGGGCTAATCAACTTACTTGCACATCCCAGGTTATACGCAGCACAGGTAAACATTTAGCAGAACCACATCAACATTTGTGCAACAAGGATTCAAGTATAGAGGTCTGTGAAAGGAAGTATGCACTTCATGAAAGATGTAAGAGGAATATAGAACTCTCACAACTTGCACTTAGATCATTTAAGGCAGTTAAACTTTCTATTGCCTCCCCTTATTAAAGTCCTCCTTTAATCCTGACATTTACTTTCTCCAGTTTCAAATTCACAGCTCTTTTGACGAGTCTGATGTATTGGATTTGATTTCCCAAACCTCATTTCAACTGTCCCTGACAGGGCCGCCTTCTTCATCTGGTCCCTAGTTTCTGGCTGAACATATCGCTTCTTCAACAAAAATTCTGCACTGTGACAAGATGGGAAATTTCATAATACCCCAGATTTGAGGTCAAAAGGAACCATTAGATCATCTGATCTCACTTCCTACACAACAGAGGTTATTTCATGCCAGTGTAATTTTGTTTATTTCATGCTAGTCTACTGTCATTCTGAGGACATTGCCTTAGTTTTTTTAATCTTCAACCTTAATTTTACATACCTCTGTAATATCTTTTTTTTTTTAAATAATTTTTCCCGTGTCAAATCTTAAATATTACTATTTTTTTTTCACTAATACTATGAATAAAACAATAAGTGTGGAATTGTGCTCATTTTTCTGTAGAGATTTCAAAGATTCTGGTAGTCTACACTGCTCTATGACACCTAAAGGACAAATTTCTAATCGATAAAATCTATGCTTGGGTGTTAGTCATAAAGGACATATTGAGAAATAAATAGAAAGAAATCCACAATTTAAAAGTCAGGAGAAATAAAGCAGCTAATCACTTTTTTTTTCTTTCAGTCCACCCACACAATATCTAAAGACGGCTGAGAAATTCAGCTGTAATATTAAATGCCTGTAAGCTTTTTAGATGAGTTTTAAAACTGTGCATAGTAAGGAGATTTTTTTGTATATTTCTATTTTTTTTTTAATCCTACAATACAATTAGTTAAATATGCATATCACTGAAGTCACTTGCATGCATACGTTTGGACAAAAATGTGATTTTGAAATTCTTCATTATTTGTTTATGTATTAATTTCATACCTTGAGAGAGAGAACTCTCATTCTTCTGCAAGTCAGTATGTGGTCAGAAATTGTTTCATAATAACATTCTAAGAAATAGAATTAAGTTAAAATTATGTTAATACTTTATGAACTGGTAACCAGTAAAACTCAAATTTCACCTGTTTCCAACTGTCAAAATATAACATATTGAAAACACTAGCCCAGAAAATGTGTATGGATTTTCTAGAATTAAATCAATATGTATGCATACTATAAATGCATAAATTACAGTTCCAAAACAATTTAATATAATAAAGATTATGAGAGTAAATCTTCCATAAAAACCATTATTTTTGAAACAGGAATGACATCTATTGTATTAGGAAAACAGTACAATAACCTGTTATGACATGGCACCTTTCAGGAATACTATACTTAGGTATAGCAGGTATAAAAAGGCTGTTTTGCAACTATTTAATTCTCAGTTTTCTATCTTGGTCTGGACAAAAATGGCACAGACCTGTTTTGTATCCCAATAACAAACGTTTTGAAACTCTTAATATGTAAAAGGTAAAATTATACTTATGTATAATAATTACTGGAGTAGGTCATTATTTTCTCATCTATACCCAAGCAGTCATCAAAACCCAAAATCACATATTCCTAAGCAAGTGGTTCATGTCAGTAATTCAGTTTGACTTAAGTCTTCTGGAAAAACAGATGTAAGGGAGCAAAAGCCCCATTTCTTTGAAAGTGCACAGTCAGATAAGTGTAACCATATTTGTGCGATAAGCAAATACATAAATAATCCCAAGGAGAATTGAACAGAAATACTGATATTTAGTACTTTGATGTCTCCCGTTACTTTACAATTAATGGGATAAAAAAAAATGCATCCAAATTGGTCGCCTAATTCAGAAAACAACTTTTTACAGACAAGACACAAGATTGTTTTAAAGATGACTCAGGGAAATTCTAAAAGATATAGACATAGAAAAGAATTAGGAAAGAAAAGGACAATCAAGATAGAACACAACAAAATAGAACATCTGTTCCATTTTTAAAATATTCACATTATTTTATTTTTCAAAACATTTTAGTAGACATAAAAAGATATTGGCATCTTGTAAAAATCAGCAGAAAACACCCTGTTGGGAGAAGGCTTGATAGACTCAACTCATTTTTTACTAGACAGTTACTCATAAGTGTGCATGGGAGCAACAAGGGAAAAACAGTGCCACAAAAGTTTCAGAGAAATACAACCACAACAGCTTAGGTCAAGAGTTACTGGGATGCAAGTGAAAAACAAACAACTGAATTGCAAATAAGGTCCTTAGCATTACAAAGATTAAGGCATCTGTGACATTGTGCACCAATCCACTACTTGATTTCCCCAAGGAAATCACTGTTGTTCAGGACACTAGCCAAAGACACAAGTTTTGTAACCCAGTCTGTCATCCAGAGCAGTCTGCCCACCCAGTGATCTGCTCTGGGCTACCGCAAAGTTCAGAGATCACTTTGGATGTAATGCACACTCCCTGCTCTTCATGCTGTTACCGGTGTACCACATTATGGTTAGAACCATGGAAAAACTAACTCTGTAGCAGCTATGAACAGTGTTAAGATAGGATGCAATACTGAACATAATAGTCCAGAAGCTGATAGCAGTTATCTGACAAAGGTGCAATACAGTGGGAGATGAACTTAAGGGGAGCTATGTACTTTCTGTATACTCTGTTAGAGTTGTGCAGTGAGTCATCTCAGCAAGAAGGATGTCTTGATATGCCATTGTGAACCCCTGCTGCAATTCTCTCAGCAACTTTTGTGTCACTTGACAGAAAGAAGAGAGTTTTATCCTTGAGTACATGATCCTGCGCAACTCCCACTTGTCCAGCAAAGCCTCATACATTTTTATTGTAATTACTAATGGATTCTGTTGTTCTGTGCCTTCAGTAAGGTATCTGAGTATTACCTTCTGCCACTCTCATTTCCATGAAATGGAATGCACTTGTCTGGGACATGCTAAATTTACATTTTCATCTTCCTAGGTGGGCACTGCTCATCTTGGACCATTGACATCATTTAACACACTTGTGGATTTTTCTACCAGAGTTCATATGCACATAATCAGTAAGTCACAGTCCTCAGAGCCACACAAGTCCTTGAGCTTGGCTATGGGTGCCATGCTCATGGGTGGCTATGACATAACCACTGCCTTGACTGGTAGTTTCAAACCCCTGATGCCTGTTAAATGGCCAGAACTATCTGCCTAGTTTCCCACTGGATGGCTTGTTCTTTTCTGCCCAATTTCCCATTAGCTGTCTTGTTGGCTACCTGATGAATTATATTCGGTAAAAAAATATATGTAAAGAACCTAGACATAGATTAAATGACATATTGCCTTGTTTACTCATCTTTTATTTTCCATCTTTTTGCTTTCCTGGCAGTGATGACTTCAGTCCATTCTGTATAACATTTCTCACATTTTCTGCTTCTCTGTGCATTTTCAATGCCTTGCTTGCACTGACCTCACAGGTTTTACCTATGCTAGGCAATTAAAGTGCCTTCAGCCATGCCCTTACATGTTGAGATGAAGTTATTGAATTAATCTTATTTTTGGAAACAGTACATTACTTATTTGCTGTTTTTCTGATTATTTTCAATGGTAATAATGAATCATTTTTGTACTTCACAGCATATGCTTGTTTCCTCAGCTCAATTCCTTTTGGAATATCCTTCAACTTCTGATCTTTAGTAAGGATACATGCTGTAGCTGCTCAAAGCTGAGAACATCTTATAGAGGAGGAGATGCCTTGCAACATGTCTAGAATATGAGAGAGGGCTAAGAAGTATGGCCTAGCTTCAGGGTCAAGGGAGAGAGAAGGAGGGAAGGAGAGAAGGAAAAGAGAGCAGAGGTGGATGAAAGTGACCTTTCACATCCTGTAATTAAAGGGAATCTTATTTTTGCTGATACCACATATAGAAAATTATGTAGTTACAGTGATACGTCAGAACTGATCTCAGAAGTGACAGACTGAGCTATGATAAAGCCACCTTGAAGTTCATTTAGAACAAATATATTGGGGTCAAAGAATCTAGCTGCAGAAAAAGGTAGCTTGTATTAGTTTTCCCTTTCTATCCTAGAACTCCTTGGAAAGTCTGCTTTGCTTCTCTCCAGTGGGGAGAAAAGTTGGGGGGAATCTTGTCAATGCCTATAAGTACCAGAAAGAAGGGTGCAAAGGGAATGATGCTAAGCCATTTTCAGTGGTGATGACAGGATCAGAGGAAATGGGTGCAAAGTGAAGTATGGGAGACTCCCTCTGATCATCAGATGATACCTTTTCTTATGGTCAGGATGACCAGGTACATGTTGCCCATAGACACTGTGGAGTGTCCATTCTTAGAAACAGTCAAAAGCCTTCTGGTCATGGTCATCAGCAACTGCCTCTATATGACCCCACCTGAGCAGAGGGTTTGGATGAAATGACCTCTAGGAGTCCCTTCCAACCCCAGCTATTCTGTGATATTTAGATTCCTGTGACAAAAGTACTCAATTAGATATGTAAAGACATTTACTTTCAAATTCAAACATTTTGCAATGTCATCAACTATTTTGAGCTAATTGCTGTCAGTTTCAAGTGAATAGCAAAAAAATCCCCCAAACCACATTCAGTGTGCAGAAGCTTATATAAATCATGTAATAGGTATCCTTAATTTGACATTTTATTTACTGAGTACTTCATCATTCAGCATTATGCTAGACAGACTTAAGACAGTTTTCCGAAACCTCAGAGTTGTTTTCTCCATCATAAAATGTTCCAATCATTAGCTTTTATGTTTGCTTAATATTTTTATCATTCAGCATTGCACTTCTAATTACAAGTAATATTAAAGCAATCAAAACAAGTGTAATAAAGGGTGAACTATGCAAGATATTCTGTCTACTGATAGATCACATAATTTTCAAATAATGAAAGGGACAGGATTCATAAAAAAAAAGTTGTCACATACATTTTATAAATGAGAAAGTATTTAGATTGGATTCAGCTTTTTACTACTGTACAAAATAAATCTGATTCACAAATGCATCAAGTTTTCAGCTTGACTGGAAAGCAGATTTTTTTTTTTTAAATTAGGGTTAATTTTAATTGCTATTGCTTAGTGCTTTCATCAGAGGCTCTTAAAAACTCTGATTATTGTTGACTAATAATGTTTTTAGAAAGTTATCGCATTTTACAGATGGAGAAACTGTGGTCCACACTCCTTTTGGTTTTTTAGGGGTCACACAGAAAACACATGATGATTCTAGGAACTAGGCTTGGATTGCCTCGGCGAAGGCAATAATTGTATGTTGTAGTAAAAAGCAAAAAACCTGTAAAGTATAATTGGGCCAAAATGTCAACATACAACTTCTAAACTTGTACTTTCACCCAGTTAATTTTCTCTTCAGAAGATTCTTTATACTTCTAAAGGACTGTATATGTACATCACAAATTAGAAATTAAATTCTTAAAGGTATCCGGATTTTTGAGCAGAAGCTTGACTGACACAAATTACAAACAAAGGTGAAATATTTCTACCCATCTTTAGCAAGCTGAAATGATGATATTTCTGCTTGCAAAACTTTGGGCTTTTTTGATGTCTCTAATAATGATTGTAAAATTTTACATAAAATCAAATTATTTCATTTCTGAAATGTTAGAACTCTGTTTCATAACAGAATCCAAGTATTTCTACAGGCAAAAAAAACCAGAAAGAGGTATTGCATTTCAGTTTTACAAGCATAATTTTAAGTTAAATATTTAGTATTAGGATATCGATGAGTACAAGACTGTTTAAATGCCCCATCATATTTTTGGGAAGAAATGCTGATATCGTAAGTGTGCTAACAACAAAATTCATGTCAGATAAATATCACAGTCGTGATAAAATTATATTTAGAAATGTGAATGCAAAAATATTAGTGCGTAATCATTTTAAAGACCCACTTCAGCAGCACTCAAACGCAGTACATGTCCATTGCAGGACCCTAACAACAATTTTGCTCAGATAGGTACCCTCATACTTTTCATAAAACAACCTCTTTTGTGTCTCTCCTGATGAGTAAGTATTTAAAATGTGATACAAAAATCATCTTTTTAAATGAATATTTTTCCAGGTTTCCACAGAAATATCAAAAAGAAATGTAAATCAATCAACTTTTTGCTCCATCCATCCATCCATCCATCCATCCATCCATCTATCCATCTATCCATCCATCCAAAAACTTCAACAGAAAAGGGACAAAATAAGTAGATTCTGGAAGTGAATGAGGGAAGGAAGCTAGCTCTGCTACTCACTTCTTCTGTTATGACTTCAAAATAATATATGAATTGGGTTTTACAATGAAGCTGGTTATTTCTGCAATAAAATGTTGATGTTATTAAAAATTAGGAAACCACATTGATCATCTTTTTGATTGGTTTATTTCACAATGATCTATAAATACCTTCACTTCAAGTTGGACATATACAGCTTTTCAGTTTTCATAACAAAATATAGATCAATAGAGGTTATTATTCAGTATATATGAAATTATAGCCTAAAATATTAATTTCCAGTAAAATATGTTTTCTATGTTATTTAAAATTTTGTCCCTATAGATCTTTATTTTATTCTCATTAAAAAATAAAATCTTGTTAAACTAAAAGACACTTTGGGAAAACAAACTTCCTAATCTCTGTAAATTACAAAAATACATCCTAATTAAAAAAACCCCTCTAAATTCCCTGAAATGTTGATATACAATTTTATTATTGCATTTACTTCTATTGTTTATTAAGAAGCCTTTTAATATTAAAAAAAAGTTTGCCCTTGCTCTCAAACTGAAACTCTTCAGATTTTCTAATGGCTTAGTTCAGAATGTGGCATTAAAACATCAGAATTCAGGACTTAGTCCTAAATTTTATGTGTTGGAATATACATTTTTTTCTTCAATACTTGTGAAAATGCTTGTTCCTGGAAAGAAAAATCTGAAGAAGAATCCATGCTTAGAAGCAGTCAAGAATACCCAGTGGAATAATAGAAATTATATTGAAAGGACTTGGAGATTATTTCTATACCACTACTCATATTTGCAGTAATCCGTGTTCTGATTACTGAGAGCAGATATAATCTCTTTCCCTGCTTTCTATTGATGAAAAATAGACATATCTGGAAAAAGTGCATAGAAGAGCAAGTATGACCAGGGATTTGCAACAAATATTAAATAAGATAAATGAATGATGGAATAAACAAAAATGGACATCTTTGAAACTGTGAATGGCATGAAGAAGAGAGTTGTTTATTGTCTCTCTCAAAATACAAACAAATGAAACTAGCAGATGGTAGATAGAGAATAAACATAAGGAGGAATCTTTTTATAAAATGAAAACTTCAGTTGTATAACTTATAGCCACAGCATCCTGATGAGTTTAATAAGCATGACGGATATTCAAGAGATAATGGACAATTCTGAGCAAGGGAAAACCATCAAGAGATACTGGAAAAAACTTGGAAAATTTTGTTCACAAGCTTCTCAGATGCTAATTGTTGGTAGTTGGGGAAACTTCCTGTGAAGTATTACCAAGGGTTTACCTTATATTAATACTCTGCTTTTATTATGATCTTATTTTTCTGTTGTCATCAAATTTTGCAACAGAATTCTAAGCTGGATGGACCTTTGAACCAATCTCTGGTGTCTCTTCTTATGCTCTGGTGTTCTTTCTCATCTTGTGATTGAATATTGAGCAGTTAGTACAGCAACCACACAGAAGATGACAACATCAATCACAGCGAACGTAAAAAAGAAGAGACAGAGATCAAAATTCTCTTGTTTTTCAGTGGTTGTGAGATGTTTTAAAAAATAGTTTTAAAACTTCTTGGGAAATAACCTCATGAAGTTTAAATGTAATTTATAACTTCATGAGTCAAATTCCAGTTTTTAATAAATAATGTTTCCAATCACTTCAATTCAAGACCTCAAAAAACCTTTACAATAATACTGCTTTTTGGAAATCATGATATCCATCCTTCAAATAAGAAAATAGAGGCAGAGAAATTTTGGAGTGCATGATCACAGAGGAAAATTTAAAATTAAAAAAATGGAAAATTCTTTATTTTGATTAAAATAGAGAAATAAGTAAATAAATAAAGTACTTTAAAAAATAATAGAAACCAACCCAATATTTTCCCCTGAAAAGTCCAAATTACAGAGTATGGAAAAATGCAGATCCCCCTAACAGCTCAAATTTAATGGTGACAATATTGCCACTATTTTAAAGTACTTTTGTAGCTGTGTGTGGGAAAAGTCTGGGTATAAAATTATATTGTAATAAAGAGAGATTGCAGTCAGTATGGCTGACTTCCTACACACAATTTAAAGGAGACAAAACTTAGATTTTATCTTGTTGGTATATCACTTTGAATGTATTCTTCCAGTAGTGAGAGATTAAAATGTTAAAGGTTAATGACTTAATCAATCAGCCATTTACAAAAGCCTCAGCGACTTTTCTGGGGCCAGGTTTGCACCCCACAACTGAGGGGGTGGAGGAGAGGTTTAGGGATGTGTGGCAAACCCTCTGGTCTGCACAAGAACATCCCAGGTGCTGGGGGGTGACCAGCACTGCTGGAGGAAGACCAGGACAAACTGACCTTTGTTTGGCAACAGGCTGGGTGTGAGCCAGAACAACCCTTAAGAGGCCCTCAAGAAGCAGATCCTACAAAGTGAGATAATGCTTTTTATCACCCCAGTGTTCTCCCTCCTGATAAGGCTCAGGTGCAAAACTCCTTGCCAGAGGAGGGGCCTGGACATTTCCACTAGAACCTGAACCAATCTTAACCCATTGAATTTCCCTTACCACCAATGGACCAAGACTGAGCCTATTACTTTGACCAATGGGCTTCTCGATTGCAACAATCAAGTCTTGTCTCTGNAGGCCCTCAAGAAGCAGATCCTACAAAGTGAGATAATGCTTTTTATCACCCCAGTGTTCTCCCTCCTGATAAGGCTCAGGTGCAAAACTCCTTGCCAGAGGAGGGGCCTGGACATTTCCACTAGAACCTGAACCAATCTTAACCCATTGAATTTCCCTTACCACCAATGGACCAAGACTGAGCCTATTACTTTGACCAATGGGCTTCTCGATTGCAACAATCAAGTCTTGTCTCTGGATGCATGGGTTGTGATATCTTTCTCCTCTGCTATCTACTCTTACCCATTCCTTTTCTTCCTTTTGCCTACAGATTTTCTTATGTGATATTTTTATATTTTTATATTGTTATATTNTAGTGTTTTTTTCACTAAGCAACCCCAAGAGATCTATTACTTAGAGCCTCAGTTGCCCGCTTCAGGGGCAGGTTCTAACCCCAGTCAGATATCGTCACTGGCAGTTCTCGAAACTTCAGCTGCCACAATTTTATTAACAAAGAGTGTGACTCTGTGATCTGTTAGTGTGAGAGCTTCACGGGTGCTGGCAATCACTGGCAGTGGGTGACAGATTAGGGTAAAAGTGTGGAGACCTGGGAGGGGTTCTCACTTGTGGTGTGTGACCAGGAACAAGCCTATTGAACAACTCTTCCACCCAGCAGGGCTGCTCAGTGAAGAGTCCCCATAGTGGGATGCTGACAGACTGATAGGGCACAAATATCTTGGCTTTGCTGGGGTGCTGACAGCCTAATCAAACACAAAGTTTTAAAGGAAATATCCCCTTTTTGTGTGACACTGTGAAATATGTTTTTTTAAATTCTTACTACTGAAAAAGAAATTATTAAGAAAAATATACTTTGCAGGGGTTTGTGGGAGGGGTTGTTTTGGTTTTAATGGGTTTTCTTTAATTAATTTGTAAGTCAGGATTCATCCCCTGGTTTAAATTAAAGTTGAGTAAATAATATGAAGCAAATAATTTATACTATCAGGGTATATAAATTCGACACCTATTTTAGAATGAGAATAATTTAATTTTAGATATAATTTCTTGTCTCCATTGGTTAATGAGGAAGTTTGATGACTAGGTATTATGGGTGGAATTAATGTCATTTCTGTACTGTTTATGTGTACATCTGAGGGAATGTCTAGAAACTCCTTTGTAGTGACTGAATTGATATAAATATATTCAGGGAAAGCTTATGTCATGATTTAATCAACTACACTGGTAAGGCTGGGATAGAGCTCGTTTTCTTTGCAGAGGCTAAAGAGGGGCAATATTTTGGATTTGTGCTGAAAACAGCATTGATTACAAAGACTTGTTTTCATGATTGCTGAAAAGTGCTTATGCTGAGTGAAGGCCTTTTCTGCTCCTCACGCCACCCCATCAGTGAGGAGTCCGTGAGTGCATAAGAATCTGGGAGCATCCAGATGGGACAGCTGACCCCAAATGATCATAGGGATATCCTACACCATGTTCCATCATAATCAGAGTACAAAGCTGCAGTAATAAGAAGGAAAGCAAAGGGCGTTCAGAGTGATGTTGTTTGTCTTCCCAAGTAACCACTATTTTTCTTGGAGATGGCTGAACACCTGCTTGCTGGTTGGAAGTGCTGAATGAATTCCTTCTTTTGCTTTTCTGTGCACACAGCTTTTGCTTCCCCTACTAACCTGTCTTTATCTCAGCCTACAAACTTTCTCACTTTTCTTACTCTTTCCACCATCCTGCTGTGGAGGAGTAAGTGGCTGTGTGGATCTTAGCTGCCTACCAAGGTTAATTCACAAGATTTTTAAAAGAGTTTTTCATTTAAAAAGAGATGAATTTCACTTCACTTACTCTAAACAGATTCTAGATAATTATCTCAAATGTAGATAACTTCATGCATTGTTTTTTCTAAAATCTTTCCCTCTGTAAAAACTGAATGAAATTCCACCCACATTTCTAGAGAGGTAAACTTCAGATTTACTAAAATATGTTCAAGAGGATTAGATATAACTATACTTGCTGCAAATCTGAAAAATAAATGTGTTACAGATTTTATGATTTAAAACAAAATGTCTTGTTTGCATACATTCTGATTTCACCAAAGTTATCTGCTTTCTCTAATGAACTTGTTACAGAACTCAAAACTTTGCAACCAATAACATCCACTTCTACTTCAGAGAGTTTAATTCCTAATGCTTTCTAATACTTTTTAAATCCATGCAATGCTGCAGTGGTCCAAATTCATTTTACTCACCTAATTTTTGTCCTGGAAATTGGCATTGCTCACTGTATTTTGCCACTTCATCTAGTGTAATCTCCTTGAATCTTTTCTTTAAAAGAAAAAAGTCCCACATTTTTTGACATATTGTTGTCAATATTTCAGATATTTTTTTTGTTGAGAAAAGGGGGAATTTTGGGGAAGAAAGGGTTAAATGCTGAAGAATGGTGAGGAGGGGGCAGATTCTCTCAAGTGACCTTGTAGGAGAGCCCTGGAGAATACCAGTGTAGGAAACCATATATTATGCCTGCTGCTGTTTATCCTCTGTCGGTTTTGAGAAGTAGAATTTCTGTGTAGAGATAACAGGTGTTTACAGAGACTTGGAGACTCTCTCCCAGGCTGCTTGAGCTCCCCGTTGAGAGAGGCATCAAAGCAAAGATCATGAAAAGCACAAGGCAGATCACAGCGTGATGGCAAGCTATGTGTGCACAAGCCTTTTATAGATGGGTGCCAACAGCAGCCCTGCCATCCACTAGGACTGAATTGAGCTGGACGGGGCCTGCGTCCTCATTTTGTGTATCTCACTGGCTCCCAGTGCTGTTTTGGGATCCTCCAGCCAGTGAGGCAATTAAATAAGTTTACTCTTTAAATTTCAGCTGTGGTTTGTTGTGTTATTTTTGTTTTGGTTTTTTTTTTTTTTTTTTGTCACCACCGAGTCACCTGTGTGAATTGATTCACATAAGGATATCAAAAACTTCCAGAAAACCAGCACTCTGCTATAGACCCATAGAGTGCAAAATGAATCTGTTTTAACTCTAAGATAGATATTTATGAATTCCCTATAATGTAGTTATTTAGAGGAACACTCACTGAATTTAAAACTGGTTTGTAATGAAGTAGGACTTCTGAATTTACCACAGATCTAAAATAAAAGTCCACATTTTTGTGATTCTCATTTTTTAACACAAGAGAAAAAATGCTTTGCATGAACCTGCAACCACACTTAAATACAAAAAGATTCTAGGAGAGCAGATAGGTAACCTAAATGACCAGCTTCTTATTTTAAAATGGGTAAATTTAGGGAAGAAGCTCTCCTATTTATTCTCCACAGAAACTAAATTAGAATTTAATTGAAAATTGTAACTTCCCACTTCACTTATTTAATCTCATATTTTTGTTTTAATCATCCAGAGAGACTTCTGAAATTTCTTAAACCAGGATAAAATCACTCAATTTTCAGTATTTTCAGTGAAAATTGATTTTTCACCTAATATAATAATCACAAACCAAGTACTTGAAGTGAAATTGTAGCTAATCTAAATAAATTGTTCTCTTAAAAAGAACGTCTTTTAACCCATTAGGTTTTTGTAAAATACATCAAGGAAATGACAATAAATCTTTAGAAAAAATTCATTATATTTATCTTTTATACAGTGATACGGGTATCATATCTCAGAAACAGGACACAATTTACAGTATAAGGAAAAAACACCCTTGCCATATCATTGTCTACTACTGTCATCAGATTGCAGTCTTCTATATTATGGGTTCAAGGCAAAATATGCATTTAGATTTGGGAAATTCTCTACCTAGAGTGGAAGAAAAAAAAAATCCTGGAGAAAGGCAGAACACTGCATACTAATTTTTTATTGGAAAGCTAACTGAAGCTGGGGGTACCTCTCCTTTCCCACCTGAATATCACAAAGTCTTCAACAAGTTGCAGAGACGAACAAAGACAGGCTCGAGGGTGACTGAACTCCTCTGAGTTTTGAGAAGACAGAAGAGAATTTTCTCCCAGTGGGAGAAAAGGTGAAGATAAAGGATATAGAGATCCTATTAAGAAGACTAAGCAAGTCTTACTAGATAGATAAATAAAGATTAGTAAAATAGAACAGAGCCAACATTCAAGAAAAAGAAAGATGACACAGTAAAATAAGAAGAAAAAGATATAGAAATGTATTTATATTACATGTGGAAGAAAAAGGGCATGTCAGGAGTTCCTCCAAGAGGTATATTTATTCAACATATAAGGTTCCTATTCCTTATGTTGGATGTTAGCACTTACAAAGAAAATCAAAAGCATTAAGGCTGAACACTGGCAACAAAGGTTTTTTTTTTGCTTGAAGTATAAATCATTAACCACAATAGACAGCAAACAAAACAAACTATGATGAAGATAAATGAAATTTTCTCAAAATTTTTGAAAAAAACCTGTTGTAATCAGTTTATAAAATTATAGAGAGATGAAAAGATTTGGCAGACATAGGGCATTGTGTTCATTGCTTCTTTTTTGTTCTGTGTATTTATTATCAAAACTGCTAGATATCCTAACTCTAGGAAATGATTCAGCTTTCAGATGAAGGTAAATTATTGTATATGCAGCAGAGAAACAGAATGAATTAAAATGCAAATAAAGGTTCCATGATGAAATATGCTAAGTTGAATTCTAAATAATTTGCTTACTATTGAGACTTCATTCTTTGTAAGAGTGGTTTATTATTTTCTGTCCTCAAAACCTGAAGGCATAGCAATGCTCAGGCATTCTGGAAGAATTTTGTTTAAACAAACTACTGGTAATCTTCTGCTTCAGTGATAATTTCAAATTATTACAATTTAACTGTCTTATCCTAAGAATCTTCTCAACAGAGAGAAGTTAACATTAGGGTTTGTTTTTTTTTTTCTGTAACTTTGAAATTTGGTATTTATCGTTCTGCAAATAAAATTACGAAGAAAATAAAAAATACATTTTCCTGCAATTTCTTGGAGTTTCAGGTATCATCCTTCCTGTCTCTGTTAGGGACAGAATCTTCATCAGTCACCTGGACAAAGGGATGGAATGCACCAGCTACAACTTTGTGGGTGATATGAAATCAAGAAGGATTGATTGTGGGTTGGGGGCTAGGTTGCCATTCATGCAGGTCTCAGCAAAATGTAAGAACATGCCAACAGAAACCTCGGTAAGTTCTACAGGAGAAAAAATGCAAAGTCTTTCCTGACTCAAAATAACCTTGTGTGTCAGCAAAGTCTCAGAACTGATTGGACAGAAAGGTTTGGTTTTTGTTTTTTGTTTTTTTTTTTTAATGGAAAACAGCCTGCAAGTCCTTATGTAGAATAAGTTGACCAAGCGCCAGCAGTGTACTCTGGCAGCAAAAAGACTAAC
Source organism: Polioptila caerulea (assembly GCA_013397295.1). Lineage (NCBI taxonomy): Eukaryota > Metazoa > Chordata > Aves > Passeriformes > Certhiidae > Polioptila > Polioptila caerulea. The sequence goes on from VYXF01011158.1 coordinate 894,308, forward strand.
TGGGCTGTTTCAGCAAGAGTACAGCCAACAGGTCAAGAAAATTATTATTCTGCTCTATTTGACCCTTGTGAGATTGCATGGAATAATGCATCCAGTTTTGGACTTCCCAGGTACAGGGAATGTCAGTGAATGGGAGAGACTCCAGCCAAGGGATGTCAAGGTGCTCAGGGGTCTGAAGCATAAAATGTGTGAAAAGAGGCTGACAGAGCAGTACTTGTCCAGCCTGAGGAAGAGAAAGCTGGGGCAGGAAGTACACATTATTCTACAGCAACAGCAACTTAAAGAAGTGCTGTACACCTGATGGAGCGTGTCGACACACTTGTCGTACATGCACAACAAAGGGACAAGAGGCAAAACTCCTGTGACTGCAAAAAAGGAAAATTCCTACTGGATACAGACACTCTTCCCAGTGAGAGGTTAAGCACTGGGAGAGCTTACTTCAAAAGCTTGCAGAATTTTTGTCTTTGAAGATGTTCAAACCTCACCTAGATAAGGCCTGAGCTAATATTGAAGCTGCTCCTGCTTTGAGCAGGATGTGAGACTAGGTGACCTTTGGCAGTCTCTTTCAGCCTCTTTTTTAATATGATTTTATGATTCTTTCCATTTTTGGTCTACTTCATCATTTTTTTTATTAAAGTAACTATTTTGAAGGTCTTATCTGTAGGCTCTGTATGGATGTGTGCGTGTATGTGTGTGAACCTATGATTGTATGTATACAGGCGCATTATATGCAGAGACCTAATGAGCAACTCACTAATTTTCCAGAAGGTTAAAGTAAATCCTGTGAAGATAAAAACCAGAATGTGCATAAGCTGAAATGGTGTTTGTGTTAGAGCAGCCATTTACAGACTTGCACAAGTTGTAGTTCTAAGCTAAGTTATTCTTTCCTCACATACTAAGGTATAAATTAGCTCCTTAACATTTAAAACCAGTACATAGCTTATAAGCATCTAAAAAGATGTAAAGGAAAGTTTATCAATTTTAGGATATTGAACTTCATCCGAAGAGATTTAAATAGTGCTTTAGGACCCAGTTCTGATATCACATCTATAAGAAAGCAGAGCTGTAAAGTCAGGAAAACTATAAAGAGGGTGTGAGATTCTGGTTGCTGATTGAAAATGAGGATAGGTGGTATTCTTATATCAATATCTTTCTGCCTGATCATTGCTTGGCATTTTTTTCTTATCGGTTTCCACTGTTACATTCCAAAAAAATATGGTGTGTATATATAGCTGGATGTTGAGAAAGAAAACCTATTTGCTCCAAAATAATCCAAGATCTTTGAGACAATGTGTGAACCAGTCACTTAACCTGAAGAACTTACCCAAATTAGGCTTTACCTAATTTTTTAATATTAATTTAGAAATAGTTTGGTTCCATATAGAATGATAAAGTGAGAGAGTACAGTTTATGCAACAATTTAATGTCTTCTTTTATTAGGCCTTTAATTAGGCTTCTTTTATTAGATCAGAAACTACTTTTGTAAGTTTCAAAGGCTTGTATATTTAATTGCGGTCATTCAAAATCGAACTTGTGTTAAGTATTTATGTATTCTATTTATATTATATATCCATAATTTCTTGATTGTGTTGCTTGTTATGACTGCTAAAATTTATTGTTATGTTTAATAAGAAAAGAAGCCAAAAATATGAATGATTATGGAATCAGATAATTTTCAGAGGTATTTAAAATTCTCATCCAACCATAAATTAATATCATTGAATTACTATATGATTTCAATGTGTTTCTGAGTATGATGAAGTAGGCATACTTTCAAGAGGTTGCAAAAAACCCCCACTGTTTTCCAGCAATGAAAGAGAAAGCTATTTATATTTTACCATAGAACTGAAGAAAACTTATTAATTTGAACTTTTTCATGTAAAAAAATAAGCTTCTGTAATGACATATATGCCAAATCTTTGGTGCAAGTCTTGGATTCAGTTCCAAACGGTCAAATTACTAATAACCCCTAAGAACAGCAGCTTCTGCCAGAAATTAGGGAAGAAACTGAGCTATAGAGCTGCTGATGTCATTCGAAAATAACAGTGTACTTTTCTAGCTGTAAGAGTAATTCTAACTGACCTCAGCTGCTTTGTGCCGGAGTTGCTAGGACAACTTGTTCCATCTTCCTGACTTTCCGTGAAAAAATATTTTTTCTTTAACTATTTTAGTGTTTCAGCCTTTTATAGCATCATATATGTTAAGTTTGTTCAAGTTCCACTAACTCTCTTAGAAAGGGTGAGAGATTTTCTCATCACGGGTCATAAAAGCAGTCAATTTTTTTACATTTTCACCTTAAAAAGAAGTAAACAAGATGAAAATTTTCTTTATGTCTTGGATAGCCTGCTATACATCAGTTTGATAGTGCTCTACAGTTGTTTCAAAAATATATGTAGATGTATACTAAGGTACACATTTCTGCAGGTCACAGAGACTGTAACAGTAATCTAGAAAAAAAATTACCAAATATTTTTCATGCTATGAAAATGAACATGAACTTCTTCAATGAACATGAAGAAGTGTCATGCACTTGAAAAGCTGATTCTAAAAAAAAATGTCAGCTTTGCCTTTTTGCCTTTGATAAAATATGATGATCCTCATACTTACTGTGTTTTCTATAGTTACTTAAAGGGTAAAGTCATGTACTATATGTCCTCTAAAGGAAATACTGAATCTCAACACGTAGCAGGATAAGTACATTGATTTTACATGGGTGAATTCTGCTGTACTTAACGTTGTATTTATGCTTCCAAAGTGATAAATCAGCTCTTTAAAAACAAGTTTGTGTGACTAATGTTCCCTGAACACTTGTGCTTATAAAATGCAAGTATCGAAATATGTGTAGGTGTGTTTAAAACTACCCAAATGCTTTTGATAGACAAACACGTTGCTAAAATTTAACTTGTGACTCCTTAATAGTGTTCCTGAACACAAGAACATGTCCAAACATGGAATTAGAGACATAAGGTAATATGTTTAAATGCAAGCACAGATTGATTCACTAGCATATACATTACAAGACAAAGCATAACAGCATTTTCAGCTGTCATTTTCCATTTCAAGAATAACAATACATACAGGGACCTAGATTCTAATATAGTGCAAGTTGCTATAAATCCACTGATTTCAGTGTTAGTTTGTGAAAGAGTTCTTAGAAAATTCACCTCACATCTGCATCTGAGCATAAGCAAAACAGATGATTGCCTAGGGCAGTGGATGGATGGAAGCGGCAGAAGCACCATGCAGCTGTTAAGATCTTTGCCTATTCCAATGCCCTGGAAATCCTGTTCAACCTCTGCCTTTGCATTTGGAAAAGGGAATTAGTATATGGGTTTTATTAGAGATAATTTTCCCTGTATTGCCCTCATTTATTCTCATAGTGATCCATCCCAGCTCATTCTTTTCTGAATAGCATCCTTAGCCTCAATTTCTGATTATTAGGGCAGCAAATTTTGTTCTGTCTGTAACACTGGGAAACTATTAACTGTGAGTACCCCGTCCTTTTTCTTTGATGCCAAAGCTGCCCCAAAAAATCCTTTTGGTGTTATGTATTTCCTACAGTTCTGCTAAGAAAGGTAACAATATACCTATTCTTCGACTTTAAAAATTTTGTCGTGAAAGCTAATTCCCCAAAGGACTAACTCCTTCATATCCCAGCTCTTAACACCTTGTCACTAATTTCTGTAATTATATTATTATGTTACCGCAATAGTAATTTCAATTATCAACTTATTCCCAATTTTGTAACATTCTCCTTCACTGTTGTTTTTTCTTTTTGTTTTTCCCAGAAGCACTCCGTTTTCAGAGGCCTCTGTTTTCCTGCTTTCATTCTGTTATTTCTTAGGACTGAATCTTCTTTAAATCATGGCATTGCATACTGTATGATTTTATTTCCATAGGCTCAAACGAAACATGCATTTAAACACATGGATAACTTTAGGCACTGGTATAGTCCCACACAAACCTGAGAACGTTTACAATGGTAGATGATTGCTACAATAGCAATTGCATCTTTGACCAAGATTATTGAAAAGAATACAGTGAAGAGTTAAGCCACTCTGAGGAACTTCTAAAAATGTTCAGATTATTTAATGTCTCAAAGCCCAGATATATGAAATATTTTGATTCAGACTGCATGATCCAGAGGCTGATGCTGAGTGAGTGTCAGACTTTATTCTGTCAAGGCAATTATCCACTTGTTTTACAACACTGCCAGAGTATGATTATTGCTACCTATGGACTATTTTCTCTTGCAATGACCAAATGGTGTTGTAGCAAAAAATGCCAAAGGTTCTGAAAGAAGCATCTTCTAAGGCAGTGTGAGGGGGAAAATTACAATTTTTTTTCCTTTTAATCACATTTCTAGGACTTGTTAGTTCAAGCTTGTCTTTACATTCATAAGTCAGTAGCTACACTTTCCTTGGGTGTACCCAAGGAAAATAGATATTTACTCAAGGGTATCACAATGCCCTAGATACATACGGTGCTCGTATTATTTGGTTGCATGAAAAATATCAGAAGTTAACCGATCCGATGTAATTTCATATGCAGGTGATTTATTAATTCTTGTTCACACTCAATTAGAGGTGAAGGAGTTAATAACAAAAAGTTTTGTGAAAAGATTAAAGGTTAAAAAAAAATCTCAAATAATACAAAGTAAAATGCATAGAAGTACGTTGGCATGAACATTTATCATATGATGTGATGTTGATCACAACTACTGAGCAGCAAATAAAGAAAAAAACTCTTCATCCCTCCAAATGTACATGAGTTAACATCTCTGTAGAAGCTATTTTATTTTCTCAGGATTTATACCCATATGTATAGGATTTAGTAGACTTTTAATGGAGCTGTTTAAGAAAAAGAGGAGGATGAAGCTGGAGATAGAGGGATCATGGCTGGCCCAGTCATTAACAAAACCCAGGTTAGCCCACAATATATGTGCCTCAGATTTCCCAGACTAGCACAATCATTTAGCATCCAGTTTATACCAATCTCTCCAGTTTCAATGGGAGCCATACAAGAAGGAAAGAAGCTGAAGTATTCATGCAGACTTGATGGTGGGTATACCCTTCAACAGAGTTTCTCCACACCTTCAATACATGCAGCTGGAGTACTGTGTTTCCCTCTGTTCTACAACCAGGCAAAACAAGCAGCAAAGTGGCTGCCTGAACAGATGCAAATTGGGGTACTTAAGTAAAAATTTTCCAAGTCCCAGCTTGATAATGCCTTAATATATGGGAAATATTGTTGGAAAAATCTGTGTGGAATAGACTTCAAGATAAGAAACAAATTTTTTAAAACTACTGTTTTTAATAAAATGGAATTAACTATCAATCCCATCCATGAGGAAATGTCCTAAATGGTTGAAGAAATTACTGTAAAAATCCACAACACAGAACCATTTACTGTTTTACTCAGTATGCAGCAACTGGTAGCTGAGATACAGAGCCAGAGATCTTTGATCACTAGTCCTGAGGGGTGAGTATGGATAAATTTCAGATGACAGCAGGGACCTTTACATGTGGAGAGATAATCCCACTATGTTGAGGAGTTTCCATAAGGGAGAAATGTACAGGTGTTGCATGATTAGAGCAAGGGCATATCCTGACAATGGAAATCTTGACACTGTAAATAACCCAACAGTTGGAGAACTGCCGACCTATGAGCTGGGCAAAACAAATCCGAGGATAACAAAAAGAATGAAGAACAAGGATCTAATGCACCATATACATATGTATGAAATATAGAGAAAATTTGAATGTAACCTGGACTTGTGGACCAGTGAATGTGGAGCCAGGTGTGGAGTCAGTTCACTGGCAAAATAAAACTGAAATAAAGGAAGCCATCATTATCATATGCCTCTTGGTGAAGAACTCAGGATATAGGTGACTCACAGTAGTCAATCCTGTGACTGAAGCCAAGGACAGCAGATGGAACAGCATAATACCAGAAAAAGTATTAAATATTATTATTTTAATTTTTTTTTAACTTTCCTGCAATAAGTAGATATGGACTACTAATAAATCTTTGTTTAGCATGTTAATATTTCAATTGCACTTAGAAGAAATTCTTAGGAGTTTTTAATATTAAGGATGTTTGCTTTTTGCCTATAGCAAGATTTGAAGTATAACATGAAAGGAGATTTGTTCCCTAATCTCTAAGAGCTCACTTTTTACTGCTTCAACTAAAAATTTTGTAAAGAAACACCATGCTGAATTAATGTATAAGTTTTTCAGAAAAAAATCAAAGTTTGCAGAGAACTTCTTAGGGCTGCAGTCTGATCTGAGTGTAGTCTGCTGAGTATCTTTTTCAGTAAAAAGGAACCAGATATCTTGGTGCCTCCTTTTTCAACATGTGCCTCATTTTTTTGATAACAGAAACTAGACATGGTCTCTAAGACACTTGCTGATGTCAAAATTCTTAATAGAGGAAATTTAATATTTATTAGAGTGAAATTTTATATGAATTTAGCATGAAGTATCAAAAAAAAAAAAAAAGAGAAAGGACAAACTAAAATAACAGATTAGTTGAGGTACAGTTCTACCTACAGTTCCACAGTTTTCTTGGTTGTAATACCTTCTATGCAGAAAGAAAGAGATAGAGAATCAAGGACTGCCAAGTCAAAAATGAAATATTATAATGAATGTTGATGCTTCATTGTGGAGAAATGAACCATCTATCACTCACCCTGACATTAAAGAATGACTATGCTTGTTAGTTTAATTCTCTGTACATTGTTTAAGACCAGTCCAGGCAAATCTGTTACTGTCAGACAGGCAGTTCTATCAAACATTTGGAAAATTCTGGATCTTCTTTTAGAAGCAAAACTATATAAAAAGTCTATTTAGAAGTCTTTAAATAAAGAACTGCTAGTTAAAACCTTTTTCAGATGAAAAAGGTTAAGAAAAAATATTAATAAGGAAAACACATCCTAGGATTGTTTGTAAATATGGAAAAGACAGGGATAGATTTTTTCTTGTGGCTAAGTTCTAAATAAGTTGATCTGTTACATTTCATGGTTAATTATATTTCTTCTATGAAATGTCTCCAGGGAGGAATGCCTGCAGTGTGAAATCATGTAAACACAACCAATTATCCTGAGGGCTTCTCATATGCTAGATTTCACTCATTACTCTTATTAAGCCTGTATTTATTCCCAAGGTAAGGCAAGGTACCTCTTAAAAAATATCTTTTATCGCTTGATCTAGATAGAATGAAAAGTCTTGATAAATACATTTTATCTACTGCTTCTTAAGATTTCACTTTTTTATCTCCTGTTCTTAGCTTTTCTTTATTCCCTCTAAATACATCTTGATAGAAATATTCAAATCAGACTCCATAGCAGTTATATTTCCTTGAATATTATGTTGTAAATCTCCATGTTGGCCTGAAAAAGAACTTCACTTGTACTTTGTTTTTGGGAGAAGATTTAATCTTATTTTTTTTGATCCATCTTTTATTTTTTTTTCTCAGGGCAAACTTTAAAAAACAAATGCCATGTAGAATTCTGTTAATTATTTAATTTCTTCTCAGTGGTTGTGTTAAAAATCTGAAAGTTCTTATTTTTCAAATACCGACTCGTGGTCCTGGGCTCTTGAACTGGATGTGGTTCAGAAATAACTCAAGCCCAAGTCCCATAACCCAACTGTCTTATGTGACTAGCATTGTGATTTACTGACACAGACACATTTAGAGAAATCTAATAGAGGGAATTAACCTGCAGGGTCTAGGAAAACCTATGTTATTGAGTCACTATCAGATTCAGTTGCACATTCAGTGAAACTCTCCATAAATTAAAGTGCTAAGCTTGTGGGATATTCATTAACTATCTATCTATCTACTCATTCACTCACCCACCCTCTATCTAAACAGGAATGGATATGGAACCACTCTCTCTGCAGGGGGATTAGCTGCATTAATTGTGGGCATCTCTCTTGATAAAAAGTGGCTCAGGTAGAAAGACAGTTGGAGCAGTTCCCAAGCCAGAAATGAGGAGGAGAACTGTGCAGTATGGATGCTCAGGGATTTAGTCACCATAGTCATTCCTCATCCTTATTTTTGTACAGCAGTAAAGCCTTACCTATCACACATCGTCCAGACCCACCGTTCACCTTCTCTTCAGGTAATGCTGATCTGTAGAACTTGTCCTTTGGGGATCAATAATCTGGAGATTTGTAACATGTCTTATAGATAGGCCTTAGTTACCCATAATCAGCCCTTTTTTCCTCTAAAAATCCAAGTGACACCATGTTGGTTATAATTTTACGAGTGAATTTCTTAAAAAAGAAGCACCATAAGGCTGCAAGATAAAGTCACTTTAGAGTTGCCCCCTTCAGGCCCCTTCAAGCTTCTGGAACAATACCTGTATTGAAAAACACATGGATTTTAACTTTACCCCTTCTCGGAGTGCTATGGTCATGAATTCCAATGCCTAAAATTATCCCTAATTATTTTTACCTCTGTATTAGATATTACACACGAAGAAAGACACCCTTCTATTCAGAAAGGTCAGTTTCACTATAATGAAAAACACCAAAGCATAGTATAAAAACTAGTGATCCTATATTTTCAGAAAAAAGGGATGAGGATTTATCTTTTGGTGTTCTGTATTGCTACAGCTTTTTTTTTATCTCTTCATTTATGCCTGTAGGGTAGCAGGAAAAAATGGACTGAACCAAAACTGTTCAAAGGAGCATAAAATGAAGAATCCACTCTCCTATTTGGAATCAATAGAATATGTATCTTCCCCTGTAAAAAAAACAAAAACAAAAACAAAAACAAACAAACAAACAAAAAACCCCAAACCCCCCCCCCCCAAAAACCAAAACAAAGTGTTTAACCCGCAGCTACACAAATATTATTCATGGAATAGCAACATATATTCTTGTAAATATAGCACCCGATAATATAGTGCAGATGGGTAACTAGTGGTGCTTACTGCAAGATAATATAGTTACAAATTGAAATGGCAAAAGTCGATGTAACAAAGCTCTAAGAATGTAGCAGAGAATGAAGACCAGAAACTGAAATGAAGATTTTTATGATGTAGTATGTTGTGATAGAAAAGTTGTCCAAATATTTATTTAAAGTTGACCCTTTCCATTTTATTACAGCTTGGACAAATACATAAATTACTAGATTCCTCATATAGTTTAAAACAGAGTCCCTCTTATAAGACTTATAATCATGTCTTTGTGGGCTTTTAATATTTCAGTAGGAGTCAAGAAAAATTTAAGTGTTTTGGCAAAGTTTCATCTGCTTTTCAATTGCTCAGTCTTATAAACAAAAAAGAAAATTCAATTCATTATGCCAAGAAGAATAGCTGAAAAAAATTTGCATCAATGCTTATAAACTAAATTCATCATTTTAAAGCTTTGTATTCTGATAGTTTAGTCTATGGTTAGAAACATGCATTCACCTGTTCCTATTAGAGTTGTATCATTTAATTTTAATGCTGTTCTGAAAAGTGAGAGGAGTGACACAACAATATTGTCTGTCTATATGTACTCTGTAAATGTGTAAATATAACATATACTACAAGGTCAGCTTAGCTTTAGTCACAATAATTTGCCCCTGAAAAAATTGCATATATTAAATTTTAGGTGCACTGAAGGGATCAAGATTCAGAATTATTCTCATTTTCCTTCAAAACATTAGAGTTAGTATAGCAAATCACAAGCCATGTATATGCAACATTTATTTTTCTATTATCTTTTCAATTGTTCCTGAATCCTATCATCAGAGTTGAATTCATTAACTCAGACAGACCTTTAAAACCAGTATCAAGATTACGGTTCTATGCATTATTTTTTTTCCCATCATTAGTTACTGTAGGGAATTGAATGATATTTCCATCTCTGGTATTCAAATAAATTGAAGCTCAATGTTTAATAAGGTAAATAAGGTGGATTTTTTCTTTTTTCTTTAAACATAGAACATGGTTGCACAAAGGATGTGAGTGAGCAATACAGCTCCATGATGCACTAAATGCATATTAGATTTTGTGCCTGTGGACTGTTTTGACTTATGATAATTTAGAAAGTATAACTAAGAATTCAATCTTCATGTCCAGTTGTTTGGGAGAACTTTTAACACTATGGCACTAAGCTGACATATCGTTGGACCTGTGAAGATAAAATTAAAAATCCAACCTATACCCTGAAGGACTTGTGCTGCTGCCTAACTCAATTTAAAATTCTGTGTACCTAAACAATTTCTCTCATTTTTCCTAAAAACAGTTTGGCAATTAGGTTTACCTTGTTCCTCTTGAAAAGTAAACCGTGTTCAGATACATTTAGGAAGAAAGATGTGATGTAAAATTAATGCATACTTTTCTAGATATTTTAAACAGCTCAAAACAATTCCTGGAACTCTCAAAGAGGTAGAAGTAGCCTATGTAAACATCTAACTAATGAAGTCAGTTAAACAACTGTTCTGGTGAATTTGAGTTAACTGACTGATAGAATAATAGAAGATAAGGTCAAGTCTTTGCTGAGAATTCAGTTCTCCTGAAGAATGATGGTAATAAAAGTATTTGGTGTACTGTTAGAAATATTCTAAATTATGGATTCAATGTGAGGTGTTTTGCTTTTTTAGTTGCTATATTTGTGGGGTTTTGGGGTTTATTTCCTCACTAGAATCTTATATATCCAACTATGTTATGGGAGGAAAGTCAGTAGGACGTGGGAAATAAATCCCAATTAAACAGAAGAAAATATTTTCAAAAAGTATAAACTGCTGGGCACTAGAGCTGGTTCTCCTGATACTAAAGTCATTGGTCCTACCATCCTTTTTTTGTAGAGTATTTATTCACCTATATTCATAATGCCAAGGTCAGGGGTTTGATCCCTGTACAGGCCATTCACCTCAGAGTTGGACTTGATGAGACTTGTGGGCCTGTTCCAACTCAGAAAATTCTGAGATTCTAGGATTCTGTAATCTGTGAAGAGTTACTAGAAAGAAAAAAAAAAAAAAGAAAAAAAACCAAAAAAAACCAAACCAAAAACAACAACCCCCACAATCTGTCTTGTACAATCTGAGAGATCCATACTTTAGTTAACATCAGAATAGAACAGACTCATGATGTGGAAAAGTCTTTATTGACTGAAAGTGAAGCATCTTCACAGAGCGCAAATTAAAGCAATGAAGATCTAAGGATTTACTTTTAAAAAATGCATGATCTTCTAAGCTTCTCTATATATATTTCCATATTGTTTGGTATTAGCTCTATGCAGACTATCCCAACTCTCAAATGTCACCAATCAGACGATCTATCTGCTTACTTTCCAGGCTTTTTCAAATGCTGCATTTTCTTCAGAATGATCACTGATTATAATAGTTACAATAATAGTTGAATAAAGATTAAGCCCTTCATAACAGTAGAGTAAATATTTTATCTTCTGTTCTTTATCCAATTAAATAAAATATTTTCACTCAAGCAAGGGAGATGAGGGGAGGAGTGGAAGGGTAATATTTATGGCAAAAGAGGGGTTTTAGGTTTCATAAGTGCTGTATTTCATAGGATTTTCATAGGATTTTTGATTATTTCTAAACCAAGAAGCAAATGTTCAGAAATTCAAAATAACATTTAAAATACTAATTATTTATTTTTTAAAAATGCTAAAATATTTTAATATCTCTTTACAATTCAACAATTTTCAGACCTACATTCTTGCTCTTCTGAACTCCCATGGGAGAGAATTAGGGGCACCTGAAGAGTGCCCCTAAGTCTATTAAAATATTTAAGTCTATTTAAATAAAAAAATAAAAAACAAAATAAACACCGTTATTCTTCAGACTGTAATATATCAGGGCAACTGAAAGAGATTGAGCATTTTTGTTCAGATTATGTGGATATTTAAAATACTTAGTCAAGGTGAGGGGGAAAGGGAAACATTTTATATCTTAAAAAGAAGTAAGTGCTAAATCTGATCCATTTTGAAGGAAAAAAAATATGTGTCGAAGATATAAAACTTGCACGTAATGAATCCTGAAAATGTCACCCTAATGTGTTCACACTGCTTTAATTCTCTGATCAAAATACACTACTTGAAGCACATAAAATATTCTGAACATGGGCCGTTAAACCCAGCCCTCATTAGACATAGTGTATCTCCACACACCATTTGGATTTTTGGTGTCTGCCCAACTTATGGAATCGTGATGAAATATGTCTAAAATCAAAAGGATCATAGTTTCCTGAAAGAAAAAGGGTTCCACTCAAAACTGGAGGAATTTTTTTCTCTGACTATATTTTCTAATATAGTCTAATCTTTTCTATATCACCTAGTACAAATTCCTATTCATAAGTGTATAAAAATGCAGAATAACAGTTTCTTATCCAGAATGGGGAGAAGAATGCAAAGGAAAAAATAACACCCCCATATGCAAACAATATACTTGTAAACATACAAGTGATCTAGTGCTTTATTATCTAGGAGAAAAAACTTGATTATACCACTGTCAAGAACAATTTATGCTGGCATAATCTCAAAAGTCAGACACAGTCAACTGTCAGTTACCTGTAAGAATTTTCTCTAGGGACTAATTAAGCAAGATAAACCATGGCAATGATGAAGCAAAGCAATGTACCTGATCTCCCGTTCTACACACACCATAGTGTATGCATTAATTTGCTGAAATTATTCTGATTGTTTCTGTTTATATTGGCCCATCCATTTTTAAAGAAAGCTAATCATCTTAAGTATCAACATATTAAATAAACTTCAGAGAATTCTAAATTTAAAAAATAAGGAAACATTTTTTTCCTGATGTTTGATAGTGTTCTATTTTATTTTGTGGCTTGGAAAAAAACAAAAAAGAATATTCATGGTAATTATAGAATAAAATATAGACTTCTTTTCCTTTTGAAGCACAAGACCATAATAAAACTTCAGAAAATAAGGCTTATTTTTAATTTAGATGTAAAGAATTCACAAGAAAATCAACTAAACATGGATTTTAGGGGATTAATTTCTAATTATATTGATCTCATTCTACGCTTATAAAATTTATTTAATGTTTATAATACATTGTGTTTAAGATGACTAGATTTACATCCAATTCTCTGAATAAGTAGTTCAATATTAGAGTCTGGTACTACATGTAAATTTCCTCAGACTATTTTTTGACAATATTCTGCAGCATTAGTAATATTTAAATAATTTAACAAAAAAAGAAAAAATATTTCAATTTTCCAAAATTTTTATATATTTTTCACATTTTTATTATATTTCTATTTACTCTATTTTTGAACATAGTGATCTAATATTCCTTTGGCAGTCAATGATTTTGATTTTTCTACTTTTCAGTTGTTTAATTTTCTTCCTGTTTAGATCCATCCCCATCTTGATTTTGGCTGGGATTAATCTCAGTAGCTGGTACAGTGTTGTGTTTTGGATTCAGTATGAGAATAGCATTGATGACACACTGATATTTTGGTTGTTGCTAAGTTGCTTACTCTAAATCAAGGAGTTTTTCAGTGTCTCATGCTCTGCCGGTGAGAAGATGGACAAAAAAATGGGAGGAAGCATAGCTGGGACAGAAGACCTGAACTGGTCAAAGATTTATTCCCCACCATACAAAGTCATGTTCCGTACATAAAGCGGGGGAGTTGATCCGAGGGGCCTGTCAGGGTTTGGAGATAGAGTTTGGTATCAGTCAGTGTGTGGTGAGAAATGGTATTGTGCATCACTTGGTTTGATTTTTCACCTTATTTTCATTATTATCATTTACTGATATAATTATATTTTACTTTATTTCAATTATTAAAATATTTTTGTTTCAACCTTTAAGTTTTACTTTTGATTCTCTGCCCTGTTTCACCTGAAGGGGATAGGAGGGGTGGGGAGGAGTGTGAGCATGTAGGTCCTTGTTGCCTAGTTGCCAGTTTGGCTTAACCCATGGCAAACCCAAAAGTAAAGAAGTAATTTATTGTACTTATCACTTTAATTTTTTTTTTACTGCCTAAGATATAGTTGTCTCACTAAAAAGTCAGCTGGATTTCCTTTGAGAAATAATCAGTAAAAAACTCCCACAGTTCCATGTGCCATCATAGTATAGATGTCTAATATAACTACAAGGTTTCTTTCTTTCAGTGTTTTTGTTTTGGCTTGTTTTGCCTGTTTATTTGTTACTAATGATAAATAAGTCAATAAATAAGTCAACTCATTAATTTTGTCTAACTCCAAATTCTATCCTTATTATCTATAAATTTCTCCTCACAACTTAGGTCTTGAACTTGGTCCTAGCCCAGATCTTTTGACACTTTTAGCTTAGATCTGAATTGGACCTGCTAGAAAGCTTCAGCTACCCTTATGAAAGTGTGTTTCATGTAGGCTTATCCCAAAGCTTCAGCTAGCAGAGAGAAGACAAGAGAGAGTGAAAATATTGGGATTTTCGATCCAAGTGGGTAGACTGAACAGGGACTGCCACAAATCAGGGGAATACTTCAGAAATGGAACAGGGATCCACTCACAAATCATTGAATTAGAAAAGGTGTGGACTAGGATGTCAACCCAGTTCTTGACAGATCTGCATTATAGGCAGGGGTAGCTATCATAGGGAAAGGTAACAGGTAAAACTGTTATTGACTTTCCTGTATGACCCCATCAGATGGCTGGAAGAACTATGGATGTGACATAGAAAGAAGATTATCTGAACCCCCTAAGTTTTCCATTCATATTCTGCCTTCTCGGGCATTGTAAATTAAGCCTTAGAAGCCTTAAGCCTTAATACAGGTACACAAACCAGTTTGTCACAACCTTTGCACAGGCTATGTATTCAACCTTTGACAAATAACTTTGCATTTCAAGTTGTGCTTCAAACTTTTGTGAAAGGTCTGATCACTATATCCTGCTATTTCCTTCGGCTTCATGACTAATATCGTGCAATCACTGACATGCAGGTTCTCATGGAAGTTCAATATATCCCAGGAGAGTGTTTAGTCAGCTTTGCCTCAGGTAGAATTCTTAAAAGTAGTCTGTCTAAATAATCTTCCATCAAGGCTGTTTTTCTGGTTCAGGACTCTGTGTATTTCAGCATCAGGAAGACACTTGCTGATAAATAGAGAACAACAATAGTATAAAGATCTTCTCCTTGGACATATATTTCTTTATGTAATTCATTTACTCTTAGGGTTTTTAATTAATTAAAAATATTCTTCCTGGGAGAAGTGTCTAATACATTCACATGATTAAGGTGCACATGATAAACAATATTTACTAAAATAAAAAATTTTCCAGCATTCAGAATTTCTATGCATCACAATGAAGTGATGAAAAATCCAGAAAAAATGTCTACTTGAGACTAATATGTCTCAATGCTCATGAATTTTGAAATATATTGTTATTACTAATATTATGTTAGATGAATATGTGAATGCACTTCTTTGTGTAAATCACTGGTAGTTTACCAGATAGCTTCCTTTTTACTTCAGCCTGTTCCCATCTGCTGGTTGAGTACAATTTCTGCCGTCCACTTCATTTGTGGAACTCAGTTTTTGGTGCTGAAAATGTCTGCTTGAGATGTTGTTATCTGATCTGCCAGACAACATCTTTCAGTTTAAAACCAACCACAAAAATATTGGTAAATAATTAGACAAGTGGTTATTGGTCACACATATATGTAAAAAGTTAAAAATCAGCCTATCCTAAATCTGGGGAGTGAGTAAAAATATATCAATTTACTTTGAGTACACAGCATCTAACTGTTCTTATATTATAACAGCTTCTTCATACAAATTCTTCTTCAGAAGCAGGAGGAGGGATGAGAGAAAAGGAAGACACATGTAGAATTGGGTGAAGGAAGGGTTTCAGTTACTATGGTGATAATGAACATATCCAGGCAAAATGTCACTGAAGGAGGTGCTGCCGATTGACTGGGTATTGCGTAATTCACCCAGTATAAATGTCTTGGCATTTAAAAAAAAAAAAAATTAAAACCCCACAAAAGAAAGTATACTTAAAACAGCCAGCACATAGATCAAAAGTACTGAAGAAATAGTGAGAGATTTTTTTCGTATTTTAAAGCTTATCTGAACCCCATTCACTCACATCTGAGTACTCACAATGTCAAAAGGTTGTGACAGCACCATCATTTTGTCTGACCTCTCTTGCTTTTGCTCCCTCACCTGAATTGTGTGCATTTTTCTCTTTAAGCACAACAAGAATAAACTTAGAAAAGAGAAAGAAATGTGTATGTCTTCATATATAATAGACTGGAATGAAGATTAGAGGACAGGGAAATGGAACCATAGAATCACAAAATCACAGAATAATTTGGGTTGGATGGGACCTTTAAAGGTCATCTGGTCTAATCCCCCTGCAATGAGCAAATGAGCAGGACATCTTCAACTAGATCAAGTTGCTCAGATTGTTGTCCAGCCTGAACATGATTCTAGTGATGAGGTATTTACTACTTCTCTGGGCAAGATTTTTTTTATTATGATCATGATATTAAACAAAAGGTTTTAATCAGAACTATTTATTGCACAGTATGAGTGCTATAACTGCTATAATATGGTGCACTATAAAATAATATTGAAGCAACTCTATTAAAGCAATTGTATCAAACCTGGCAAAGCAAATTATTAAGAAGAGATTGATGTTATTCACCCATACCAAAGACCTTGGGCAAATCTCTTTTGCTCAGCCTTGAGGAGTAACCTTGAAGGGTTTGCCCACTCAAGGGAAACATCTCTACACAGGTAATACGAGAAAGGACACGTTAGGAAACGAAAACATGGGAAGTTCCACCTCAGCATGAGGGAGAGCTGCTTTACACTTTATGTGGCATAGCATGGGAATAGGCAGCCCAGGGAGGTCCTGTAATCGTCTGGAGACATTCTAAACTCACTTGGACTTAGTTCTGTATATCCTTCTCTTGGTGATGCTGCCTTTACAGGGGGACTGGACTAAATGATCTCCAGAGATACCTTCCATAAAGATGAGAAAGATGAATGCCAGCAGACCTGGTGACATGAAGACAAACCTAGCATTGAATAACCCCTAACTGCCATGGTAACCACAGCCATGGAGTTGTATATTAATAGACTGGGTCTATCCAAGAGTATACATTCAAAACTAAAAGGTACGCAAGAATCGTGCTATAAAGAAAGTAAGCAGAGGACTAATTTGTAGAATTTTAAGACTTAGAGTGAAAATGAGACAATAAAATATATCAAGTAGTACCAAGAAGTGATTAGGCAAGAAAAAGTTGAATAAGGAAAGCATTATTTAAATAATAAAGAAAAAGTTTAAGCAACAGAAGCCTGACAAAGAAGATAAAAAGATTAACTTTGGAAGATGCTGAAGAGATTTAGAAAATAATGGGTAGATCCAAAGGGCAGAGAAAACAGAACATTAGGTTAGCTTTCTTGCTTATTTCTTGGTAGAGAGAAAAGAAAGATGGAAAGAGGTCAAAAAGGCGTGGGGGACAAAGCAGACTAAAACAGAGTACACCAAAAGGCAGCAAGGCTATCAGCAGCTTGAAGGAAAAGCTGAGATATTGTAAAGAGACAAGCAGCAGGAATTTGTATCAGTGTAGATACTGGTGAAGGAAGAGTGGAAAGAAAGTGAAAGTTGTAAGTCTGTCAGGCAAACCACAGCTACCTGTAGGAGAATGGATCGTGAGCAACTCTGCCCCTGATGAATTACAGCTGTGCTAATGATCAAAGAGTGGAAAGAGTGGCCAGCCTTGCCAGGCCAATGAGGGGGGGTTGCTATAAAAGAGTGGGTCAGCAAGTCGAGGAAGTCTGGTGGGGTTGGAGCCTGGTGTAGTTGAAATCAGCTGGTTGTGCTGTGAGTAGGAAGCCTGCTGCTGACAGTAGTGAATTGGTAACTGAGCAGAGACATTTCAAGCAAAAGCTAGAAAGCTAGTTTTTTAGCTTTGCCGTGTACAAGCTCCGTTTTCCTTGCATAAACCACATATTTCTTGCTTTCTAGTTTTTTCTGGAAGTGGTTCATCTATCTGACACTATAAGGTAATGTCCACCAGTTAGGTAGAAGCAGTTATATCATTTTAAGTAGAAGTGTCTGGGTTATTAGTATATTCATTCAGTGTATACTTAGGTTAGGAGTTTTTTTGTTATTTATCTACTTACCTCAAGTTCAGGTAATATATTACGTTATGTATTTCTAATATTATTAAACTAGAAATATTATAATGTATACTGATAAACGATTTAATTTTAGAAAAAATAATTGCAATCTATGACTTAGATTAATCAATTCCTTCTATTCAAGTTTGGAGGCAATCCTATCATTTTAATAGAATACTAAGGCTGAATAGCAATCCTTTTCTCCCTTTAACTTGTTTATGAGTCACAGTCAGTGCTATGAACAATCCTTATGCACTACTTTCTAGTCCTTGTCTGGTGTATGCCATCAAAGTATACTAGTCTCTATTACAAAGTACTTATTAAGCAGCTTAATATCATTTCAATCCTTGCACAGATCTAGTCTTCTCAACAGGCTACAGATTCCAAATCTTATTTCTTTTCAGAGCAAACTGAAGGAGAAAAAGGAATAAAACAATGCAAAATCAGCCTAAATAAGGAATAGGAAGCATGAAAAGAAATAAGTTCTTAAGATATTACTTTATTGCTGTAGATGTAAAAAGGAATATTTTTTAATACAAAAAGAGAAATTAAATTTTTAAAAAAAATTCAATTTATGCATATGGATATCTGACTATAAAATAATCTACTTATAACTATACTGTAAGTATAATACACTTAAAGGGCCATGCATACGCTTTCATATACTTGACCAGAATTGTCAGAATTTTGTTATATATTTTTTTATTCTGTAGCCAGAGAGACCTTATTTTGACTTGGAGGTCTCATCCTTAAAACAAGGAAAGTGACCATAACCTTCAAAACACACTAGCAGTCAATGTTCTACTTCAATGTTTAGATA
Organism: Polioptila caerulea; assembly: GCA_013397295.1. Lineage (NCBI taxonomy): Eukaryota > Metazoa > Chordata > Aves > Passeriformes > Certhiidae > Polioptila > Polioptila caerulea. Next base: position 913,228 of record VYXF01011158.1, read on the forward strand.
TAGTAAATAAAATTAAAACCAAGAATCAAAGAATTGGCAATTTTTTTTTAGGTTAAAAGTAGATGTTCACTTAACAAAATGATGCAATGAGGAGAGGTAAAGCAGATACTAAAACATTTATTATTTTGAGAGATTTGTATTTTAAATAATTCTTTTATCTCATTACATAGTACCTTATTTTCACCAATACATTCGACAAATGATTGATAAAGCTATTAAGGGACTCGACATAGTTCAAAGAGGAGGGAGAGATGTTGGAGTGCATAAAATAGAAGCCTCTCTCAGTCCCTCAGAGAGAGAAAAGAAAGCAGGGATTGAATTAAAACTTTGGAGAAATTAAAATATATTAAGTCACACAGACATGAAGCAGAAGTTTTAGCTTTAAATAAGTAGGAACATAGTTTAAGTGCCTTAAGAGAGTAAAAAGCCCTAAAGCCTAGTTTAAAGTTCAGTAACTTTGCTTGCATTCTTAGACAAAACAGATAAAACCATTTACGTGAATAGATAGAACTATGTGTGTAAACTATGTATAAGAACTGACACTGCTTTCGTAATTTAGAATTAAGCTCTGATTGGTGTAGTAAGAATGTTTTAGAACTCTGTTTTTAGCTGATTGGATTATTTATGAATAAAATCCCCTGTATTGGAGTGAGGAAAAAGGAGAAAAAGAAGAAAGGTGCAGGAATTGTTCTTGCTTCTGCTTGGGACTCTGTGCCAGAAAGCTTTAGCACAGACTTTTTCTCTGAGCTCTTTGCCTTTGAGACTGGTGTATTCTTGCAATAAACAACTTTACAGCAACCAACAGTTACTCTTGTTTCTTTGAAGACCCAGACCCATGGAAAACTCGATGCATTACTTCTTAATAAGTGTTCATCTCTTGTCATTATTTCTGGCATCTGGAGCTCAATTCAGTTGCCTTCAGGTAATGACAAATGCCAGCTAACTTGGGCAGGTGAATGAAGCCTTGGGCACACAATATTTTTAATGTAGCATATGTAGATATTAACCAGACTGTTCTAGACTAAAGACAGTTGTTAGCACCTTATTATACAGTGGATGAAATAGTCATGTTTGCAACATTTTTCATGCTATGTATGGTCTAAAATGCTGAATAATTTTCCAAAAATATTTGTACCATTCTCAATACTTCTATAAAGAAATACAGGTAATGATGTTACAAAGGTGTTGCAGTTTAAGGGCAAATAACAGTGCAGAGAGTAGAGGGACTCAGACAAAAAAAAAAAACATTTCAGTCACATGTATATATGAAATTTTATGAATTATTTTAATTTTCTATTCTTTGGGAAAGATGGCACAGTCCAAGAAAGAAATCTTGTTGTAATGGTTCCTAGCACAAATTCTCTATCTTATTGGGAAGGTTGTGCAATTCAGGATAAGTCTTGCTTTTGCTGCTGAAATACCTGATACAACAACACTTACTTGGATCTGCATCTGGCAAGGGCCATGAAGATCAAAAAAGAACTTCTATAGATAAATCAGCAGCAAAAGAAAGATCTAGAAAATGGGAGTTTGCTACTAAGTGGTACAGAGTGCATGGTAACAAAGGACATGGAAAAGGCTGAGATATTGAATATCTTCTTCATCATGGTCTTTACTGTTAAGACTGGCTTTCAATGATCCCTGATTCCTGAGACGTGCAGAAAAGTCTGAACTTGAAAAGTTTTATTACCATTCCAATAAACTGGAATCATACAGATCTGTGGGATTTGGTAGCATATATCCACAAGCACGGAAGGACCTGACACCCACCAGCTGATATCACTGAGGCCACTTCTGATTATCCAAGAAAAGTAATGGCAACATGGTGACTTAATGATCCCCTGATTTCAGAGGACTAGAAAAAAACAAATGTCCCCCTAACCTTCCAGAGGGTCAAGAAGGAGCATCCAGGGAACTACAGGTGAGTCAGCCTGTATTCTAGAAGGTCATGATCTAGCCTTTGAAACAAAGAGAGGAGGGGTACAGTTTAGTACCACCTAAACATCCACATATTAAGGAATGACATTCAGCTCCAAGATGTAGAGCCCTTGATGTTGTTGGTGGAATATAATTGTTTATATATTAATTCCATACCTAATCTTTCTTTATATTCAATGATGATGTAGCCAACATAGACAATGCAGACTTAATAGACTTAATATCAATACCTATGTTGTTCTTATATCTACACAAATAATTTTGGGGATTTAAATTTTGCAACTAAACCTGATACAACATGTGATAAGAGAAAAAAATTATTTCTAGACTTATGGTTGTTTACAAAGAATTAAATGGATCTTTTTTGTTAAGTGCTATTTTCTATCTCTGAAATCAGTGCAAAAATACCACTTACACTATTAGCATAGTTGAAAAATATAAAGCTCTGAAAGCACTACAATTTATTGTATACTATGAAAAATTTATGGGTTCTTTTACATTATGTCTTCTCCGTCTTTTCCTCCTCTTATATTAAATATAATTCTATTAGTAACTTTGGTTATGAGTATACCTGTTGACTGAAAAACAAGTGTATTCAAAAAATTACCAGCTCCATATCCTGCTACAAGTATTTGACTGAACTGTAATTATTGGAATGAATGTGCATGTGGGGGAAAAATACTAAAAGAAACAAGTATGTCCAAACTGAAATTTACTGACTTTAAATTTATTAGAAAAACTATGTGCATTTAAAATATCTGAGTAGTTTAACAATTTAGCTCTTTTAATCATACTTAAAGCAATTAGAAACTCAAAATCAGCTGTTATCTGTTAGCAGTAGCCAGAGTTCTTGTATCATTTCTAGTTCAGCTGCTAAAGTGCATGTACAGAACATGAAAAATCTACTAAGAGTATAGTGACTATCTATTATTCAGAGGATTAATTAAAAAAAATATCAATGATCATTTTTCTGGTTTTTTGCACTTAGAGTCCCTATAGATTTCAATTATATACCTTGAAATTTGCTTTACAGTGTAACAGCTACAGTATAATACCTAAAGGATTGAGGGATTGGCTTTTGAATAGGTCAAGCAGTGAGTCACCAACAGATAAATATTGAAAGATAGTGAGAAAAAAAGAAAAAGGAAGTTCAAGAAGTTTACAAAAAGCAACATGTTTTTATCATTTCCCCATTATAAAATAAGTGAATGTTTGCTAAAAAACATATTGTCAGTTTAAAAAAATATTTATATGTTGATAAGATTAAAAAATGGAGAATTAGTGCTACCAAGTCTTATTGTGTTTGTAGAAAGTTTGAGCAGTTTTTTTGTTTGTTTTTTTCCCAGAAGAAGAGAAAATTTTTTCAGTGACGATATAAGAAAATTAGTGCTAGGGAATAAATTACAAACTTCCTCTGTTTTTTGAATATCTAGCTTGAAACACTCAAAGCAATTTATAAATCTATGTTGGATCTGTCAAATTATTTCAGGTACAGGGAAAGAGAAAAGGTATTAATATGTTGTTCTTATTACTTTATTTTTATTTTTGCTATATTTTAAATTTATATTTTTATATTTACTATATTTTAAAATATATTTTCAGAATATTGTGATCAGATATTTCATTAGAGCAAAACCACGGCTGTGATATTCTTAAGGAAAGTAAGAGCTAAGGAAGAATGTGGAAGTGTTTGATGTTATTTCTTTTTAGTTCAAAACTTCATGAGTGAATCTCTGGAGTGTGGGAAACCATTTGGTTTCAGGTTCATTTTTCATTCCATCTAACTGAAAACACTGTTCTTACTGAGCATTGCATATGGCACACAAATTAGCAGAATATTCTGAAGTGCAAGGCTTTCAATCATATTTTGAAAGCTCTTCATCTTTTGTAAAACTAGTCGTTTCCTGATTAAAGTAAGGGCCAGAATCAAATGATAAGACTCCTCTCAGACATCTTCAGTGTATGTCTCTACAGGTGAGCTAGTCTTTCTATGCTCCTTCTTCGCTTAGTGAAGTAAGCACTTCTAGGGCACAATCCATTTCATCCCAAAGTAGGTGTCAGAAATAGGTCAGGTGGATTTCTCCCTAAATAGTGTCTCTTTTTCTCTATTGACTATAAAGAGAACCCAGGGTGACTAGCTCAGCTGTATGGTAGACAACTAACACAAGATAAAATTCATGTTACCCAGGATGTGTCAGCAAGTAATAGTACAAGGGTTCAGATATTTAGCAATGGATGACCTAGTTTATGGATACACTCCGGGGCTAGGGCTCTTTTTCTGCATTGTTACTATCCTGTTCTTCCTTTTCAGGAAGAAAAATAACTAGTTCTTGTCAGGACTCAAGCAATCTTCTATTAGTCTTGAATTATTTAGTATCTTAGATGAATATCTCTTCATGGAAAATATATGCAGAGCTGCTTTTCATATTACTTTCATTATTCTGTCATGATCTGTAACACAGTGAGAAAGATAATTAAATGTTAATCGGAAGATATATGTCTAATAATGTGAAAAGTGCATGAAAAAGTTTCTTGAATACCAGCAAATATTGAAAGACTGGTGTGGCTAAAGTATAGCAGCATTCTTATAAATAAAATTTATTTCAATTAACATTCTGAAAATACTTTAAAAATTGCTTCAACCTAGATAATAAATTTTCATCCAACATATGAAGAACAGCTTCAAATTAGATCTATGCAAGAGATTCCACTCTCCATGAAATGTGGAATCAATCTGCAAATACAGTAAGTCAAATGCTTGGGATTTTCTGAATATATGGCAAATCGTGTCTGCCAATTGAAGAATTAGTTCAACATATACTGAATCAGACCTTCTATGATATATACCTGAACTATGCATGTGCTGCAGGATCATTGTAAATTTAGCTGTGTACTAGGATTTCTGGTCAGGAAAATATCAGTTGTCTTTGCTGAACAGGTCGTGTTGGATGAACTCATTGTAAACCTTCCAGTATTGGTTTGCCTGACTTATTTCAGGCCAGCTGAATAAAACCACTGACTCCTGTCCTGAAGTTAGGATTTTATGAGTTAAAGTTCAAAATAAAGTAAAAGTATAGCTAGATTAAAATTTCAAATATGTGAATTCCTATGGGCAATATTAAGACAAAAAAAAAAGGAAAATTCTGAGATCCTGTGAGATTTGCCTAAGACTTAGGTTAGGCAAATTAAATTATTTCTAAATCAGCAAAATAAAGTCACTACTTTTACATTGTAGCTTACCATTCCTTTAACAAAGAGTTGGAAACTTAGCTCTCTTTCCTGCGTAGGGAATTAAGTTACTATTTTTGTACACTGTTGCCTCAGTGTAATTCAGTATTTAAATTATCAGCTGGTGATTCCCCCTTGTGCTTAACCACTCGAGATCCTTTTACTTTTTTGGATCTCTGCCTATAGCATTAAAAAAAAAAAAAAAAAAAAAAAAAAAAAAAAAAAAAAAAAAAAAAAAAAAAANAGCATTAAAAAAAAAAAAAAAAAAAAAAAGGCAAAAACACGTTCTCTGCCTTCCTACATGATGGTCATGCTGAGCTGTGAAATCATCCAGCAGAGATTTACTCACCAGCTTTACAAGTGAGCTAAAGAGGAAGCATTAAAATGTTCTGTAACCTTCTGTCTGCCAGTATCCCTCTTCTTTCTGTTAATAAAAGGTAGAGATAGAGAAGAAAATTAAAAATGTCCAACTTGATATTTTCCTTAAAGAATATAGTGAGAGAAAATCTGTCTGTCTCCTGCAATTTTAGTTCCTCTGTAGCCCAGGATTTCTTTTGGCATAAATTTTAAAGCTGAATGCTTATCTTTTCTGTAACTATATTTCTTACATAGGTTAGCTACAAAAGCAAAATATGTTTCCTAGATACATAACACCATTGAAATGCAATGCTTTTATACAGCAGAGGCAATGGGCAGATTACAGGTGGAATTTTTTCCATTTTAGACAAAAAACATTGACCTTACAATAAATGACCCATTAACCTCAAGATAACTGAGTGTTCATACTTGCTTGGTTTGAGAGTCTTCCCTTTTTATATCTAGATTTTTTTAAAAATCAAATTATGATTTTCAAAGTAATGAATTGTTACTGTAGCTACAAATTCAACAGAAGGAAAGAAGAAATTATAATTCTTTTGATTTATGCTCTGTTGCTACATCATCCTCTAACACAGACTTAAACACAAATTAGAACAAAACAAGGACTTATTAAAAAGGTTTTTGGTGATGAAAAAAATCCGTTAAGGAGGAATATGTAAAATTGGACAATTCAGCGACCCAAAAGAATCTAGGGCAGAGATTTAGAGGATTGAGCCATTTGAAATCTAATTGTTTTGTGGCTTTTGGACTACAAAATTTAGGAGGGTTTTTTTTGTTTGTTTGGTTTTTTTTGTTTGTTTTTGGTTTTTTTTTTGTTTGGGTTTTTTTGTTTGTTTTTGGTTTTGGTTTTTTGTTTGTTTTTGTTTGGGTTTTTTTGGTTTTTTTGTCAATATATGCTTAATTATATCATCCTCTGTTGAATAGGAGTCAGCAGTGTCCTGGCAGCCAGGAGGGCCAAATGTGTCCAGAGGAGAATCAGACACAGCATGGCCAGCTGGGCAAGGGAGGGGATTGTCCCGCTCTACTCTGTACTGGGGCAAACTTTTGTCAAGTGCTGTGTGCCTCAATATAAAAAAGATATTTAGCTCTTAGAAAGAGTCTAAAGGAGGGCAACAAAGGTGATGAAGGGTCTGGAGCGGAAGCCACATGAGGAGTGACTGAGGCCACTTGGTCTATTCAGACTGGAGAAGAGGACACTGAGGGGAGAGAGACCTCATTGCAGTCTGCAGTGTCCTCATGAGGAGAAGGAGAATGGCAGGCACTGTTCTCTTCTCTGTGACGACCAGTGACAGGACCTGAGGGAACGGCCTGAAGTTGCATCAGGGGGCGTTTAGATCGGATATTAGCAAAGTTTCTTCACCTAGAGGGTGTTTGGACACTGAAACACATTCTCCAGGGAAGTGGTCACGACACCAGCCTGACAGAGGTCAAGAAGTGCTTGGACAATGCCCTTGGGAACATCGTGTGACTCTTGGGGATGTGCAGGGCCAGGTGCTGGACTTGATGCTTGTGGGTCTCCAAAATCATCAGATTCTGTGATTGTAAAGTAAGAAGAATTTTAACCTAAATAAGTGGATCGTCATATAATTTTATGAAAAAAAAAGGAAAGGAGCTTTTATTGTTAAGCTGGTCATGATAGGATCTTCTACACAGGACTTTCTTCTTCAACTTCATAAATCTTAATGTTCTGAAACAAGTGAGAGGCCACAGATTTTTCCAACACAGCAAACACTGGTGTCAAGTTGTTCTAAATGTGAAGTAGACAGCATTCAGTAGTAATGTTAATTAAATTTCTTTCTTCTGGAACACAAAGGATGAAAAGAAAAGGTATTCAAAGTCAAAAGCTTCGAACGTTAAGTGGGACATCTGTGAATTTCTACTTGTACTGAAGCCGTGGCTTTGTTACATGAGCATAGGAGAATTTTAACAGTTACGCAGTTTTTAAAGTTATTCACTTGAACACAGTCAATCTGAAGTACAGAGAGAAATAAGGTACATCTGTACCCATCTGTAGACACACTCCAGAAAGGCCAGTATAACCTTGAAAGAGTAATTCAATAGTACATTGATCGACTATATGCACTAAGTATACAAATAGAACAAGACCAAACTATAAAACACAAAGAGTCACAGGGTACTTCAAAAGTGTTTAACTTTTCAGACTGCTCAAAGCATTTTGCAAAACTTTTACTCTCTAAGTACAGTTGGAATATCAAGAAAATGAACTGTCAAAGAGAGACACTCTAGCTACACATGATTTCTCAGTCAAAAATATCTTAAAAACTATCTTGAAAGAAAGGAATAATGGAAAATAGTGTAGTATGTGCTGAGATGTCCTGTGTTCTCATTGTGACAAACTACTCATAGAGGTAGGCAGCAAATCAAATGCCTGCCATAAATTCTGGTTTGATTTGAGATGTGTCTTTTTGTGTTACCTAGACTAGTTCTTTGGCTAACTTTCTGGTTTGCTTCAAATTCTTAATCCCTTATGGTGCACGTTGTATAAAAGCTAATTCATATTAGGACTGTGTTCTTGAGTAATGCCTGTGTTTCCTTCAGATAGGAAACTCATACTTAATTTATAAAAAATTCTTCACTGGAAACATTGGGAAGCATTCTTTCATGTCTAGCCTCCTCTTCCTAGCACAGAAAATAATTTAAAAATCTGGAGAGTCTTTATTCTTCAAATCAAATATCCCTACTTGTCCTTAGGTCACACCTTGCTGTTCAGTATCTTTTTGTAGAGTCACTATTCCAGATGTCAGCACAGTTAAGGGTAGACAAAAATTGTGTATTTCTATCTAGTTTTGGGTTGGGAAAGACATCAATAACCAAGGTAGCTTAATTTTTGAAAGGAACTTGTGGACAAGACTACATTAAAAACCATATAGCTTTCAAAAACTAAAAGTATCTTTGACCACAACTTCATAGCTCACTATCTGGTATAAGAATTGAATCTAAATCTCCTGTAATTTCTGACAAAGTAACAAATACAAATTTCTTTCAGGGATATGGTACAAAATCTGTCATTCTTTTTCATTTCTTTACTCTGGAACATATTTCCCTCTTACATAGATTGAATGTTATCCTATTTTTTTTTTTTTTTTCTGGAAAGCAAAGTTGAATACTGAGTAAGGAATTTTATTTCATTTCTTTGTCATAAGAAAATGGCAAGGACATGTTTGGGTCTTGTCAGCTACTGAAGAGATGTTAAAGAAAATCCCCTTAGTAGTCCTCTATATGCTCCACAAATACATTGGTTATCAAGGCTTTGGCAAGGTACTATCTCAAGGTCAGGAAGGAAACTTTTTCTTATTTCTACTACTGTAGGAAAGAAAAGAGAGAAAAGCCTATTCAGAAGGTGGATAATGAATGCAGACAGATTTCATTCTATCTATGTATCCTGTATTCTGTTTGATATACAGAAATTTGTATCCTATGAACTGCAGCTCGGAAACGTCTTTACATTGATGATAAACAGTGCAGCTGGTCACATGTTCTTGTTTATATTCACAAACAGATTAATCATATTTACATTATTCTGAAATCTAGAAATTCCTTTGGATTCATCTGCATGCTGCAAAGACCGTGTACTAGGTTATAAATTTCTTCTGGAGAAGGCAACCACGTTTTAGCATATGGGAACAATAAATCATGGAGGAGGGAGAGAGTGTTTGACAAGTCAACAGAAGAAGAGAAAATGCAAGACATCAATGAATCCAATTAAATTTTTAATCTTTATTATTAAACAAGAGATTAAAACCACTGCTTGCTATTTTCTTCATAGTGTTGATAAGCTGAAAATACATCTAATAGCAGTAAAATTTACAGTTAACATAAGCTAAGGCTTCATATGAGCCTCATTTTAATTCATGTATCTTTAGAGAACATGCCAAAGGATATTCTGATTTCTGACCAGGGCACAGAGGTTTCCAACAGTCTTTGTAATTTAGAAGATCTGTAGGATTTTTAAAAGCTAACATATTTTACAGAGACATTAGTGATATGCAATAACTAACTCCCAAATTTTAGTCCCACATTTTGATGCCATCAAAATATGTATGGACAGTCTGGTTAAAAAAAGGCCAGAAATATGACTGTGTTTGCTTAACTATGCAATTAATATTTAACCAAGAATCATTGTTCATTTCAGAAGTCTATATGCTTAAGATGTTCACAAACTAAAATTAAGTGATGGAAATTGTGATGCTAAATCATCAGAAACATCTCCTTAGATTTTTTATATTTTATTTTTCTCTCAGGACCTACTCTTGCCTGTTGGAGCTGCAAACTCCAAGACACTGTTTTGATTTCTTACAATGTAATATTTCCTGCAGTAAAAAAATCTAGTTCTTGACCTTCTTCCATTTTCTGATACAGTGAAAAAGTATTCAGTCCATTGTCCTTAAGCTGCTGCTACTAGGCTGTGCACATGGTTTCCTTGAGAGTTTCAATTTGAATGCAATTCTGTGTCCAGTCAGACATTGTATCAAATTACGTGGTTTCTAATAATAATTTTATCACTAGAAATTTACAAGAGTGAGCCTTTCAGCTTTAGAATCAACATGTGACGCTGTAATAAATTGAAAGGACAAATCAGAAAACAGATTGGATGTCTTATACACCAGCAGCACACACGGAAAATATTTTACTTTGAAAATATATTCTTTTAAAACTGTTCTTTGAGAACATCTGAAAATGCCTGAAGATTTCTCTTTTGCCTGCATCTGATTTAGAATTAATGCTGAAAGTTTTTTTGAGTCAAATTCAGGAAAGAGCCAAGAAAAGCATGAAGAAGAAAAGAAAAATGACAAAACATAATTTCATTATTTCAGACACAGATATTGTTGATTAAAGACTGATGCCTTAAGGCTGGCATGGTGTAAAATCTTATACAAACTTCGTAATTTCTCTCATGTTTCCTCACAGAACCATGGCTTACTTGATACAATACAGTTGAGCAATTGTAGATAGCAAGAACAATTTGGACATGAAATCCTTGAAACTTTGAACTTAATTCAGAAAGATCAATTTTAAAAATAAAAAGGTCAAAGACCAAAAGTCTTTTCAAGTAGGTCTATTTCTTTACCTCTTGCTTCTTCTCAGAACAATATAATATGTGGTTATATGAAAAAAGGGTGACAATAATATTTTGAGACAATGATAGATGGCTGACAAACATAAAATTTGTTCTGAGTAGCAGCTGGACAAAAGACAGCATCCTGGTGCATGACTGCTGGCAGTGAACACCTATGTTTTGGTAAGTGAATCAAACTGCTTGCTAAGTTTCGATGTTTAACGATGTTATTAGTGAAATGCATTTCCTGGCTGGATACAAATGCTAAAACTGTTGCAAAAAGACTGAACATTATTAGATATTCTCTCTCTGTCCAGGTAATTTTGGGGTGCATAACATTGCTGATAATGGTTGGTGGAAAATATTCTGGAGCACTGTAATATGCAGAGGCATTTATTTCTCACAGATGTAGACCTCTGCTTATGAAAACTTTAAAATCTATATGAAATTTCAATTTTGTGTCAATGGTGTATATTAGGCAAGAAAGCTAATATTATTTTTCATTGATATTAAAAGTGTCAAGTGGGAAAGGAGAATGAATTATGGAGGGGTTTTGTGCTTTGTTATCTCTGATCACAGAGTCAGATATCAAATAGACACATTACAGATGGTATGATAAGTAAAACAACCACTTGAATTTTGAGGTAGCGAAAGAATAATTTCCTGTAAGTTTTACTGTTAAAAACATTTGAGAGTCAGTTTATGATGGTAGATCTCATCCAATGTTGAATGTTTTAGATAAAAGATAAAAAGCTTTGAAACTTACTTTATATGTACTATAAAATAGCACCTAAATAAAATGGTGCTTCATAAATAGATTTACTGGAAGCAAAACCCAATGAAAAAGTATATAGCCTCATACTTAAACATTACAAAGTGCACAATAGATATAGACCTACCTTAATAGAAAAGGATGTCAAAGAGCCATTAATTGCAAAATGAATTTCAGAGATCATCTATAAGTATACTAAAAGCTTAGATTTATGATAAGTCAAAGGTAAAGTTGACAAGGTTTTAAAATCTCTGTCTCTAAGTGAGTGTCTAGTTACTTGGTCATAGACTTAAATCCCTATTAACACCATAGTCAATACAAGGTTATACTGACTTTCTGATTTTACTGAAGTTAATAATTGTTATCTAATATCTTTGTGATTCCTATAAATATATGTGCCACACATCTCCACAAGTCTCTGTCATTAAGATGTTGCAGTCATATTTCAGTAATGCTTCTGAAATTTCCATTGGCTTTTTCAAGTGCAATGTTTTAGCTCACATTCAGCTCTCAGGGCACTGTGTCTACATTTGCAGAGAGTGTGTCTTCCTGAATCTGAAAATTAACTTGGTATGAAGAACTGCACATGTGTTAAGTTTTATAAATATGGTGCGTGTTTGCTTGCTTTAAACATTTTTGAAAGTTATTTTTATGTTGTCTTTAAAATGTTAGAGATTGATTTATTGCACATTGCAGGAAGGAAAAATTATTAGGATAGTTATGTAGGCACTTGTTTTAATTAATGAATATGCAAGATAAATGCAACTGTTACATAGTCCGATGGCATTTTAGCTGTCTTAAACACATGAATATTTCAGGCAGTCATTCAACTGAATCTGGCAGTATTTCTTAATATAAGAAGTTTGGCCCAGCCAAGTTATTCATACAAACATTCATACTGGTGTTAGTGAAAATGCTTACTAAATATTAAATCACATTTAAGATTCTAAAGAACTGAATCTCTTTATTTCATTGCTATGTTGTGAGATCATTGTGAATAATTAATCATGATTAGCATAAATTAAATCTGTTAGTATAAACTTGTGAATATCTGGTTGCCATTTTCAGTCAGGGATTACATGATCTGGTCCTTTGTCAGTGGGAGTTTTCTAGAAAGAATTTAAAATTGGAAAATATTTAGTTTTATAATTAATTGATATGTCTATGTTTTACATACAAAAATTATGAGAAAATTAACTTTTTTATTTATTTATAAACAGAGAAAATAATGGGTGTGTATAAATGCTGTCTAATGTGTATATGTAACTTAAAAATATTGAGTCACAGATATGTATAAGTTTTTTCATGTCTTTCTGTGTGAGAAAGGATGATGCATGCATGAAAATCTACATATGTGAACATGTCTGCACATGTATATGGGTACATTTATATGTATATATGTGTATGATTTAGATAATGTTTAAATGTTTGTTATATATTCCATAAGCATATGTCTGTTCACACTCATTTTTGTTGGAGGGTAAAGCTGAGACATACATGAAAAGAAGGAAGAAAATACTTGATTTTTAGAGAATTTTTAGAGTTCAATCTTTGTTTTTATTAGGCTGATATACTCACTTATTCTTCAGCTCTTAATTTCTCAATGTGCAACCTCATCAAGTATCCAGGTTAAAAAAAAAAAATCACAACAGACAGAAGCAACAACTACAGTCTTCTCATCTTCTGTCCAGATGCAAATAAGAAATAGCTTCTGACTCCAGCTGGTAAATAATATGCCAAAACTATTAGCATGAAGGAAAGCTTCAGTGCTCTTGATCTAAGAAAAAATGTTTTCTATGAGTCAAAGCACCTTAGGCAGAAGATAATGAGCAGAGTACTTTTGAATAAGATATATGCTTTGGATAATTAGACCTATTCTGGTTATAGTATATTTTTCTTTTTTACCATGAATATTTTTCAACTTAAATTTTATTTCTTTACTCTGTGTTCTTCCATTGCCTTGCCTTTCAAACCACCTAACTTGCATCCATTTGTCTGTTATATTTTTGTTTTCTCTCTTGATTATAATACACTCAAGTTAAACCAGGACTTTTGGCCTCCAGCATCTCAAATCAAGTGTGAGCTATCAGCAATGCTTGCAGGACATGTGTCATAAGACAGAGAGGTATGTTGTTTTCCAATATATTATTTTTAGTCCTTGGCCAGAAATTCAGCAATGTCTCTACATGTTAGAGCATTCTGATAACTGTTTTATATCACACAGCAAGTTGTGGTCTTGAGCTTCTGATATGACAGGAATTTTTTCTGGAGTGATGTAGCTAAAGTTCTCTTCATAATCCCTCTGTTAGTTACAGAATGATTTCTCCGAATCTTTGCTGAGTTACTGAGATAGCCCCTTGAAAAGTGATTAATAGGCTGGCCTTTTAGCCTGTCTTTGCAATAGTGAGAAGAATTTAGTTTCAATGCAAAGGCAAGTGATTGACCATTCGACTCAAGGAAGAATTAAAGTAGTGTATGCTTATACATAATACTTAGAATAATAAAAAAACCCAAACAAAATGAAAATAAAACTCATTTCTTTCAGTATTTTTCTAATTCCTTAAAATAAAAATGTTGTTGTTGTAATGGACAAGCCAATTTCCATCTCAGATGATCAAAAGTGCTGATATCACCACCATCATTATCGTAACAAGAATTTAGGGTGAAATTTATGCAGGAAAGAAAACTAAAACGAACAAAACCAAATGAAAAGTCAGAAGTAGGCAGAAGTACCTACTCATTTAGATAGTAATCTGTTACTGCATAATCTTTAAAATAGGAAACAAAACAAACAACAACAAAATCAACAAAAATAAATTAAGAACCTCCAAACAACCCCAAAATAGAAATCCCAAAATTATGAAGTAAACTAAAAAAAACCAAAGAAAACCAACAAAAGAACCAACTAAAATAAATTACTAAAACAAACAACAACAAAACCAATAAAAACACCCCAAAACCCCCAAACAAAACCAAAACAAACAAAAAAACACACAAATAAACCTTAAAAAGCCCCCACAAACCAAAAAACCCAGTAATTTGCAAGTACGCTTCAGCCCACTAGTTTTGATAAGGATGAATCTGGACAAAACTATTAGTGGATATTCTAAAATGTGTACTTTAAAAGGATTCATAAGACAAAGATTTTCAGAAAGACCAGCAGGGTTTCCTAACCATCTACACATCCTTAGTAAGAGTTCTGGACATGTTTTGGAGCTTCATGGTCTTGTGACAAAGGCACCCAACTCATGTCTCTTGAAAGACTGATCCTTTAGTCCTGTGTTGACTACCACAATTAATCAAATGAAGTTCAATGCATCTACTAATAAGGTAACAACAGGTAGTTCCTGTTTTTGCAGAACTCTATGGTGGTAAAAGTAGTTCTCCCCATAATGAGAGCTTTAGTGCTGGTGCCCTCCACCTTTTTCAGAGATTCATGATTCTTTTCATTGATTGCGCATTCTATCTTTGCACCTAACTTAGATGGTATGAGTTGTCTCACTAGAGTTTAGGAACTGGGCTATAAATGCTGCAGTTCTTATTTCTTAATCCTCAATCCTTCATCTATGTTAGTCTAAGACACTGCATTCAGAAATGTCTGAGGAACTTGGTGAACACATGACACTCATTACTGATATTATTTTCTTGTTTGTTTTTTTCTTAGAATGGGCAAACTAGTTTCTTAATCCTTTTTCAGTAATCATGATTTTCACACCCCTGATTATTCTCATTGTTTTTTGTTACTCTTATGCTCATTTTCTTTTCCTTTGACACTTTTTTGGAGGTATAAATAGAACAGCCAGTTGCACAGCATGACAGAGAGCTTTTTTTCTTGGCCTATGCTTGAAGACATGGACTGAGCAGCATTTTATTAATAAATGGATGTCATACTGCCAGTCTGCCATGAGGGCTGAAGGCTCCCTGTGGAGAATAATAGAATGGCAATATGGGAGAAAGGAAGTAGTATGTTGGCACAAGCTTTTAGCAAAATTGTGCTGCATATTTTTGTCCTTTCAGGAAATAAAAGGTAACTATGGCTTCATTGCAGTGTCTTGTAGAACTATTGCTTTTTTGATAAAACAAACAAAAAAATTGTTATTCATAAGAGTCTAAAACCTCAAGAGTTATCTGGTTCATAAAGTAAAAAGATACCCTTACTGGTTCTATTTCACAGCTGAAATAGTGAACATCATATTAGGCTCACTTATTTTGTTTGCAAATTGAAGACGGAATTTTTGTCCACTGGGATCTGCATTTCCTTCTATTGGTGTAAAATAACTGTAATCTTCCATGTTTGTGTCAGAGCCTTTCCCAGCTGCAACTCCCCCTTGACTCTGAACAATTCTGTGTGATATACATGCCATTCAATTTAGGAAAAACAAGGCACTCAGCAGGCATGACACAATCAGTTATTATATTCTGCCTGCTCAAGACTAAACAAGTTCATGTCCTGCAAATGTGGTCAGAATGTTGGCAATAGCTCCTTTTAGACACACAAAAAAGAGAACACAGCTGTATTTTTCTTAAATCAGATTATAATTGGCAATTGCATTAACATGAGTAAAATTACATCTTAGAGAAATCTGTATTTCAAGAAACACATTTGTATAGTTTTAATTAATTCTATTGTCCATACGTATAGATATAATTATTAGTCAAAAGTGACAATTTAGAAATAGCTTGGTTGGTGGATTTGGGCTTCTTTCTTTTCTTAAACAGTTATAGATTAACTGAAAACAGCTGTAAAATGATGAAAGATGTGATGTCCAAAATCGTACTAAAGAAAAGACAAGAGTAAATGTCTCTGAAAAAAAGTAATGATGAATCTTGAAGAAATTTCTGTCATTCTGGTGAAAAAAATTATTCGAAGATTATACTTTTTTAACATCAGAATCAACACCAAGCACAAGGTAACAAAATTTATAGTTGGCACAAAACTGGGAGTTACAATGTCAGAAAGCATCAGGTGGGTTATGTTCAACAGGAGTAGATCAGACTGCCATTGTATGAGAACCTGTTCAAATTGAAGTCCTGTATATAATTTTGGTGATCCTCATTCAAGAAAGATGAGCTTGAACTGAAGTAAAGAGTAAGGAGTATCACAGAAAACCTGTTTTACTTCAGGATACCATGTAGTTTATTCTAC
>VYXF01011158.1:929832-942616 GCA_013397295.1 Polioptila caerulea
CAATTAATTTTTTTTAAATAAAAAAAAAAAAAAAAAAAAAAAAAAAAATGGAGAAGGAGAAGAAGGAGGAGAAGGAGAAAGCTGAGACCTAATGTTTCTCAAATGCATCACAAAGGGGATGTCATAGAAAAGCAGGAGTATTTAAAACTACTGTACAGTACTGATACAAGAACAAATGAGTACAATTTTGCCGTAATTGTGTTTTAAAACACATTGAAAGAAAGTTGATGAGCCTAAAAGAATAATTTCCAGAAGAAAAAAGTAGAAGAAACCTAATAGATTTCAAATGAGGGTGCAATAAATCAATAAAAAAGGTTGCATATGATGGTTACCACGTACTACATTCTGCATTTCTGTGGTCAAGACTAACACCATAAAGGGTATTTCAATTTGGTAGCAGTTTACACAGGCAGGGAACCACTATTAAAATGCTTTGAATCTGAGAAATGCTACTGAAATGCTGTGGAATTAAAATTTTATTGTTTTCAGTACTCTAAACTGGAGTTTAGCATACACGTAAATCAGAAACAACAAAGTTCCCAGCTCTCTTTTCATTCTGATGACTCAGTTTTAACATTTAGCTTCTTACACCATTAGATCAGTGTAAGAGCTTACAAGACTACATGCTGAATCAGAGCAGAAAATAGCTGCAAAAAAAACAAAAAAAGAAAATAAATTACTTTTTAATGCTCAAGCCAAAATTTGGTTCAATGTACAGTCTACAAGAAGTTATTCTAGCCTAAGAGAAGGATGAAGGCAAGAATAGATAGACAAAAGATAGAAAATACTTCTTGTAAAACAATGTTTTAATAATAGAAATATAGAATCATAGACTGGTTTGGGCTAGAAGCATTACAAACTTTGATGTGGGATTTAAAAAAAAAATAACCACTAGAGATTAAATAAGCTTATATATGAGAAAGAAAATAACTTAAAATTTATAAAAATGCTTCTAGAAATATTTTGCTTTGTATTGCAAGAAAATTGCATTTTGTTTTTAGATTCAAATGTCTTCATTAACTGTACAAGATTAATTAATGCTTTGCACATTTCATATATACAAAGCCACAAGAAATGCTGAGAATTACAAATTATTAGGGAGTTACTTCTATTTTGAATATTTTTTCATCCATAAATGCTATCTCCAGCTGTACATGACAATGGAGACATAAAGTAGGACATATTAAATAAAATTCCAAGTCAGGAAAATAGAGGAGCTGAGATGCAGTAAGTGCTGACACTCTAATTTGAAGAAATATTTCAGTCTATCTAGATAAAACTTGGATTTACATCAACTGAAATATACGTGAAGAGAATATTTGAAACATTATGACTAAATAAGAGGAATTCAAGAGCAGTGTTTTCAAAAAAACAGCTCATGTTTCAGTTGATTTGTGTTACTGAACATTACATATTCCATACATTTTAAATGAAAAACCTCATCTCCTTTAATTGCTATGCAAAAAGAAAAGCTGAAGAATTTATTAGATGATGACTCTTTACCTTAGGACCCTATGAATAAATAATCACATAAACTGATTGAACATAGGTTATTAAGAAAATGGGACCAAGGAAAGTTATATTGCATGTAGCAATTTGATTTTCATCTAAAGAGAAGAAACAGTAACAACCATGAGAGGCCTATTTGCTATACAAAAAGAGGGATTTTACCTCTTCAGCACTGAAAATATTAATGTTTAAATGACATTTTAGCAGGAATGAAGGGAAGAAGAATTTGGAAAAACATCCTGTCTTAAAAATGTGTAGCTCTGATCTAATTTCTTTTTTTTTTTTTCTCAGGGACACATTATCTATAATACTAGCTATGATCCCAATTCCAGTGATCGAGAGAAACAAACAAACAAACAATCCCCTACCCCATCATTTTATAAATGATTTTTCAGTTTGATTGAGAGTAAGAATTAGCCCTATCTAACAGATGTGAGTTTCACTGCTTTACATAGTACAGGATGTACTTTCACAGTCAAGTGATGAGGGAGGGCTATGCCTCACATACCATGTAATTCCAATTAAATGGAATAATCATGAATTATCCTTGAATAGTGTTTTCAGTTCAGATACTGAAAAATGAAGTAAAAAATATAATAGTAATTGATAATCACTGGAAAAATATTTTTAATAACAGAATCATATAATCAGAGAATGGTTGGAGTTAGAAAGCACCTCTGGAGATTACCTAGTCCTAAACACAAATGTGTACCTCGGGCACTGGAACAGTTCCGTGATTTAAATAAATCATAGTCTGAAATTAAGACAACAGAATTTAACTTAGATATTTTTATTTTGAGACAGGCAAATAATGTGAAACTTAATATTGAATTTAAATATGATTGATTTACCTTAATTTTAGGTTATTAATCAAATGCAGAAATTGAGAAATTATCATAATTAAAATGAATATACTGGGTTACAGAATGACAAGTAAAAACCATACGTTAGGTACACATGATTATACCATTATATATTTTTGCTTGTTCAGCATTAAAATATTCATAAATTCTATATTGGTTTTTTGTCAGGAAGTTGACAGTTCAATATAACCCTCAAAAAAGTTGTGAGTCAAAATAATTGTTTTTTCCAAAATTATTGGCTTAGAGAAGCAGATTGAGGCACTTTCCTGAACTATAAGGAAATTTTGAATCTTCATACGTTTATGAAAAAATATGTTACTGTATTACAAAATAACCATATAGCCAAATATAGAAATATAGCTAGGATGAGGAAAAATGGATCCTAGTAAAGGTAACAGAAGAGGGAACAAAAAAAAGGACAGGAGAATTGTCAATGTCCATAGCAGGTTTTTACTGATTAAAATCTTGGGATGTGATTCACTGAGGAAATCTTCCCAACAGAGGAAGAAGGATTATGTAGACAAGGGTGTTGATATGCCTGTTCATCTTACACAGCAGTGCGAAGAACATTAATTAATGTCAGCACAAAGGGGACAGGAGGGTCACTTCACTACAGATAAACCACTATCAACAGCTGAGTGGGTCAGCTAGTGGGGTAAATGCTTCCTTGAGCCAGCCAGATTTTAAATAGGAGGAGTAAATTATCAAACTGTGACACAGGCTCTGGGTAAACTCATCAGGACTTGCGTTGTGTCCTTAAAAGAAGCTGCAGTTCCGGAGAGGTTTATCCTCTGAGACTGTTCTGGAGCTTAGTGTAAAACAGGTGGAGGGAGAGAGGATATCATAAGGACAGTGTGTCCTAAAAATGTCCCAACACAGATTTGAATCAGAGTATGGTCAGATGGTCATGCTTAGCATAATTTAAAATGTTCCTACTCCTTAGATAGGATTACTATTGAAAATATAATCTGGAAAGTAATTTCAGAGTGTTGTTTATGTGTTAAGGCAACCATAAACATGATGTGACAGTATACAAAAAAGTTTTAAAGGTGTTAAAATAACAAAAACTTACTCTAGTGAAAGAACAAAGTAATTTTGTAAATCTATCAAAAGCTATTAACTAACATGTATGTAACTTCATTCTTTTGATAATGAAAGTCTCTTTAATTTGTTCTTTGAAGTACAACCAAAATGCCTTTTCAATCACACAAAGAAAGAAAACCTGAGAGACAAAAAAATGTAAAAGCAAAGAAAACTAAAGCTTTATTAACACCTTTCTATCCCAAATAATCAGGCAATAATATATTCTAGACAGCTAATTTGATTGAATTAATTTTAATACAGGAAAAAATGTCTTGATTACAGTTAATGACTTTATACATCAATAGGATGAAATAAAAGAGTGTGGGGATTTTTTTGCAAATCTCCTTCAAAACAATGCATCCTTATAGGCCTTAAAACTGACAAAGGTGAAACACTGCAATGTTGTAACAATATACTTTAGTAAGAACAAAGAATGCAGTATAAATTATGTGAACATTTTTCCAAACATAATTAAATATGTCTGGTCTATCAGCCTAAACAGGTTCATTTCAAGAGTAAAATTTTTAAATTGTTAATCAAATTGCAAAGTTTGAATTATCCATCATGCTAAAAAACCCAACAAAAAAAGCTGCAATTGTATGCAATTTTCTTCAAGGCACCAATTTTTAACTTTTTTAGTTAGAAAGTATGAGACTGAAAATGATCTTTTTTCAGCCACACTCAGACGACAAGGAATAATAATTCACACGTTATGATAATGGACCTACTCACAGCCCCCCTTATAATGTAGAACTTGCCATCTTTCAGAAATTCTCCATTAGGATTTGTCATATACATAACTCAGTAGTCAGGTGTGAGAGATGAGTTTGGCCTATTCACCCTGGCTGCATCTCTTCCGAGGCTGAGATTATGTCAAAATTAGGACACCTAACAATACTTTCCAATTTTCTGATCTGAATGCACAGAATTTACCTTGGCCCTTGAACTAATCGAGCTTTGGAACTCCTCTCTTTTTAAGAAAGGAACTTTATAAGTTTTCTTATGCCCATATGAGGTGAAAAGCAGCCTATTAAGACAATATTTGCTGCTGTCATGGCAAGAGTACAAACATATAGAAATGTTATAGTGTGGTGCTGAAGAAATGGGAATTCAAAGAATGCTGTGGGTGGACTGTTTGAGGAGCCCATTGCTAAGATATACCTTAGAGCCATCCTGCCCAGATAAGACTAAATGCAACACGAGTTCAGTCTCATGTTCAATTAGAATTTCTGAGGACATAACTAATGTTTTTTAATGTTAATTGATAAATTATGTGGAAAGCGTATCCTTTCTGGACATACGGAGAATTTTGAGTGGAATACAGGTTGTCAGTCTTCTTTGGAGCTGCTATGATAAGTGATCTCCCTGTCTTTATGTCAATGCAGGGGCTTTATGAATCCATTTTCTCCTCTGCCCTGTGGATCAGGCAGCTGGCCCAGGTCAACTCACTACAGTTAATTGGAGGAAAGTAAATAAATGAGTACATCTATGTTGCTAAAAAACAGCCAGATAGGAAACAAGATAAGGGTTTGGATCTTCCTTTGCCCACCTAATTTAACAGTTAATCTACTCCCGGTGAGTTTAGGTCCTCCCAAGGAAATATTCAATTTCATTCCAAAGACAGTTATCTCATAGGAGTATTCATAAAGGACAGCAAAATCATGAGATTGCCCAAAGTTTTGCTCCCTCTGCTCCACCTTGCTACAAATCCAGACTGAATCTCTGTCTCTCAAAATCAGGTAAAAAAAAGAGACTTTGGTTGTGCACAGACAGCCCTTTCATTGTATCCTATTTATTGTGAAAAGAAAGATACAAAACAGTCTTGCAGAGGCATCACAGGGGACCCAAATGATACAAATCATGAACGCACTGTTTTCATCCTAACGCAACTGGTACTAAGAAGCCTGGATGCAAGCCAGCCCACAGTCCTTGGTTTCATGTCCGAGGATTGATCCTGATTCTCTCTTGTTAAGGGAATAGCTGAAGTGACTGTACTTGCTGACAGGCTCCTTTCACATCTCCTGTGGTATCTGATTTTGGTCATTGTCAGACTTTTATTAAAATTTTTAAGTTTTTTTTCATTATGAACATTTTTATTACTTCACTGTTTCTTTGTATTCATCTGCCATAACTTGTCCTTTGTTTTACTAGTAATCTGTTTGGGGTATTTTAAAACTATAGAAAATCAAGGCTGTTGTAGAATTCTTAACAGCACCTGAACACAAACCAAAGACATTATTTCATTTTATTGAAATGTATCTGAGACAGATGAAAAGAACTAAACCAGAACAAATGCAGAACGGAAATAAATATAAATAATATAAATAAAATGCTTCTCTGATTCCTGGTTCCCACAAATAAAACAATAACATGATTGGCTTTTTCTTTTTTTTTTTCTTATTTTATACTAAAAACCTTGTCACTGAAACACAATTCAGAACTTCACACTCCTCAGTTACAGATCTGTGATATCGCACATTCAATTGTCTATATATCTTGTACAAAGAATTTAATATTTATTATTTATTTTTATGGTTTGGTTCTGGTTTTTTTTAATTGCTTTGTGGTTTTTTATTTTAATATCTGACATATATTTTATGAATAGTTTCAGATCTTCTTTTCCAGCATGTCTGTCAGTAATTTTCCTGGGTTATTCATATGAAGACTCAATTCTTACCTTCTGAAGCACTGCATGCAAGACAACACACCTGAATTTCCCATTATGCTTTCACATAATTACAAAAAATGAAGTAGGCACTAAAGGGTAGTATACCATCGTTATTTAATAAAGGTAGATGTGCTGCTTTATACAAAATTCTTTCCAGTCTGACAGAATCACAGTGCAGTAAAAACCACAACACCTGCTATTTGTTATCAAAGTCAGAGCTGAGAGCATAATTGATCAAAGAAATAATAAGGAAATATATTGCAGGCATGGCATATTTTTTTGCAATAGAAGAAAGCAATTGAGAGAAATAAGGATTTAGGTGTGTCAAGCACATTACTGACATGCGTGATGTTTAAATTGTACATGGGATATGAAATTTCTAAACTCAGGTTGTGAACTCAAAGCCTCTAGGTACTGAGTGAAGAGAACTGGTAGGGTTTTTTTTAAGTACTAATTATTATAACCATTGCAGAATAATTCAGTGCCTTAGCAAGCCAAGAGGAAATGCCAACTAATCAAAGTTCTTATACAACTCTTCTCATCTGTACAGGTACTAAGGAAAGAATAATTCTCACAGACTGAAGCAGCATTTGAAGGACAGAGTTGACTGAAACATTTGAAGGCCTGCAGTTTTCCTTTAATTATGAAGGGTTACTTCCCCTCCGAACCCTATGCCAAAAAGAAGAATAATGCAAATTCACCTCAACAATACAACCTGTGTTTCCCTGGGCTTTGATCCACAGATCCCTCCTCTCAGCATACTATTGCAATTATTACTGCCATCTAATTTAGTTGTACACTTACATCTTCTGGTGAAGCTACACAAATGTGAGTGAACAATGTGGTTTGCTGGTGAAAGTGATAGTTTAGGGTGTGACGTTGTCTTCATTTTAAGGCTTAATTTTGAACTTTGCATTTAGGTCTAGCATTATTAGGGAGTGAGTTTTTGTGAGATATCTGGTCTTGAGTAACTCCTTGATATAGATGAAGTAAAATAACAGATTTCTCTGTACTACTTACAGAGAAAAAATGAAGTTTTTATTACCTTCAGAGTTGCACTTAGAGATCAGATCTTTCTTTTCTTGTGCAAATATCATCTCAACATTCAATTCAATGTTTTGTGTATGTTAAGTAAGATATCACCTAATTTGATTATTTTGTTTTTCAGTAAGTTGGGATAAAGTTGGCACCTGCTATGACATGTGTGACTCCAATGATTTGGTGTTGAAGTACTGCCTGGAATCTTAGCTTAAAAGAGGAAAATGCTATCATGAAGAAGAGCAGAACTTTACTAGCTTAGGGCTAGTACAGTCCTAAGTGTTATAATAGCATAAATGTACAGCCTAAAGTCTGTTAGCCACATAAAGAATTGTATTCCCAACAAAACTAGAACAGTTTTCTGAAGTAAAAGTCTCCTTTGTTTTGGAGAACTTTTTATAGAATCTCTTCATATTTATTTGCCCTATTACCACTTTTTTTTTTTTTTTGCATGGTCTACCCCAAACATTTGTAGTTCTATTTATGGTTTGTATGGTTATTTCCAACCATCTATTTTTGCAGAGAGAATAAATAAATGGATTTATAGCTGGAAAGAAAAGAAGAAAACTCTTAAGAAGTGAACATCTAGAAGACAGCATATCAGATCAGCATCCAATAATAATCAATATATGAAATGCTATGCTAATACTAATAAACCATAGTAATTTGAATTTTGAAACTAGAACCCAATAGTAAGACTACCTATGCCTTTTAATGCAACTTGACTTTAAGAAAATGTTTAGAAAACTCCTCAAAGTTAACCTAGATTTGATACAAACAGTGATATACCAGCACAGCATGATACATAAAAACTCACTCTGATTATGGTTTATGTGATACCTTCATCCTTGAATTTCTTTTCAAACCTTATTCCATATAACAGTGTCTATTTCAGGCAACAAAGGGATCATCAAATGTGGTAGGAAGGTGGATTTTTTTTTTTTTAATCAAAAAGAAGACACATCCTAAACAGAGTGAATTTCATCTGTCCCACTGTAATGCTGTTCTGGATGTGTTATTCTAATACTAGGTATGTTATTCTGATATTCTTGTTTTTCCATATATGATGTTATTACCTTAGAGAATAAAATTATAAAATTGAACTACATGAAACAATAAATAACAAATAAGTATAAATAAATATGAAACAAAAAAACATATTGGGGAAAAAGATTAAAAAATATATTGGGAGGAAAAAGAGAGGCTCCTTGACCACTTGGAATTTCATTGTTTACGCTAGCCTCTATGTTTTCTGAATTTCAATATTGAGGTAGATAGCAATATAGACTCACAGAACAAGAACAATAAAAGATTAAGTATCAGAGATTTTAAATGTGTGTGTCACTCTCTCCTTTTCCTGAAAAAAAACCCCAATTAAATTCTTGTGTTATGAGTCAGTGCAATTAGAAACCACATCATGCTAAGAAATCAAAGAAACTCTGGATTTTAGTTTCTTTTATTGATAGACACATACAAGTATAAATGTCTGGTGCGGCTAGTATATTACATTTTCTCTTCTTTCAAAGTTGATTCCAAAATAAAAGCCTGAGAGAAATATAAAAATGTAATAAACCACCAAAGAAACTGATACAAAATGCAGATATAGTGAGATCGAGAGGGAAGTTATGAAGACCCAGGAGAAACACAGAACATAAAATCATATAAAAACCCTATTGACAAGCAAGAAACTAAAAAAGTCCTTACAAAAAATCAGTCCTTCCATAATATATGCTAAATCAATAGGAATGATAATAATTTGGACATGAGTAAAATTATTTTATATATGGAGAAACATACAATAGGAAATAACATTAATGACACTTTCATAGGTGGCTATTTGAAGCATAACAATCTTGAGGGTTTGAAGTGGTTAATAACCCAGTTACCTGCCGCTGGGTTCCTACAGTATGCTTGGACTTACAGAAAATATCTTTTCATGAAGTCTGTAGAAATTAATTTAATATGAAGCTATACTTAAGTAAGGATTATTATTTGCAATAAGATGCTGCCAGTGACTTCATTCCATAGGGCTCTGTGTTGAAGCTTATATTGTGCCTTGTGTTTTCAAACTAGTTTGAAAATGAATTAAATAGATGAAAACATTTCAAGATAGCAATAAGTAAATTTATCTAGCCAGATGTGGAGGTCTGCTTTACCCATGAAAGATGAAGATGGCAGATTTTATATTCGGCTTATTTTAAACCAAAATATTGGCAACAATTGTATAATTTGAGATACTTTTCTATGTCCAGCAGCCCAAAAAGTTAATACTATCACTACTAGTGACAGCCCACAGGCCTTGTAGTATCTATGCCTGACAATGCAAGGCTCAGCCATGTCTTTTGCTAACAGTTTGTTACAGGAACTGGTTGTATGAACTTGGCAGCAAGTAGCTGATTACCCTGGGCGACTTTCTTATGATCTTGGCAGTGTGAGCAGAGGCTGAAAGTGGTGAGGCTCTGGGAGCCTTAACAACTGCATGCTGGTCATTGCCAAGGGATGTTGTGCTGCATTAGTCTTCAAAGGTTTACAAGAATATTCTGGGGCAAACTCGGATCTGACCCTTTCAGAAAAAGATTGGACTAAAGACCTCTTGAGGTTTGCGTGTGTGCTGTAGAGCTGGATAAGGACTGGTTTTGCTTTAAAAAAACTAGAAGTAGCCAAGCATGGGTGGATAGGAGAATAAGGGTATGGAGAGGTGGAAGCAGGGAGAGGACCCCAGGTGGAGCACACATTGAGCTCAGTGAATATGAACATCACAGTCTGCAGCCATTAGTGCTGACTGCACAGCATTATCTCTGTGATTTTGCATATTCACATCTGGTTAATTATGATTGTTAAGGGAGAATTTCTTTCAGTATGCAGTGATAACCATTAACAATGTGCAATAAATAATTATTGGCATCGTGTGATGTTAATTAATGTTAATCTAGTAAAGTGTTGTTTTAACAGTTTGAGACTGACCTGATTTTTCAGTCTTCTAAGCACTCCAATCACAAATCTCTAGTTTCCTGGTATGCATAGGTTGTAAGAACTGGCTGTGAATTGTCACAGAATGCCTTAAAAATTCTGATTGTTCTTGACTGTTGATTAAAAACATGCTGAAAAACTAATACATGTAATCTTAATAAAATTCAATGAGAAATTATTTCTTAAAAAAAGAGAATATTTTAATGAAAAACTAAACTGGATTACTTTTTACTGGTCTCTTCTTTTTGATTAATTTTTACTGGAGAAATGCATGAAAGAGCTCCAACTCCGGTATAGTATGCAGCACATGTTCTGTCACTTGAAATAGTTTTATAGAATCACAAATTGAAAAGAGGGCAAACGTGGAATATCTTTTAATGTTCAAATGCATGAAGTTAGGGAAATGAAAAAAACAATGAAAGCAGGTGAAACTATTATAATAAAGGGAAATACATTATTTTACAATTAAACCTGGCTTTATGTGAAATGATGGAGGTAAAAAGAGTAAAGATCATAAATCCTTGGTCATTAGAAGATGTGATTATCCCAAAATGCACGAAAACATATATCATGGGTTGCAGCACAAAATGTAACCAAAAAGTGTATTCTATCACCATCTGTTGAAACTGGAGTGGCGGGGTGGGGTAATCTTCTATCAATGGGCCAGTTAAAAAACAGCTGGGGCAGTTTATCTCTTCCAGGACCCATCCCTCCCTCCAAGGAGAGATTTTCTGCTAATGGGCCATTGAGTCCCACTGATAAAATTACATTATTCTATTGGCAAATGCTTCATTCAGGGGGAGGAGCCAAGCATTCCTACTTGAATAAAAATCTGGGATTCAGAACACTGAGCTAACTTTTTCCACTGGATTCTCAGAGGAAGACCAGGCCCATATATCTCCACTGGACCTTCAGAGGTAATCTACACCTTTCTACAGGATCACTGCTTCAACAGAGCCACATCCGCCACTGCAGGAGGGCTGCAGCCACCATTTAATGGGACTGCTACCAACAGCCTGACCCACAGGGTGTCAGGTTGTATTCTGACTCTGTCAGTGAGTTGTTTTTGGTTTTTTTTGTAATACTGCATGTTTGTTTGTTTTTAATTTTAGTTTTCCTAATGAAGAACTGTTATTCTTGTTCCCATGTGTTTGCCTGAGAGCCCCTTAATTTCAAAATTATAATAATTTGGAGGGAGGGGGTTGGCATTCTCCATTCCAAGGGAGGCTCCTGCCTTCCTTTGCAGACACCCCTTGTTCAAACCAAGACAACATATTCCACTTAGGAAAACCTGTAGCAAACCAGATGTTACAAGAATGTATCTGAGCCATCTAAATATACATGTAGCCCTAATCACCCACTTCATAATGTCTTATGACTAAAAGAGACTGAACATATTCAGAACTCAGAAAATATCAGTTATAACTGACAATTTTACTGCTGACACTCCATCATGTGAATATCTTTAGACGCTAATGATAGTGAAGCTAATCATTTCTTCAAGGGAGTGTTAACTTGGTCAGTAAGCTTGGTTCCACGCTGTACATATCTAATTTATCTGTAATGAAGATTGCTGTAGCTGAGGTAAACTTCATAGATTTCATTTTATAGTGAGAGGAAAACAAAAAGGTACTTATAAGGAAAAATTTATCAGCTCTATTTTAATGTCCACATTGGTATGCATATGCAAATGTAAAATATTATCAGTAACCAGAGGAAAAAAGGCTGTGTTGACTGGAGTTCCAAGGAATTAATGCATTCAAATGCTGAATTTCAATGCATTTCAATGTAATGTTCAAGTATATAAATCCTCCCAGTACAGAATTCAGGGACCATCAGTGGAAACTAATAAGAGTCAGGTTCAAACAAACAAATGACACAATAATCGGCAAATAGCAGCTTGGCGGAGAGTTACTGATTCTTCTGTTCTAGCAGCTCATTTTCACACCTAAGAAAGGAGCTGCTGCTTGTGTTTCTAACCCTTGCAAAGTATGAATATCACAAAGGGGGCAGAATAGACAAAAACATCTATTCTGTACCGCTATTTTGTGAGAGGTACCGAATCTTTCAAGTATGTTCTGCCCTCAGTATGATAAAGATGTCTTTTGATGTAACCAGATAATGTTTCAAGGGGGTGATGTAAATATTTTTATTTCCTTGTTATCTGGTGTGTATAAAGTAAAAAGGATGTTGGAAGATACCTCTGAGAAGAGCAGCAGATATTTTGTTGAATCAAGTCCTAGTCCATTCTTCTCTGACCAAACTGAGACATATCCTAGAGATTATTTATCAACTGTTGTAACCACTGATAATAGCAGAGATGCTAAAGTACATACATAAAAACTCTCACTGAGTCATTCCCTGGTCTGAGTTGCACAGCCTGTTTTCCCAAACACTGACATTTTTTTTTCCCCTGTTAAGTTTAAATAGAGTGTTTGAATCTAACACTAGGAATAGTTGTCCACAAAACATGCAAGATAATATGTTTTAAAATATGAAAATGTTTTTTTACAAACACTTTGAATTACTGGTTTGACATCTTTTAACCTTGTTTTACAAATTACAAAAAGAAAACTACAGAGAGTTTTAATAATTATATTCTGTAGTTAGGCTATTACATTTGTCGTAGTTTGGCATGGTTTCAATTGAGCCA
>VYXF01011164.1:10238-40185 GCA_013397295.1 Polioptila caerulea
AAGGGCTTCCAAAACAACGGGGCATTAACTTTTTTTTTTTTTTTTTTAAACAAAAAGTCTCATATATGCTGTTTTCTGTGGTAACAAGAGGCTGTCAGCAGTGGTTGATATTTTTAAAAAAATATGCACTCATAATTTGTCCCGTCTGGGTAAAGGTGACGTTTTAACAAGGAGTGGTACAGGAAGTACTTATGTAAGAAAGTCATGTTTTTGAGAAACCATATCCAAAACTGATATTTGGAAATAACTCCCATTATCATGCATTCCTGCAGCCAAAACCAATGTGTTACGTAAAAACTGTCAGATCCGTAGACATGAACTTGCAAAGAGAATTTTTCTGACCTCTAAACATCTTCCAAACAGTTTCCATGGGATTTGTACACGCTCATTAAAAATACAAAAATGCAGCACATTCATCTTGCAAGGGCAATTGATGGACATCAGGGAAGATGAAAATTTCAAGGAAAACTTCTGCATGGTTTATGGGTGGGAGTGAAGGATGAATAACATGGCACAGCAGGCACAGCCAACGAGGCAGTTCCTCCATGTGGATCTCTGTGAGGTGTTTTCTTCAGCCCTTGAACCCAAGCATCAGAGTAGTCTGAATGTAGAACCAGACCTTTAAATTCCTGCATCATGAGGTGTTAAACTAGGATGTAAAAATTACTGTGGTTTCTTCAGTTGCACTGCTCGCCCTAAAAAGTTATTATTAATGATTGTATTACATAATATGTTAACCATTTTTAACATATATAGTATGTATGTTTGTATTGATAGTATATTATCAAATACACTATATTATCAAAGCAATTTCTAGTGGAAACAGAAAGTGTTTTGTACTCTTAAGATTTTTTGTTCATTTGTCTTTATCTCAAAATTTTAAAATTTTTGTTGTGTATGTTTTTTAAAATGCATAACATACTGTTACAGTGGTGCACGCAAGCAATATATAGATAGATTTTACATGGGAGAATGGATGCTCAATTTTTTTTTACTGATGGGTGTCTGTGACCAAGTTTTGAGATCATGGCTTTACTGTGATTTCTTATCATTTGACTGTGGTGTTTAGGCTGAGGCCAGTGAGATGCTTAAGCTGGTTTAGCATGTTACTGCCATCAAAAATGACAATTTCTGTTTTTCTGACTTAATTTCTTGGCTGAGTTTGGTTATAGACAGGAAAATTGGTTTATCCAAGGATCAGCTGAAACAGGGAAAGCAGAGGGATCAGGAAGATGAGTGCCAGAGAAGAGAGGGCTGCCTTATGTTCAGTTCATTTTCCAGTGCTGTACCTCTGAAACAACTCCCACCCTCCTGGATATTAGGAGTGTGTGTTTTATTCCTGAAGACGAGCACTTCCTGCATCATCAGTTGATGCAGCCATCACTCAGGAATAACAGAGCAAGGTAGAAATTTCTGAGGCAGGTTCAGCTGCTGTAAACTCAGTAGTCAAATGTTGACTTCTCTTTTTAAGCTAATTGCAAGTAGAGTCATGTAGGGAGAGATGTGTCTTGCAAGACACTGTCACCAAGGATTAAGTGCCATTGGTGCTGAATGAAAAGTCAAGCAGACATTTCAAATTCACTTTGAATGAAAAAAAAACCTTGACTGGTTCAAAAATTATTTGTGAAATGTCTGAACAACTATATAACTAAATCTCTGAGATTAAGGTTTCTAACGTTCTTCTTTCTCTCTTTTTTTCCCCCTTATTTTTGTAGCTTTGTCCAGCCCTCTTGCCACACCAAGCATGCCATCTTCTCCTGCCTACTCACTACCCTTGCCAGCTGGAGTGTCCCCAGTTCCTCCTCCCATGATGACCTCGGCCTCTCTTCCACTTGTGCCTTCTGCAGCCGTTTCTACAGTTGCACCACCCCAAAGCCCTGTCCCACCTCCTGCTGCCCCTGCAGCTTTCAGCACCCCTGTGTCCCAGTTCTCTGCTCCTCCTCCACTGAGCTCTGCTGCTGGCCCTGCTCTTCCTGCACCTCCCACTGGTCCCCCCATTTCAGGGTTTTCCATGTCTTCCACGTATGATATCACCAGAGGTCACGCTGGCCGAGCACCTCAGAGCCCATTGATGCCTTCATTTTCTGCACCTCCAGTCACAGGTAACTCTTTGCTTATTTGCTTTCCTCTTCGTGGGACAGGATGGGGGAATCTCCTGGGCGGCTGCTTTATTCTTCTGGCTGTACTTAATTAATTAGTTCTACTTAGAAGAAGGGATAATACTCTTAATTAATGTAGCTCTACTCAGAAGAAGGGATAAAAGCCTTTAAAATGCACTCATGGTCCAGGACAGTGTCCACTTTAAGTTCTGGTGGTGTTTAGGTTCACAGGAAAATATTTTGTGAACTTTTATTTTTGTTACCTTGCACAGCAGAGACCAGCTGAACAGCTTTTCTTCAGCTCAGAGAGCTACCTTCAACCATTGTATTTCCCCAGAACGACAATCACAGGCTGTAAACTCATAATTTTCAGAGTTTTTGTTCTGAAAATCTGTCTCTTAACAAGCTGTCTGTCACATGGCACCAGCTTCTATTTTCTTGTCTCCAGCCACAAAACTGCATTGGGATGGCTAAAAATAAATACCTTCCATGCAGGCAGTTGCTGTGGTTGCTGAACTGATGTAATTTTCAGCTTGTGGAATGGAAACTTTGCTCTTCACCTGCAGTTGGGCCAAGCTTTTATTATTACTGATGATATCTCTTTTAAGTAGTCTGTATTAAGAAAATATCTAAAAAGAGCTATCAGCTGTGCAGCGTAAAATAAAAATAACACGCAATTAAGGCTAGTGTTGGAAAATCTGTTAAAATAAGCTTGAGTAATGGGGCAAAGGGTGAGACATAATTTTTCTACTGTTTTAGTTTCTTTTGTTTTCCTTTAAAATATGTAAAGTTTCCCCCTTTTTCTACTACTGTTGATTTCCATCACCTTGGTGTTAGAAAATTTACTTTTCCTATTGTATGAGAACATTTCTGTGCCTTTGTTCAGAGTCTTAATACTCATCCTTCTCTTTACTGAGAGTTTTTAATGAAAATTTGAATACAATAAAAAGAACAGCTTTTAAATTAGCATGATAAGAAAAGGAATAATTGTTTAACTTTGTACATAATGTGTAGACAGTCTCAATTCTGTTAGCAAATATGGTTGCATTCCTTAGATCTGCTAGCCTTTAACAAGCAGAATTGTTCTTGGGCCTTCAAGAAGAGAGTTGCATTAGCCTGGAATTGTTCTACCTGCTATGTTCCTATTAAACAATTGCATGTTGCTTCAGTATAACACATGAAACACTTGTGCTTTATCTTTCCACCTTACAGGTGTTTTGGCAGATCCCATTACTCAGCAGGCAACTTTCTCATCAACTTTGTCTCCTGGGGCTGGTTCTGCAATCACTTTTCCTGAGGAGCATGAAGATCCCAGAGTATCTACTGCCCAGACTGGAGCACCTGCTGGAGGACTCTGGGGGTTTATAAAGGTATCAGGTTTGTTTGTTACGTTCGTGAGGAATTGCCAGTCAGTACTGATGATAGGAAGACATGTGGCACTCTCTAAGTGCATGCTACTATAAATCATTTATTTTTTTCTAATCTCACGTGCAAGGTGGCTGTTTTTAATAGTGGTGTTTGCTGAAACTGTGCTTTTACTTCTTCTCTGTGTAGAAGAGAGGGGAGTGTACAAAGGCAAGTTAATTTCGATTCCTGTGATAGGAACTTGTGATAGAACCTGTTACATATGGATATGTTCTTAAATGAGATGAAAGTCTAGAACCCTTTAAGACCTGAAGGGTATTTTTTACTTCACAAAGACTGTATGCAGAAAAAGAGAAGTCTGTTTTACCTTACCTGAATGCTTTGCATATCCCGTTTATAACTTCCTGATTAACTGAGTTTGATTCCTGTGGGAAGCAAGTCATGCTTGATCTATAACAATCGAGTTATATTTTGTCTTTTTTCAAGGACAGACAAACTACATATTTTTTGAATCACAAAAAAATGTCTAAGGTATTTTGTAAATTAGTTTGCTAGAGGGCATGGAATGTATAATGCAGAACAGATACTCCTTGTGATGCCATCTAATCAGACAGAGGAAATAAGCAACATCAACTAGTAGAATTTCATTAGCCTGTAACCTTTCTGGAGCGGTAAGAGATGCTGCGTTTGAGTAGCATCATGAAGATTGTGGCAAAAAGATCTGAGGGCTGTGCATCAACACTGAGCTGTCTTCCAGAGCAGCACCACATTCTGTCCCATCTCACACTGAATTTGAAGGAAGAATAAAGAAGATTATTGTCCCAGTGCGCTTGAAGAATTTTGGTTTTCAATCCCTTTTAAGCATGAAAAACTGGCAGAAAAAGTTGTGTGTGACATGGCAGACTGAGCCCTCCATTACTCCAGTGATACAGTCTTAAAGAGGAAGATTAATTCTCCATCAGTACAGTGAGAGCAGAGTGATCATGCTGCCATTTCCAGGGAGAAATGTCTTCTCATGATCATAAAAAGACATTTTCCTTCCTTTAAGTGACAATGTTTTCCTTTCAGTCATTCTAGTCCTCCTAATATTTGCAGTAGGTTGCAGTGTTCTAGAAGAGAATATTTTACTTGTAAT
Organism: Polioptila caerulea; assembly: GCA_013397295.1. Taxonomy (NCBI): domain Eukaryota; kingdom Metazoa; phylum Chordata; class Aves; order Passeriformes; family Certhiidae; genus Polioptila; species Polioptila caerulea. Next base: position 14,838 of record VYXF01011164.1, read on the forward strand.
ATGATTCTATAGCCCTTTTTAGACTGCCAGAGCTTTCAATTGCAAATTAATTGAAAAAGCCAATCTCATCCACATTTTAGTGCTGCCGCTAGGATCCAGAAGGTGTCCAGTTTCTGTTTATGGAGCAGGTCTGTATTACTGACTCCAGTAATAAAGATTTTGGTTGACCTGTCAAGCATTCCATGTGCTCTGTGTATTCAGTAACCACTTCTTGAGAATTTCTAAAGTGAAAGAATGAGAAATCATTAATTATACTGAAACAATTAAGTTTGTGATATATGTAAGCCCACATCAGTGTCAGTGCTTTTTAAAGATGAGGCAGAATCTGGGACATGGCAGTGGTAATTTTTACAGAAATACATCCTGAATTTCCCATTGAAGAGCTCACACAGTAGTTGCCACAGTTATCTTTATTTCTTTTGTTGAAGTAATTTGATATACCCCTTTCCCTCTGGTGTTGTTAGATTCCTCCTTTCAGATTTCCTTCAAGCTCAGTAATGTTGGAAACTACAACAATCTTAAATTGACAAATTAATGGTCTGGTATGGAATGGTACTGTTTAAGTTTCTTCATTCATTTGGAGGTGCCTGAGCAGTCCCGTTACAGTTCCAAGACTGATTTCCACATAATTGTTGCAATAACTTCATGTTTTGGATTGGTATAAAAATATGGATTATTTCATCCTATTTGTGCTAGGTAGATGAACACATAAAGGGATCTTCCACAGGTAGAAGCAGTCTCAGTGTTCAGGAACCATTGTCTAATGACTTTATGTTAGTTAGGCAGCTAGGATGCTAATTGGAGATGCACTACCAGGATTTGCAGGATGATGGGGCTGTTTCTGCATTAATGAGGAAGGTAATATTTAAACTTGAGGTTGTAACAGAAAAGCCATGTACTAATAGTCATATCCTGCAGTATTTGTGCTGAGTAATGCACAGCAGATGTTACAGAGCAGCTTATTTTTTTTTTTTGTTGTTGTTTTTTTTAATGGTAACGTTTTGAATTTCTTGAGGAGGAAAAAAGACAAAAACCAACCCAGGAGATAATATGGAAATGTATTTGCTTAAATTTAGGGTGTAGCTGAGAATCCCATGGTGAAGTCTGTTCTTGATAAAACCAAGCATTCAGTGGAGACCATGATCACAACGCTGGATCCTGGCATGGTTCCATATATCAGTGAGTGTTTATGATAAACCATCAGGTATTGCTTCTGCATGCTAGAGAAGCTATTGCAATAGCATGCTACTTCTACACTTGAATTGTAAAAGCCTTTCAGTTACAGCTTGAAAATCAATAGGAAAGAAAAGCTTTGTGTTACTGACCATTTTTTATTTTACTGCAGCACACTGCATGTCACATGTAGTTGACCTGAGAGTAAAATAAGGAAGCAAAAAGCACCATTTGTCCAGGGTGGTGGTTTGGTTTTGGCTTTTTTTGGCATATATTTTTTTTTCTACCAGCTTGATAAGCAGGTTTCCCTCCCAAGTGTGGCACTACTGACCTTATTCTGCCTATGAAAAGAGCTGGTCAGGAAACAGCTAAGACTGAGAAGAAACCATTAAAATGATTTTTTTATTACGTTTTCCTGAGATTTTTTTTTCAGCTGAACCTATTAGGTGACCCAGCTAACTACTGCTGCACTTTCATACTATTGCAGAGGACAGGGGAGGATGACCTAATTATTGAGTAGTAGTTAATTGTCTTACATTTAAGGGACTATTTCCCAGTAGCTGTCTGTTGAGGAGGTAGTGGGAATAAAACCACTGAGGCCAGCCAGCAGTGCCTTCTAAAGGTATTTGAGAAGAGTAGCAGGATGTTGCAAAGCTACAGTGAAATGTTGATTATAGACAATTTGACAAAATGTATTTAACATTTCTATTGCAGTCATGACTGTCCCTTTTTAGAAACAAGATCTGTTGGTATCCTGGATAGTTTGACCTAGTGTTTATTGACAGAACAACTTTAGTTGGAGGAGGAAGTAATTCTAATAAAGTGCTTTGTTTGTAGGATTTAGGTTAAATAAGTGAAGTCAATGGCTACTTCAAAGCTCTCTAAAGTCCTGTTGGAAGGGGAAGCATCTGTATACATCTTGGCCATTTATATACTGCATTGATTCTGTAGTTGCAGGTTGTGAAAATGGGGCAGGGGTTTGTAAACTTAGCCTGTACTTCCGTGTAGAAATGTATTCAACAAAAAACCATGTCCTCAACAATAGCCCCACTTATCTCTGCTCTCGCTCTATTACTGCAATGCCAAAGGAATTTCGTGTTCCTCATGCCAAAATCAGAAATTACCAAAGCTTCTGGATGAAATGATTGAAATCCTGAGCAAATAGTATTTCTGTAATCTCTTTCTTGAAAAGAGCCAAACTGTTTTCATTGGCACATTGTGAAAATGTCATCTGAGCTGCACTCCTGGAACAGACAATTTCTCTCTAGACAGGAAATGGTCACCTCCTAAGCATAAATGACAATACTTTTACAACAAAAGACAATAGGGAATCTTAAATAAAATATGGAATTGTAATTTCAATTTATAATGCACAAGGTGCAATGAAATTTCACATTCAGGTGTCAGAGCTTAACTTGATGTAACGGTTCGGCCCTTGAATTTAGCAGGGTGCATCTAGTTCTTATATTTTAGGTTTCCATTTTGCTAGATTTTGTCACAAACGGTTTCTTTTAAACCCACGTAATATCTCTGTTTCAGTTTTGTAGTATCTATGATGAAAAAGATACACTTTTGATATTTAATGATCCGCAATACGGAAGAATATATTCCATATTCTGCAACCAAACATGAGGCACAGTTGCCATTCTTAAAATTGTTAGGCAGTAATTTACTAGATATGTTATGGATTAGTTTTTAGCTTCATTAAAAGCTTTTTAACAATATTTCTGTTCCTGAGCAGTCAGGCAAAGCTAACTTCAGTAAAAGCCTGCAGTCAATTTTAAGCACTTGCTTAATTATGTTAAATTGATCTATATCAAAAAGGAATCAATGAAAAAAGATACTCTCAATTGTTTTTAGTCCTGTAGTTTCACAGTGTTTAAAACAATTGCTCCAAGTCCAGTGTTCTGTATGCCTAATTCCATTCAGCAAGCCAATTGATAAATAAAATTATAAAAAATTACCCTAACCCCCAAAGTAGGTTTTACTACTGTTCTAGCCTATCTGTTGATTATTCATGAAAATAAGATTATTCCTGTAACTGAGGTCTGCTGAGTAATACATTACTCAAAATGTTAATTGTTTTTTCTTTTCATTAAAATTTAAGCTTTGAGTTTACCCTTGTCAGTGGGGGAACTTTTCTTGATTCAGGATAAATATTGCAAACTCCATAAGCTGATGTGGCTGATGCAGTTTACTTAGGCATCTTTCTCTGATGTCATATTCCACACTTGCAAAATATTCATCTGTTCTTGAGAAAGCTTCTCATAGCAGGATGGGTTTTATGATATGTTTCTGCACAATAAAAGTGATCCAGCTGTGACAGGCAGATGTAAGGTGTGATTGAGTCTTCACATTATTTTAATTTCTTTTAATTCATTAATTGTTTTGTTTCATTCTGAAAAAGTTTCATGAAATCTCCTGCTTCTTTATGGAGATATAACCCTATGGAAATTGTTTGGAACTGTGTACAAGCTTTTGGGTTCCATAGATATTTAGTATCTAAAAAAAACAATAAAATTACACTGATGTTCACGTTCCAAGGACAACTAAAAAGTAATGGGAGCCTTTCTTTTGAATCTTGTGTAATTTGGCAGCTGTTCACTGGATTTTATGACCTGCATCAGTGTTCTTGATCACATTCATAAGAGTTTGCAATATTCCTTGCTGCTTCACAGAACACCAAAACATCCTTGGATGCCTTATTTTCCTAAATCTCTGTGAATTGTCGTGTTAAGTGAGTGGTATGATTTTTTTTCAGGTGCTGAACCTGAAAATAGGTCAGTTCCTGCTGCCTGTCTTTTATCCTTGTATCCTTAGTTATTAATCTGAATTTCATTTCCTAACTTAAATGACTTCTGCTTCGTGGATGAACTATTGTCCAATGTGTGAGAGAGAAAAAAGCAGCTGGACCAGGTGTAGAACTGTATTTGAACTATCCAGCAATGGGAAGCGGCAGTATTCCATATGTGGATGTATTTTTTTCAGATTACTTTACAAAATTACTTTACAGGAACTGGGGGAGAGCTGGACATAGTGGTTACTTCTAATAAAGAGGTGAAAGTTGCAGCGATTCGGGATGCCTTTCAAGAAGTCTTTGGGATGGCTGTTGTGACTGGAGAGGCTGCACAGTCCAACATTGCACCCCAGCCTGTGGGCTATGCTGCAGGCTTAAAAGTAAGTTGAAATACTGTAGTAGCAAAGAGAAATTAATCCAGAAGGATCTCATTTTCTGTAAAGTGAAGGTCAGTTTCTGGGATAGGTAAAAATTTCTTTTGGGTTTTTTTTTTTGCTGTTTTGCTTTTTTTTGTTGTTATTGGTTATTGGGGGTTTTGTTTTGGTTTAGTTTTTTGGTGTTTGTATTTGTTTTGGGGGTTTGTTTTAGTTTTTTTGTTTTGAGTTTGGGTTTTTTTGTGGTTAGTTGGTTGGTTTTGTTGATTTGGAGGTTAAGAGGTTTGGGGTTTTTTGTCTTTTTTTCCTCAGTTTGGATCATTAGATCAGTTTAAATCTCTCTGAAATATTTCTGAGGTTTTCTGCAAACACATTTGTAGCAAGTGAAGAGTATTTATGTCAGTGTATTATGCCATTTATGTCAATTTCCTTCTGCTGTCATTGATAGCCATCACATCTTGCATATATTGTGCTATTACTTTGTGGTTTCAAAGTATATTAGGCATTTCTTGAATAGTCTGTTACCAGCACATAATGTTGAAAATGTTAAAAATTAAAAGAGATTCTCCAAGACTGATTTTTCTCTCCACTGACTTTAGATCAAGGACAGTTTGATCAACATTTGATCTTTCTGAACAGATCTGTGTTCTCTTTGAAAAATAAGAATTCACTGTGCAGCCTTGCAAACTGCTGTGCCACCCCAGAGGAAGGGTTAGCAAAGGTTGTTTCACCAGTTCTGGCCGATAACTGAAAATCCTGAAAACAGCTATTTCATATTCTGTTTACTAAATGTAAGCAAAAATTCATGAAAAAGGAAGCCTTTCCCTCTAACTGTTGTGGCAGTGTTTGCAGAGGAGTAAAGCCTGTCTTCACAGCAGTGTACTATCTGATGCAATTTTATATTGAGATAAAGAAGAATAATGTACATGTTCCTTTTCTTGTTTAGCTTCTGCAGTGTATTGTATATTTCTGTTACAACTTCAGAGTGATAGCTGTTTTCAGGGGAATAATTCCTATGTCTTAGCTGGATATGTACCACAACAAATGGATTCTTTCCCTTGCTCTTACAAAGTTGTCCAAAGCTCTCAAAGACTCTAAACCCAAGAAGTCTTAAGTTGTGAAAATATGCACTGATGCTTTAACTTATAGTTAAAACTGTCACAGGTTAAGAATTCTTTGCATGCTATGCTGGGTATTTTTCTTGAAATGTAAAAAACCTAAAAATATTTAATTGGCTTTATCATAGGTTTTTTGCTGTTTGGGATTCCTTTCACTAGTTTGGATTGTTGTGGGTTTTTTTCCTATTGAGTCATTTTGAGAAGTGTGTTCTAGGGTTCTTTTGGGATTGAGCTGCAAGCACTGCACTAAGCTATGGTTCAGAGTTTTGTCTTAGCTGCTTATGTTGCCACTCAGGGAGCCCAGGAGAGGATAGACAGCCTGCGCCGGACCGGAGTCATCCACGAGAAGCAGCCTGCTGTGTCAGTGGAAAACTTCATTGAGGAGCTGCTTCCTGACAAGTGAGAACCTTGAATTTATTCCAGGAGGCTGGGGTCACGTTGGGAATATTCCTTGTTGACTCACAGCCTTTAAGGTGCTGGAGAGCAGAGGATTAAGCAGAGGAGAGGATTTGTCTGAGGTATTTTGGCAGGCTTGGTTTTGTTGCTGATGTTCAGCTTTTTGTCCAGGCACCTTGAGACTGTAATATAAAAAAATCCTCATCAGGCTTTTGTAGATTATTCACAATATAAAAACACAATAAAGTGAAGTGAGCTGAAAAAATTAAAGAGCTGTAAAATTTGGATTTTGGCCAATAGTTTGTGCATTGTTGTGTGCACCCTTCCTTCTCTCTGTGAAATTGTATCAAAAGAGATATTGGGAGATAGGCTGGCATTTAGAATAATATGATTTTATCAAACAATGTATTTTCTGTTTTCCTTTCACTGAGAATGTACTTACTGCATCTAACTTGGCACTGCACAGCCATAAAAATGGTGTTTCAAAATGCATTGCAACTTGATTTTGTAACATGTTGTTTAACAGGCAGTTCTTGAAGCAGCTCTATAATTGAATTCCAAGCATTAAGGACAATGCTGTGTTTTTCTTAATGCAAACTTAAATAGTTTTTTTCAAGCTTACCATGCTTGTGCATGTCCAGAGGAGTAGAGTTTCAAGTAATCACCCACCACTACATATACTGAAGGTCATAGTTACCCCTTTGTGGAAAGACAATAGAACATCTAAATCAGACTAGATGGAAATAAATATTAAACAAAAATTAAAACTCTTCTTACTTCTATTTACTTCAGATAATTCCTCATTCATACTAAAAATATTAAGTGTAAAAAGAGTAAAAGAGTAAAAGGAAAGTATCTGTCAAAAAAAAAAAAAAAAAAAAAAAAAAAAAAAAAAAAAGCCCTTTACATGTATAAAAACGCAAACATCAGAAGACAAGAAAATACTATTAACTTCATTATTAATTGGAAGCAGGTTATATTTAACCATGAGGCTTTCTCAGCAGTCTTTAATAGTTGCCAGTCAAAGCATTCCAGTGCTCTATTCCCTGCTACAAAGATGATGGAAGTGCTTCTTCCTGTCTGACTCCACTAAACTCTTACCATGAAGCTTATGTGGCCCAGACAGGCAGAAATGTGTCTCTGAATGAATCATTTAAATGATTGCTACAGCATTAGACATTCCAAAAAATCTTCTAAATGTAGAGCAGGAATGATAAACAGACAATTTTCTTAAAAGTGTTAGGGAAGGTTATTTCTATGAGAAATAATTCTATGTTCTTTGAAAGATTGAATGAAAACTGTAGCAGAATAACTGTGGCCCAGGGATTATGTCTGCCCACATACCCACCCCTCCAGTTTTTTTTTTCTTTGATTGTAAGTTTCATGTAGTTTATATTTCTGTGTATTTTATGTATTTTACATGCGTACACATGCACTGTTATGAGAGATGGATGAATAGATGGATGGATAGATGGATGAAAAATGACACTTGCAAATTTCACTTGCAAAACACCACAATGCTCTGATGGGTTTCACTGTTACTACAGCTGTAATAGAGCTTGTAAAATGTTCATAATTCAACTTTTAGCATGTTGATTTTCAACAGAGTGATACTCAGTACTCAGAAATAAAACAATTTGCACATTGCTGCAGGTGGTTTGACATTGGATGTCTGATTATTGAGGATCCAATTCATGGAATTCACCTGGAAGCATTTACCCAAGCAACACCCGTGCCTTTACAGTATGTTCAGCAGGTAAGTTTTCAGTTTCCTTACCAATTAACAGCTGAGACATAAGACCGAAGTTTTAATTTTAGTTATGATGTCAGTTCTTACTGGAAGTTATTACACTTAAATGTTTTCATTTATGAAATGACGATACAGAATATTTATTTCATCCTGTTTATGAATTAATCTTTAGGCATTTATAGTAAAGCTTTTCTTAGTCAAGAGCATCATTCTGCAATATCTGTCACTTGGGAGCAAAAGTTTTACTCTTCTAAATAAGAAGAAGAAATACTAACCAAGCAAGCAGCATATTGTACTCTGAAAACTCATTCCTAAAAACAGAAGATTTCCAATTTCCAGAACAATATTTGGACTTAAGTCCCCTGTGAACAACAGAGTCCTACCTAAAAGACAAGGCTGATTTTGAGTGTGCTATTCTGACAAGGATGTAAAATTCTGAAATCAAAATATTTAAATCTTGGAAATACGATGGTTCATTCAATTGGAAATAATGGGATGAACTGCAGTAGTGTGTGGTTCTGAAATAGCATCAAAAATTGTTTTTCATGCAGTGGTTTATTTTTCTTTGGGCACAGACTGGGAATTACTCCAGTCACTGCATGTTGCCTGACAGCAGATATGAGTCATGTTTTAGTTAACTCTGGCCTGAAAAGTCTTGTAAAATAAATGTTTCCATGAAGAATTTATGACCAAAACTGTTGTGAGTTTGATCCTCAGGTGTTGTTTTGGGAGAGCAAGTAGCAACTTTGGGACTTCTTGAGTAGCACCAATTTCAATAAAGTGAACATTTGTGGGATTGGTTTTAGTTCTTATTTTCCTGAGTTCTTAGAGCTTTGAAAAGTTGATGAGTAGCAAAAGGAGAGATACAGCTCTGTCTCTCTAGTTTTACAAAATGCATATAAAAAACCATGAAGAAAGACAGGAAAATATCCTTAAAGGCCTCTTGCCAACCCAAACTATTCTACATATCCTAAAATACTTACATATGCTGTTATTGTTGTAAGGCAGTAGTTTTAGGAAGGCTGGAGCACGCTGATGAACTTGATCTGCTGTACATGCTACTGGACACAGACTAAGCCAAATTAAAATCTGTATGAAAAAGGATGCCCAGAGTGAGCATCAGACCAGAGAAATGCCGTGATACTTGCCCCAGTGTTTGCCTTTTGGTTTCAGTTGCAGACCAGGGGAAGGGCTACAGACATAATTTATCTGGACTTCTGTAAAATCTTGGACATGGTCTCCCAGTCTGAACTGGAGATGGATTTGATGGGTGGACTGTTCAGCATATAAAGAATTGGCTGGATGGTCATGGTCAATGGCTCAAAGTCCTCATGGATGTCAGTGACCAGTGGTATCCCTCAGGGGGACCATACTGGGACCAGTGTGATTTAATATCTTCATTAATGACACAGACAGAGGGATCAAGGCACCCTCAGCAGGTTTGCAGGTGACACCAAGTTGAGGGTGCAGTGACACCCCCAAGAGATGGGGCCATCCAGAGGGACATGGACAAGTTTGAGAAATGAATCCATGGGAATCTCATGAGGTTTAACAAGGCCAAGTGCTGGTCCTGCCCCTGGATCAGAGCAGCCACAGGATCAATCCAGGCTGGGGATGAATGGATATTGTATAAATATGTATTTTTATTGATTCCATCTGTTGGCTATTTTAGAAGAACAAAAATGCTTCCTGGTAATGATAGTATGTCTTCACTCTCCTAAGTATCCTGTTTTAATTTATACTCCTCTGATGTTGCTTGGATCATGATACATAGAAATCCAAAAAGTTGGCTAGACAAATTATGGGCCAGGCTGAAATTTGATTCTCACACCCTTTAATTTGCCACATAGGTCAGTTGATATAAGAAGTGATTCTTTGAGAAAGTTGCTTAAAGCTGAAGACAGAAGCAAATCCGCTAATTCCAGACTGTTTCAGTAATAATCACTTCTCGAACCTTTACACGCAGGCCAAGAGTCTCACCCCTCAGGACTACAGCCTGAGGTGGTCAGGCCTGCTGGTGACGGTGGGTGAGGTGCTGGAGAAGAGTGTGCTGAACGCCAGCAGGACGGACTGGCACGCGGTGTTCACGGGCATGTCCCGCCGGCAGATGATCTACAGCGCGGCCAAGGCCCTGGCAGGCATGTACAAACAGCAGCTGCCACCCAGGACCGTGTGACAGCGGTGCCAACCTCACACCAGGGATGCTGGGTTTGACTCCAGGATCAAAGTGACAGCCGTGTGTTCCCATTCTCAGCAACACAGATTTTTAATTTTAACTCTAAACTGTTTCTGCTTCTTGAGAAGAGGAGGTGATTTCCAGGAGTGGAAGTGAGCAATTGCAGTTTTTTAGCTAATGTGTGATTTCCAGTATGATTCATAAAAGAAACATGTATTTATGACTGGTACAGGCAGCATTGCAGTTTTTTAACTGGAATGTGCTGTGGTGTGGCACCTTACCAGGCATTCGCTGAGATAGTTAGTATTCTTTCTAAAGGGGATATTTGTGTAGCTATTTCTATTATATTAGTAATATAAACATGTTGACAGCATAACATGTATGTTATATATGCATTTCAATCCAGAGAGACTACCTTCTGTATTACATGTGTTTTTGGGGGCATGTATTTAGGGGATACTTAACACCTCCTTGGGTTGGTGTCTGAATAGTTCTCAGGAGCGATGCCAAGTAGTCTCTACAGCACATTACAGTAAGCTGCTGAAGAAGAGCACAAATCCATGCCCTGATAGCTGAAGTTGTTGCTAAATAATTCTGAATTCTCATTTTCTGTGCTGCATCATTCTGCTTTTAATGTAACACTAATTAAATCCGTGGCCAGCTGAAGAACCACAGACAAAATTTCAAGTCGGTTCAGTGGGTTTTAGATCAGGTACTGCACTCCCCACATGAAATCATCTCAGCAGCTTGAATAACATGATTTACTCCAGTGCTTCCAGACTTCATCTGTTATATGTAACAATGTATTTTTTTCTATGTAGTTGCAGTTGTCAGTAATTTGATTATGGAAAACGATGATGTGTGTATCACTTGCTTTGCTATTACACTTCTAAGTCTAAAAGCTTTCATGATGTCATGAAAGAACTCATTGTTTTTCATATGAGTTTTAAGTGGGGTCTGATTTTTTTTGTGGCTATAAATATCCTCCATACATGCTCACACAATCTTAAATCTTTACTTAGAAATACGGAAGTGATTGTGAAGAAAATATTTTGGTAATAATACTTTTTTAAGAAACAAAGAATAAACAAATACTTTTTGTTTGCCTTAAAGAAGCAGTTTTTCAGCTTATATTGCTCAGCCTTTACGTTTCTTAGATGCTTTCAAAGAACATTTTGTATACAATATACTGTATTAAGCCAGCTCATCTTTGTACCCAGTGAAAGCCTGTCTATTTCGAAGTAATATATTTGGCCTTAATTGGTTTACTCTGTAAAGCAGCTGAATAAATGTTTTCCCTAGAGAATTGCATCTATTTTAAAGGCTTGGTTTTTATTACAGGTGATGAACATCTTTATTGAAGTTTTGCATGGTCAGTTTGTAAATTTGTCACACGCTAAACAAGCAAACAGAATCCAGCTCTCAGTCTTGAGGTCCCTCATTGAGGCTGCTTCTTCCTGTGTTAAACCAAAAGGGTGATACAGGGAGTTTTCTTTGTCATTATGCAGTAAAGTTATCTTTGCATTTAATGTAATTTCAGTTTGCAGTGTATAATAAGTTGAATTGTGCTGTTTTATCCCCTGCTTGCAGCATCCGTGATGCAAAGGAGGAGGACGTGAAGTCATCAGTAAGTTTAGGTGCCCTGACATGACTTAAAATTAAAATTGAAGAGGTATGACCCTTTTCTTTCTCGCTTTCCTGGCCCTGGCCTTCACTTTTTAAGAGGTGAGAGGAGCAGAGGAAGAAAATGTGATCAAGTGAAATGATTTTTCTGACTCAGTGACGGTCTTATGATTTATTTTTGACAGCTCCCAGAAGAATTAAGATGGTGTAGCTTTGCAACTACCAATTATTTCTTTCTCTTTGGGGAGCTTTATTTGCTTGTGTATTGAAAAATAAGACCCTCACATGAGCACCACAAGGTCAGTTTCTTCCCTGAGAGGCCAAGGGAAGGGAAAACGTCTGGATGATGATCTGAGAAGCTAAAAAGTCAGAAATTGCTTCTGGAATGGAGGCCTTGCTCATGGTCTGATTTACATGGATTAATTCTGAACCCTGTTATGGTGACATTTCAGCTTTTTACCACCCCCAGCATTGTGCTGTGAGCAATAATAAGAGGAAGCTCAACAGGGGTGTTAAATTTATGTACAGATCAATTTAGAAAAGCAGATACACTTTGGAGATGTAGCTTTTGTTACAACTCTGAGCTGCCACGTCACGGCAGGGATGTCTTGTAGGTGCAGCTGCAGAAGTAATTTCTGCCAAGTTTGCTCCAGTATAAGTGTCAGAAGTCAAGCTTATACAACCATTTTAAAACTATGTTTCACATAAAAAACAGCCAAGCTCTTTGAGTTTGCATTACAATAAGATCTATGCTGTCCTGAAACTGAGATTCTTTTAAATGCTGAAAAAAGCTCTGCACTAGTTGCTGCTTTTGTTGAGAAGTTTACTGCTCTGTTCCTGGCCTCAGCTTTTCATCACAGCACTGCTCAGAACAGCATGGCTCTGTTGGAAAAAGCATGTTTATAAAATTCCCCACACATTTCTGTTGAAAGTAGTCTGATATCTTTCACCCAGCTGCCCTTCTCAAGACTGGCCCTAAATGTCTGTGAAGGGGTGGGGCATGTGGGGTCTGGTGGAACAACAATTGGTGGAAAATCAGCTTGGTGGAACATCTGGGTCCAAACTGAGGAGCAAAACAGCCTCAATGACTGCTCATACACTTTCCTGAGTGTTCTCCTTTAACAAAAGGCTTTTAGAAATAATACCAGTCACCTTTTTCAGACCCCCACTCAATTTGGGGAAGATAGTGAGAAGTGGCAGAAGAGGGCAAAGGAAAGAATGGAGTGTCGAAGGATGTGAAAGCAATCAGGAGAATGCCAGAGAAACAGGAATGTCTGGTGAGTCTTGAATGCAGGAGGTGGTGGAGGGTAGTTGAGAAATCAGGAATATGGAATAACTCATGTCTGATACTCCTGTCAATTTTGGCCAGCTTTAGAAGAGAACAAACACTAGCATAGAACTCTGTGTGTTTAGTTTGCAATTACATTTAATAATTTCGACAGAGTAAATTTTTAAAAAGAGAAAAAATGCTTTTCTGACTGTTAGCAGACGCAGGAACAAGTAGTAAATTAGAACATTCTGTATCCCACGAAAAGCTGTTAACAGACTTCAAAGCAAGAGTAAAATAGCTTCAAGCTTGATTAATTTTCTGATGTGGGTTTTAACTTCAACACTTCTGTCTGTAACCTATCAAGAACTCATATTTTGACATCCTGAATCGTGGAGCCATTTGGCTTTGACTGTGGCTTTGTTCCATCCATAGTTACATAATTCAGGGAAAACTATTGCTATAAAACTAATGGTGAATGGATCTAAAGTTCCTAAAAGAAAAAGGGGCCAATTGGTTTGATTTATTATCTCATTGTGCAGAGTTCTGTCAAAGCATTGGATACTCTAGCCAGCTAATTTTGGAAAGTGGCCAGACTATGGCCTGTCAATTAAATTGGGAATACACAGTGCTGCAGAGGAATAACAGGTCCAAAACCACTCCACAGCTTCTTCTGAGCTAACACAAGGATCTTTGATGTGCTGGAATACGAGATGTATTTTTAAGGTTACAAGAAAATAAAATATTTCATGTTGAGAAAGTGGTTTCCATCTGTCTTTGCATTCTACGTGTGTGCACAAATGTAGCTGTGGCCTCCTCTGTAGGACAGGGAAGTACCTCTAGAAGTAAAAGGACAAAGCAGGTAAATTGGTTTTCCCAAGATTATGTTGGCTGCTTTAATACAAAGTTACATGGAATTCTGTCTTATGCCTGGGGGGTTTTGGTGTTGACCACAAAAACATGCTTCCTGTTAAAGGGTGCTCCATGACACGAGTGAATGTATTGATTTTTTTTTTTTTTACATAAAAAATCTGGTCTTGGAAATTATGCATCAAAACTTTCAAACTTCTTTTAATCTTTTTGTCAGGTCAGTGCAAACAGCCTGTGTTTGATAAAGATCAAACTAAAAATTAGCTGCTGCTGTAGTTTTGTTGTGAATAATGCATTGAACGACCCAGTTGAGTACCTCTTTCAGCTTAGTTTTGTATTCCATCAAGAGTTCTCTTGAGTTTTGAAAATTTTCACTTGCCTTAGCTTGAATACTTGTGTATTCATGCCTTGCAGTTGAGTTCACCGCTGTGAGAAGGACCCTAATTTATTTTTTCCTCAAGTATCATCTGTTTTCTCTGGTTTTACAATAACACATTGAAAGCACAGTACCCAGGGGTCGTTTTCATTAAGTGATCCTTACATTTGCAGGAAAAACCATTGCAAAGTAAGTGCTGAATGTTCTGCAAGTTCTTGGAAAAGTGCAGTTCTGTGTTAGTGTTTTGACCAGTAGTGGGATTCTGAATAGCTGTGCTGTCCAACAAGAGGTAAAAAACAGTATCTGACACAACAGCAGTCTTAGAAAGAATTCCCAGACAGGCCAGCTATATAATAACCATAATAATATATAATATATAATTGTTACTAATATTATTTTTATTATTAATTATACTATTAATGTGGTGGACTTGAGATGTTGCTCTTGGATAACAGAATTACACACATGCAAGGCAGATACTGAAATTAGTTGTTTTGATTAAATGCATTAAAACTAAAAATCAACAAACCTGTGTTTAAAAAGGAAAGGACAAGAAAATATTTTTAACATAATGGGAATTGCTGTAATCAATAATTGCACTGTTACCTGGTTCTTTTGTCTGTGGTTCACAGAGTATTTGCAGAAGTGAACATCCCAATATTTAGGAGGTTGTAATTGTGATAAAATAAGCATTGTAAGTTTGTCCCATCATCTGACGCACATGAAGCAGTGTTGGCAAAGTCCACACATTAATTGCATAAGGCTGTGGGTTTGAATGCACACTTTTAGACAAAGGAAGCAGGAGTGCTGCCTTTTCTTAGATTCATTTCTAGTAGCGAACTTTCTCCTGCTATGAAAGAGAAAATTTTATCATTTTGTCCACAAAAGACCTATGTTGCATTTTTGAATTACCTGTTTAATTTTTTCTGCTGATCTTAGTTTCCTCTCACTGCAGGCTGTTAATGTTCCATGTACACAATTTGCTCTCTGTTTTCTTCATAAGGAAGCCCACCTCTCACTTTTTTGTTGAATGAAACATGACCGATTTTAGTCAAAGTCTCAGTCCTTTGCTAGTTTAAATCAGTGTTGTCTTATAAACAATAAGTGGAAGCAGCAATTCATGTGCAATGATAAGGTAGCTTCACATTTTCATGATTTTATTTAATTTAAAGACAGCAGGTCATGAGAGATTTTTTTCCAAGATCTGCAGAACTGTCTAATACCAAAGCATTGCTCCCATACACTTATTTGAATAGAAAAAAAAATATTTTCTTCACAGTTTGTTTTGACTTTTGAGTCATGTCAAAACAAACAAACTGGGTTTGAATACCCATCTAAAAAAGTTTCATAAAGCCCACAGAAACCTAAGATTGCATATTTCTCTTAGTTTTGAGAACTAAGAGTTCAGATGCTACCCAGAATTTCTCCAGAAGCTAATTTTTCTGCTCATTGGATGTGACCCAACTTCTTGGTGCTGGATGAACTCATCTGGAAATAAAAGAAGAATAAATACAATTCTCTGAGAGCAGGTCCTTCCAGTCATTGTTGACACACATTTTCAGGATGGACTTGAGTGGAATATCCTGCCTCTGCTGCATCCTTCCAACTGTGGAGTTGCCTAATAACCTTTAAATTTAGTTTTTTAATGAAAGGTGTGTTGTCACTGAGGGTTTTTTGAAACTATTCAAGTATCTACTCAGAAAATATGTGCTTGTATGAGGAAATTCTAGCAAATTTTAATGATCTGGTGTAAATAAAAAATAATAATGAAGTTTCAGTGCATATCTTTTTCTGAAGTTTGTGTAGTAGGAGGGAAATGTTTCTTGCTAAAGGATGTAGCTATGTCTTCTACACATCTTTCTTCTATGCTTGCATTTTGCACTATTCATAATCAGCTTTAGTGCTGTAGTTCTGTATTAATTTTATGGGTTGCATATGCCATGCAGTGGGCTGAAAGCATTTCAGCATTTTACACTCTGAATGTGTAATCCTTGTGTGTGTGTTTTCTTTCTTCTCTGACAGGGAGATGAGCTGAAAGCTGTCCTGTAATTACCCACTTGAGGGGTATCGAGGCCAAAAAACAAGAAAGGGAAATCGCAAGAGGTGCCAGACTCTTGTGTGAGGGGTTGCAGATAGAACAGCTGGGTGTATCTGGTGTATCTCTCTCTGCTGAGCCAAACACCTGCATCAATCTCCTGTGTCCTGCTTCAGCCAAGGCCAAGGGTGGTTCTTTTGCCACTGCACAAGCAGAACTGTTGAAAATTTAAAAATAAAAAAACTACACAGCATGTGATATGTATAGATATTAGGTGAACATAATCTTGGTGACTTAAAACTTCCTTGTGCTGGGGTTGGTGGATCCAAGACTTTCCTCTTGGCCACCTGGGCACAGCTGGGCTCACGTCCAGCTGCTGTCACCAGCACCCCCAGGGCCTTTCCCAGCTTTCCAGCCACTTTTCCCCCAGCCTGGAGCTGCAGAGGTTGTTGTGACCCAAGGGCAGGACCCACCACTGCACACTGCCATGTGCTTCCCCAGATCCTTCTTTTGGGCCTCTTAGATGTGGGTGTCGCATTTGCCAACTTCCAGTCGGGACCTTCCTGGGTTGCCAGGACTGCTGGTAAAGGGATGAAAGTGGCTCAATGAGGCCTTCCACCAGCTACTTCTGTATCCTGGGGTGGATCCCTTCCAGCCCCAGATATCTGTGGTTGTCACAAGTGAAACACAAGTCACATAGCACATTACTGACCTCTTCTCCTTGGTTGTGGGGGTTTCATCCTTTATTGCATTTCATGGGGGTGGGTGCCCCACCTCAGCCTTTTCCTACTCCTGTGTCACTGTGATTCCCCCTGCATCTAATCAAGATTCTCCTTGGCCCTCCTTTGGATGCTGAGCTATTTGTAAAAATATTTTTGTTGTCTGTTTCAGCAGCAGCCAGATTAATTTCTGATTTTGGCCATGGCCCCTCTGAATCATGAGGCAGAGCACAGGATGGCATAAACCAGTGGCACCTCTAAGAATGCTGTTCTTGAGCCTCCTCCTCAGTTCTGCTTATTTACTGATTTAAATGCTGCCCAGAGACTAGCTTACTGATGCTTCTGTAACAAACAATCTTCCTGGTTTATTCACCATGGACACAGTCCTGAGGACTGGGTAATTAATTACTGGCCTGTTTAAACTGGCCCACCAAATGAAGAGGCTATAGTTGCCCTACCTATGGAAGCTTAGGCAAAACAGGGCAGAAATTGTACTCTCATCAAGAAGCCTGACTGTTTCTATTACTTTGATCACACACATATGGGCATATATATATGTATACATGATTATTAAAAATTTTAATGTATTTTCTATAGTATATTAAATGGTGTATGTATAAAAAGGCAAATGGGCCTCCTCATTTGAATGCTTTTCCTTTTTTTTCTCCCCTAAACTATAAGACCTGTGTAGAAGAGGCGGTATTGAAAGAACAGTTCTAAGCTATAACACACAACCATTCATGGTATCTTTGGCTTCAAGAAGAAAAATTTCTTCAAAGGGGAAGGAAACCTGGCTTTGCTGTGCTTTTCCTTTGCTAATCCAGATTAGAAAAAGGTTTTTGGCACAGCGAGTCCTTAAAAGCGTTACAGGGTTTTGATTAGGACTTTGCTGCATGGGGTGTTAACCTGTTTGCTTCAGATGTGAGAGATGCTGTCAATGCTTCCATGTCTGAGGCAGAGTGAGACAAATGTAGAATTTCTGCTTCTCTGCTTGTTCCTGTGCATGTTTTGCATCACAGTTGTATGCATTTGGGGGAGAATTTCAGAATTTCATTTCATATTTCTTTTCTCCCAACATACAGACCTGATCCTAATTCGTTGCCAGTTTAATTAAAAGAGCTCCTGCCAAAGTCACATGGTGAATTGTGGTTACTTCCTGGGCTCTTAACGCTTGGTCAAACATGACCACTTGTTTTCTTTGGTTTATATCTCCACATTGGGTATTTGGGCTGTGGCAGTGACACAGACCACAGGGCATTGTTTTGAATAAAGTCAATGTGCTGTTGCTGTCCTCAGTAATGGATTCTGATAAGCATCGTGGACCTGCTTTAAACAAACATTGATACCCTGCTTGTTTGTAGGTCATTTTGACCTCCCTAGAAAACTTGCTGTGGCAAAGCTAAATGGGTTTGTTGTCTGGCAGGAAACACATGGGGCAGAAGGAGTCAGTGCATTGCAGTGCCTAACATTTGCTAACGGGACACTCACCTATCACAAGTATTTTCTGTCCAGATGTACAGCTTCTGACAGTTTGAAATTTAGCACAAACTGTTTTTTGTTTCTGCTTCTTCACTTGGATTTGCCTTCAGGCCACCATTCAGTCTGAAACCTGCCAGGATGGAGCCGTCTCAGGGTGGTCAAAATGACCACAAGAAGGCCATCGTCTCCCCCATATTCTGTCTCAAAGTTAAAAATTTTTATGATTTTTTTTTATGTGTGCATTTGAATGTGTGTGTGTATGTGTGTGTGTGTATTTGTGTGTGTGTGAATGTGTGCATATACTTGTATATGAATGAAAGATAAAACTGATTTCTTTTTTTCTTCTCAAGGAAGGAATCTGTCACTTTGTTCTTGAGGAAAGACAGTGAAAATTTTAGTACCAAATAAACTCCAGAGGATGATCCTTTCACACAATTTTATGATTAGAGCAAAAGAGATTCTGCCTGTGTTTTAGAAAAGGTTCTTTTAACACAGGGAGAAGTCATGGCAGCTAGCAGTACAGATATCTGAGGCATTAAGGAGGTTTTTAATAGCCAAGGAAATTTTAACTGACAAGCACCTTATTAATGTGATTTTTTTTCCCAAAAAAAAATTGGTTTCATTATGGTAAATACAAGATTTTAAGTTAATGTAGTTGTTTGTCCCTAGAAAAATCTCCTCTCAGGCATTGTGAGAGTAACAATTTGTGTCTCCACATGATGGCACTGGATGTCAGGAGACTACAGAGTCCGTCCCTGTGAGGAAAAATTCCTTTAATTAGCCAGCAGTAGGCAGATAATCTGCCTGCCATGTGACACATAAATGCTAGGCATGGTTTGAAAACCTGAGCTCTCCTGGTCAGTCATGAATCTGAATGGAAGAGCTCAGAAACTTTAATTTTAAAAGTACATTTAGCTGCTTTCAGTGTTAGCAGTGCAGTAACTTCTGCCTAAAATATTTTGGTGTGTTCCAAAAATTGTTTCCCACTGGAAGTGTTGCCCTTAAGACAATACCTCAGAGGTAACTCAGGTGTCTGCTTCCTGTGCCTTGGTCAACTCCTTGTAAAAAGTATTCTTGCAGTTTCATGGGACTGTAGTAAAATCCTATTGAATGTTTCTCTTAAATTGATAGGAAATGTTCAAAAGGTTTTGGACAAAAGAGACATGAAAATACTGAAAGCATTTGGACAGATAATTTTAATCTGACTATGGAGATATAGTAAGTAAAATTGGCTTAGTCTGTTTTGCTTTATTACTAAACAAACCAAAAAACACTAATTAAAAAAATCAAAATAATAATTACCCTGAGATGCTGCACCTTCCCATCTGCAGGAAATCTCTCAATCTCTTATCCTTCCTCCTGTTTCTGAAGATACTTCTTTAATTGAAGCAATGATTTCTTTTCAAGGCCTCAGAAATATCTTGCTCCTTTTTTTTTTCTTCTTGGATTTTTTTCTTCTTGGGTGGATTGTTTAGTATGTAGTTCCAAAAAAAGGAAAAGTCACTAGATCAACAGTGGCAGACAGGTATTTTTGAAATTAGGAATTAATTAAAATCAGCCATTCTTAACAGTCCTCTGTTAAAACAGTCGTCTCACATTTAAGCCACTCCTTGGAGATCCTTAGATAGTTTAAATGCATATAAAAATTGAGGAGGCATAATTAATTCCAGCAGTATTTAGCCAATTGTTTCAGGCTTCTGGAGAAAATGCTGGAAATAATATTTTACTTATAGGTCTCCAATAGAAGCCGTGGCAGATGAATTTCAGGCCCTTAACTTCCACTTGCCATATTTATCAGCATCACATCACTGTTCCAACTGTGACTCCAAGCTATGTCAATGTCAGCCTTGCTGCATTGATAGTGCTTCTTCTCCTGAAAGTTAAATAATTTGCAGAACTCTTTTCCCTCCCATACAGCAGATACCTCCTCTTCCTGGATTTTCAGCTAGAGGGAAAAGAAAATACCATTTCCCAGCATTTTTTAAAAGAAATATACATGAGAAAAGACAAATCCGTTATGTATCTCAGTGTTGTGGATCTTTGCAAAGACATTTATATAGTAGTGTGCATTTGGCCTGAATGTTTCACTTGATTAGACATAGGTGGTGATTTTTTTCAGAGCTCAGTAATCATCCCTGGCTAGTTATTTCTCAGCTAATGAAAAAGCAAACGTCAGGTTTCTTTCTGTCTCTATTAAGCCCATGCCTGTTCCTGTTCAGGAATGCATGCCAGGATACAAAACCTTCACTTCCTCCAGAGTGGGCAGGAACTCTTGGCAAAACAAAACAAAATGAAACAAAACAAAACAAAACAAAACAAAACAAAAGGCATTTCAGACGCTCTCTGTGCCATTTACTCCCATCCTGTCACTGCTGTGGAAATACAAGTTATGGTTCACAAACAGCCACAGAGCAGCCTCTGAAACAAGAGGAAGCACCTGGGTCCCAGCACGGCCAGCGAGGAAACGTGTGCCTCATGTCCACTCCAGTGAATGCTGGGAGGTTGCCTGACCTCAGGGTGAGGAAACCCTGTTCCTACCACCATCCTTACAGGAAAAATATCAGTGATCACCCATTTGGGAACAAATTTCTCCAGAGGGACCACCCATGCCCACCAATCCAGCGTGCTCACAGTAACAAATTTTCATCTCTCCTTCACTTACTGCTGTAAGGAGTTATAAAGTTAGAATAATGCACTACCCTGCATCCTAAAGTTTATGTTGTCTTACTTTTTACATATTACTATAAAACAATATGAATTTCAACCAATTTTGTAAGTAAAAACTGGGAAAATCAGACTAAGTAGTTTATTAAACAGACACACCTAGCATAGACAGCAGGAACTAGGGAGGATGGTTCACTTCTAATACTAAAGTTGTGCTTGCACTTCTTTATTAAATTAGAGCCATGTAGTGCCATGTTTGCACTCAGTTATCTTGTGTTTTCCCAGGGCTGCATGGACATTCTGTGGAATTAGCAAATAATGAAAAATCAGTGTAGCATCTGACAAGACTTAGTGCACAGCTTTTTCTGGTTGCTTATTTAATGTCTTTCTCCCCAGAGAAATGAGTAAGGATTTCATTGGTTAATGTTATTGTTCACATAAATATCTGAACTATCTTTCATTGCTGGGCCCACCCATGACCAACAAGGGCTTATGAGACTCAGAGTTTTCCTCTGTCGTCTCTAGAGATGGATAACCTTTTGAAGGCACGTCTAATTAATCAAATTTAAGTGCTCCAAGTCATTATCTGGAGTACTTGTACTCATCTTGTGGTCAGATGCATACTTTCAGGTCTTTCTATTTACTTTTTATTTAATTCTCAGCTTGAAACAGAAGTTTTGCCTTTGACCCTGTGTGCATAGCAGGGGTCTGTATTCTAGAATTAAATCAAGTTTCAATTATTTGTGCCCTCAGGTTTACTCACTTCTTATATGACAAGGTGTTCTCCCTTCACAAATATCTTTGTGCTTTATCTCTGCTATTTTATTTTGCAAGTGTATTCAGACTTCTGTGTCTTCACTGTTTCTCTTCTATATATGGACTGAAGAAAAAAGTATCAGCATGCTTAAGTTATTCCTAGGGCTAATGTCCAGATTTATTCTTTACTAAACACTATGACAGCAAAAGGCCACTGTACTTGCACTTGTTTTCATTAAGGGCATAAGCTGAAAACAGAAAATCACTTTAGGTTTTTCTGGGTTCTTCTTCCAGATCTCTCAGCTAAGTTTATGGAGAATTAAGGACTCAGGTAGTCCATCCATTGAGAAGATAAAGATTACCAGCAGCCATATCTCATTCTGTTGTGCTGCTTCTACTCTTTTTCCTCCAGGGAGAAAATTCCTTCCCTTGGAGATAATGTTCTTTGTCAGTCCTCCACAACACACTTAGGCTTGGCACATTCTTCTGTTACACTAGGGTTTTAGAGTCCTTTTTGTTAAAAGATCTTTTTGTGTTGTGGTCCCTCTTAAACCTTTTCCTGCTCAGTTCCTCTTCTCTTGGGCCCTAATCTCTGTTTTGTCAAAATCACAGGATCATAGTGTCGAAGGATCATGGAATGGTTTGGGTTGGGAGGCACCTTAAAGCCCATCCAGTGCCACCCCCTGCCATGGCAGGGACACCTCCCACTGTCCCAGGCTGCTCCAAGCCCCAGTGTCCAGCCTGGCCTTGGGCACTGCCAGGGATCCAGGGGCAGCCACAGCTGCTCTGGGCACCCTGTGCCAGGGCCTGCCCACCCTGCCAGGCAACAATTCCTGCCCAATCTCCCATCCAGCCCTGCCCTCGGGCACTGGGAAGCACTTCCCCCTTGCGCTGTTACTATCTCTTCTTATAAAAAAGTCCCTCTCCAGCTCTCCTGGAGTCCCTTTAGGCTCTGGAAGGGGGTCTGAGGTCTCCCTGGAATGTTCTCATCTCCAGGTGAACAGCAACAGCTCTCCCAGCTCTCAGAGCATCTTTGTGGCCTCCTCTGGACCTGCTCCAGCAACTCTACATCTTCCTTGTTCTGAGGACCCCAAATCTGGATGCAATTGGGTTTCATAATTTTCTCCATCACACCTTCAAGCCCATGTCTTGTTTGCTGCTGTCTCCAGTTGTACTTGTGGTCACACTTGAGCCTCTAATAGTATTATATTATAGTCAATATTCTTATGTGGAAAATCAGTTTTATCAGATACCTGATGAAGGTTGACAAATGTCCTGCTGAATCTGCATCCAGTTAACCTCTTTGTCTTGTGCTACCCCATCCTTACTGGGGTTTTTTTTGGCCCTAATTTGCAAGAAGCTATGGCATTTTATTTAAGGATGATACATTTCCAAAATAATCGTTATTTTCTTTTATAATTGATACCTTTATTCATAAGAACTGAGAGAACAGTGAACCTATCCACAAATGTCTGGTGGATATTTTAGTAGAGAAAACACAGCCTTTTTCATCACAGCATTACAACTGCATCCTGAAGTCAGTCAGCCAGTCACAGATTTAGTGATTTCTGGTCAGTTGTGCACAGTTCTAGTTTAAACATTTCTGTGAAGTTTTTTTTTGTACGATGAGGGGCATTTGATGTGGAGTTCAAAGTGTTTCCAAAAAAACCTGTGTCAGAAGAAGGGGACTGAGAAAGCCCCAAAACACGGTGCCTGTTTTTCTTGGTGGCTAAGGACAGAAATGACAGTGATTTATGACACTGCTCTTCTGAAAACCAGTTCAGCCCCAGGACTGCCAAATTAGAATAATGTGCACAGAGAATCTCTCAAAACAATGTCGTGTGTTTTCCCTCTGTGTGAGTCACAGCTCCACTTGAGAGCCTCCAGCTACTCAAAAATTCGCCTGCTTTTCTTTCTCAGCAAGTTCAGGCAGTGCTGCCAGGTCCAGAAATTCAATTATGGCCATTTGATGTTTTACTTAAAACCCAGTTCCTACTGGCTTGTGACCACATGAGAACTTCAGCTTCCATTTAGAGAAAAATGAAAATCCTGACCATCAAACTGCAGGATTTAGGGGCAAGCGGGACCTAAACACAAACATCCATTTCACAAAATAAAGGAGAAGGAGGAGGAGGAGAAGCATCCTTTGTTGGATGTCATACAAGCATCTACCAGAGTAATTCTGCTGTAATTGGTTTTGCCCTGGGAAAAACTCAATGTTGGCTTCAAATAGTGCACTGAAAAAACATAAATTTCAAGTTTTGTTTGTAATGACAAGAATAGGCTGTGAATGGGACAATGGGATTTTCATCCCTATTTTTATGTTTTAAAGAAGACATCACTTTGGTATTTTTAGTCGTTTAATGTGAAACTTTTTCAGGAATTTTCAGAGAAATGCCTTTCGTTACAGCATGCAGTATCTGCAGGATCAAAATCCTCTGCAGGAGACCACATTTTTCTGAAATGATAAATGAGAAATGAGAAAACTGAGAGAATTTTTTACACAATTAAGAGTTTATTATAAATATCTATCAAAAGAGAGTGTCTTTTCTTTCTTGGTGAAGAAGCCCTCTATGCTTAACATTTTGGCATGATGTTGTGCAGAAAAATGAAATAATTCAAATCTACCTGCACAGCAGGTTCTTCTGTACCAGAACTGGAAAAAATCAAAGAGAGTGTGATAACATGCCCCCTCAACTGTGATGAAGAGCAAGGTGAACACTGAAGACACTAAATTTAAGGCAAAATATTCATGTGAGCATTTAGAATTTTCTGAAATGAAATACACTCGGGCAAGCAGCACAGCAGGATGAACGGGAGAAAGAGCTGATTTTGCAGCTGCTCCTGATGTTGCAGCAGTGACAAAGCATGGCTGTGCCTTGTGGTGTGAGGGCATTGCCTTGCTGAAAACAGCAGCACCTTTGCATTCCAGGCACCCTCTGCACCTTGCAGGTGTGGACACAGCGCTGACAAGTGCGGGACTGATCAATTGTTTATGGATAGGTTATATATAGGATATATGTAACTCAAGTGCAGCTCTTTGGCACAGGTCTTTGGTAGATGCCCAGATGTTGAGGTGTCTCTGCTGACAGCAGGTGCAATTGCAAATGGTGAAAGCCTGCAGAGGGTGACAGCTTCTGATGGGACCTGTGCCAGGCAGGGCTTCTGAGGTGGCAGGAGGGGTGGGACAGCAGGGTGAGACAGGGAGGGCTTTGCATCCAGATTTTCAGAATGGCTGGGTGTGGAGAGAAAGTAGAGAGCAAAGCTAATATGTGTGTTGTTTTCAATGAGCAATTGCCAAATCCTTGGAAGTAAGTTGACTGAGGAGGGAGGAAGCTCTGTCCCTTCATGTGCTGGGGCCACAAGAGAAGGGGCCGTGACACATCACCAGGCACTGCTAAGCTGTGAGTATTTGTTGCTCACCCCTTCAAAAGGAAGTATTTCAAATAATGTCTGTCAGTAGGAAAAAGGTAAACTGGATTTGTTAAATAAACTCCGACCAATGCTAACAGCAGCGTTGGCTTGCTGTTGCTTTGCGGTATACGCCCCAATTAATATTTTATATTACATTAAGAATGAGGTCTCATTTGAAGTCAAATGAGGACTTTGAACAATATCTCTTTTGCCTTACAGTTGACTGGCAATAAAGGAGTGAATTGGAGTAAATGAATGAATATTAGCTCCCACCAAACCAGGGCAAAGTTACCTAGGCAGGCAATAGAGAAAGGATCTGTCATACCACTGAAAAGCCTGATGTTATAGGTTTAGCTTAAAT
>VYXF01011165.1:2795-13879 GCA_013397295.1 Polioptila caerulea
GTCCACAACAGGTTTGAACAGTTCCAAGAAAAAGAAAAACCACAGTCTGGGGAACTTCTCTGCCTCAGCTAGCTAAAAAAAAACCTAAAAAGCAAAGGACAGCTCTTTCCCGCTGTCTGTGCTGCAAACCACACAGACTGTGTGTGAAGGAAAGCTGAAAACTCTTATCTTTATGTTTTGAATACAACTGCCTCAGACATTCCACCGCTTCTCCTTCTCCCCCCTTCACTCTCAGATACAGTTTTAAAGGTGCAAAACTTATTTCTGAGCTAAACAGACAAATGGGGATACAATTCAGCATCATAAAGTCACCCCAGGACAATCACCACTCTGGGCCTGGCCATCCAGCCAGTATTTTTACTCAGTGAAGAATGTACCCATCTCCACTATGGGAAATCAGTTTCTTCAGGAGAACACTGTGAGAAACAGTGTAAAAGGCTTTACTGAAGTCTAGGTAGACAACATCCACAGCCTTTCCGTCATTCACTAAGTGGGTCACCTTGTTGTAGAAGGAGGTCAGGTTCATCAAGCAGGACCTGCCTTTCCTAAACCCATGCTGACTGGGCCTGATCCCCTGCCTTTCTTGCACTTGTCGCATGATGGCACTCATGGTGATCCTGCTCCATGACCTTCCTTGGCACCAAGGTCAGGCTGACAGGCCTGTAGCTCACTGGATCCTCCTTCTGACCCTTCTCTTAAATGGACATCACATTTCCTCACTTCCAGTCACCTATGATCTCCCTGGTTGACCAGGACTGCTGGTAAATGATTGAAAAGGACTCGGTGAACTCTTCCACCAGCTTTCTTAGTACTCTTGGGTGGATCCCATCAGGTCCCATGGGCTTGTGCAGGTTTAAGTGGCATAGCAGGTTGCTGACCATTCCCTCCTGGATTACGGGGGCTTCATTCTGCACCCTGTCTCTATCTTCCAGCTGAGGGAGCTGGATACCCTGAACACAACTGGTCTTGTTATTGGAGACTTAGGCAAAGAAGACATTAAGTACCTCAAACCTTTCCTCATCCTTTGTCACTGTTTCCCGTCACATCCAACAAAGGATGGATATTCTCCTTAGCCCTTCTTTTGTTGCTGGTGTATTTGTAGAAACACTTTTTTTTGTCTTTTACAGCAGTTGCCACATTAGGTTCTAGCTGGACTTTGGACCTTCTAATTTTCACAACATCCTTATAGTCCTCCCAAGCTGTCTGCCCCTTTTTCCAGAGGTGGTAAACTTTCTTTTTTCCTGATTTCCAGTCAAAGCTCTCTGTTCAGCCAGGACAGTCTTCTTCCCCACCAGCTTATCTTTTGTCACATGGGGACAACCTGTTCCTGCACCTTTGATTTTCCTCCTTAAAGCACATCCAATCTTCCTGGACTCCTTTGCCTTTCAGGACTGCCTCCCAAGGGACTCTCTCAACCAGTCTCCTAAACAGGCCAAAGTCTGCCCTCTGGAAGTCCAAGGTGGCAGTTTTCCTGACCCCCCCTCCTTACTTCTCTGAGAACTGAAAACTCTGTCATTTTGTGATCACTGTGCCCAAGACGGCCTCCAATCATCACATCACCAACCAGTCTTTCCCTGTTCAAAAACAGCAGGTCCAGCAGGGCTTCTTCCCTGTTTGGCTACCTTACCAGCTGTGTCAGGAGGTTCTCTTCCACACACTCCTGGAGTCTCCTGGACTGTTTCCTCTTTGCTGTATTGTATTTCCAGCAGATACGTGGTAAGTTTAAGTCCCCCATGAGAACAAGGGCTAACGATTGTGAAACTTTTCCCAGCTGTTTACAGAATATTTCATCTTCATTCTGGTTGGGTGGTCTATAAAAAACTCCCACCAGGATATCTGCCCTGTTGTCCTTCCCCCTAATTCTTGCCCATAAACACTCAACCCTATCATCACTGTCATTAAATTCCAGACAATCAAAACACTTCCTAATACACA
Source organism: Polioptila caerulea (assembly GCA_013397295.1). Taxonomy (NCBI): domain Eukaryota; kingdom Metazoa; phylum Chordata; class Aves; order Passeriformes; family Certhiidae; genus Polioptila; species Polioptila caerulea. Next base: position 4,731 of record VYXF01011165.1, read on the forward strand.
GGGCTACTCCACCTTCCTTGCCTATTCCTTCTGAAGTGTTTATAGCCATTCATTGCAGCATTCCAGCTGTGTGAGTCATCCCATCATGTGTCCGTGATGGCAACTATGTCATAGTTTTCCTGCTGCACAACGGCTTCCAGTTCCTCCTGTTTGTTGCCCATGCTGTGTGCATTGGTGTAGATGCCCCTCAGTTGGGCTAATCACCCTGATGCCTTTTTTGCATGGGGAAGCCCTAATTCTTGCATGACCATTCACAGGTGCTTCTAGGATTTCTAACACCAATAATTCCTGTATATTTGCTGCCGTATGGATCTTCATTGCCTGTCTCCACCAATACGGCAGACCAAAGGACCTTACTAGCACACTGTCCCTCAAGAAGTGGTGTGCCGCCCCCCAGACTTATCTCTATCGACTCCGGCTTTATTCTTGTCCCTCTTCCAATCTAGTTTAAAGCTCTCTCAAAAGTAGCCCTGCTCACTGCTGAGCCAAGATTCTTTTTCCCCTTTGACACAGGTAGACCTTGTCTGTTCTCAGCAGGCTCAGGGTCATGTAAAATGACCCATGATCAAAACCCCCAAAATTCTGCTGGTAACACCAGTCTCAAAGCCAGGTATTCATCTGCATGATCTTCCCATTTCTTGCCCCATCATTCCCTGCAACTGGCAGGAAAGAAGAGAACACAATTTGTGCTCCAGATCTCTCAACCAGTCATCCCAAGATCCTGAGGTCCTCCTTGATTGTCCACAGACTTCTTGTTGGACTTCACTGCTGTCCACCTGGAAAGCCAATAGTGGGCCATACCAAGCTGTGAAATTTTTTAGTGATGTCCCTTACCGGGGCCCCAGGGAGGCAGCACACTTCCCTATGGGTTGGGTCCAGTTGGCATATCCATCCCTCTGCTCCTCTCAGAAGGGATTCACCAATGACAACTATCCTTCATTTCTTAACTGAGGTGGTTGTGATGCAGGGGGTAGGCTGCTCTGCTCTAGGCGACCCCTCCAACCTGGAAGAATTTTCATTCACATTTTCATTTCCCTGGTGTAGGAGACTGTTGGGGTACTCCGGCTGTCGGTGAGCGGGTGGGTTCAATGGACGGATACCAGAGATCTCTAAAGCCAGGTCCTAGAACTTAGAGTTTATTGTATGGGGTGTGAGTACAGAGAGGTCTGCTTGGAGCTGCCAGCCGCAGCTCAGAGCAGGCCCAAGAGAGAAAGAGATAAGGGCAGAGCACAGTAGATAAGAGCAGCAAGAGGGGTGAACAAAGAAGGAGAAGAGCAGGGTAGGAGAGAAAAGAGTAAGAGCAAGAGCGGTAAGAGTAAGAGTAGTAAAAGCAAGAGCAAGAGAGGTAAAAGCAAGAGTAGTAAAAGCAAGAGAGCGAAGTTTCCGTTAGAATCACATAAATCCTTTTCTATGTTGGATATTCTAATTCCTACCAACCAATCTAGGACAGAATACAAATCCTATAGCATTTACATACAGCGTATAAGAATCCTTACATTACCATGCTTATCAGTAAGCAGAGGGTCTTGTTTAGACAAGAGGGGGGTTACATTCATGCCAGACATACCATTGTCTTTTGGTTGTTCAGTAACTGAGGTTTGGTATGTCGAAGGTTGCCTTCATTTCAATCTCACTTACAGTTTCTATATTCTCAAAATCTTTTGTCAGACAATCATATTTATAAGGCTTTCCTGATTCATCTTCCCCAACACCCTGGTCCTCAAGTTGCAGAGCCTCATACTTATTGCATAAGGGCACCTGGGAAGGTGAGTGGGAGGGGATTTGCCGGACAGAAATCTGTTTCTACTCCCCTCCATCTCCAAGGTCCCTTCCTTCTGCCTGATGGTGAGACGGTAGGGGATCCTTTGCTTCTAGTTATGTGGACAGTGGGTGCATTTGTCTAAGGGATAAATGAGTACAGCTCCAGCAGTCCATCTCCTCATAGTCCCTAATGCTTCTTAGCCTTTCTACTTCTACTCTCAGCTCTGCCACCAAGCTGAGCAGATCATTCACCTGGTTGCACCTCAAAGTGCTATTGCCTCTACTGCCATCCAATACCAGTGACTTCAGTGCTCAGAAATTACTCAAGATTTGGTTGGGCTTTTTTTGTACTAGAGCTTTTAAGCCATATTTTTTAATACCTTTGTTTGTTATACAGAGCAATTGATCATCACATTAGTATAGTTTATATTTATCTGCATTATTGGGTTATTTTATACTTTTAATGTTGTTCTGGTTTAACCCCAGACAGTAACTAAGAACCATGCTGTTGTTTGCTCAGTCCTCCCCATACCCCTCATGGGGAGGAAAATAAAAAAAAATCTAAACCGTGTGGGTTGAGATAAGACCAGTTTAATAATTGAAAAAAATATAATAATAAAAATAACAATAATAATTATAATGAAAAGGAGAGAGTAATAAAACTCAAGAAAAACAAGTGATGCACAATGCAATTGCTCACCACTCACTAATCAAGGCCCAGCCAATCCCGGTTCAGCAATCAGTCCCTCCTGGCCAACTCCTCTGTGAGAGACTTGAAAAGATTGATGTCTCCAAACATTTTAGGGTGCATGTTTGATGGGAAAGGGGCAGGTCAGGCCTTGCCCTGATGAGGCAATGCACTGCCCCACATCCCCCACCCCTAGAGCCTGTATCCCAGCACCATGGTGGCTGCCAATCAGTGGCACACCGGAGGGAATGCTTTACACCCCACCTCTGGAGCCCCTAACGCAGCTCCTAAGTGGCCAGATCACTGGAAGTCCCACCTGGGGGAAGGGCCCAGGAAGGTCAAGGGTTATTTAAGGCCAAACATGTGGCTAGCATGTCTTGACCCTACCTCCTCTTGGAAGTTCTGTCTTAACACCGCTGGAACCCAGGAGTTGGTAGCTATGTTTGTTCTTTTCTATATATTTTCTGTCTTTCTCACTCTCTTCTTCTAATTCCCTCTTCTCAGAATTTTTGAGTAACTTAAAATTGGATGGGGTTGGAGTTTCCTAAGTTGAATGGGCAAAGTTAATGCTTTGGGAAGCATTTCATATTGATTGAATGCTGCTGTACACCTTTTGCCGAAGTTCTTTGATTTTCTACAGTTACCAGTAAAGTTGGAGGTTTTTTTGTTTCGATCTCTTGAGAACATCTTGTTGATATTTCTCCCATACCTCTAACTCAGAGTACATGAACAACCGCAAGCCCTTTTAAAAGTCTTGCTGAGCAAGGTTTTTTGGGGCCTTACATTCTCCCAGATTATATACTGGGCGTACGTTCCATGATATGGAATATCCCTTTGACCAGTTCAGGTCACCTGTCTTGGCTATGCTCCCTCCCAGCTTCTCGTGCATCTCCTCCCTGGCAGAGTATGAGACATTGAAAAGTGCTTGACTCAGGGCAAGCACTGGTCTGCAACAACCAGAATGTGTTTTCAGCATTATTCTCATACTGAATCCTAAACACATAACACTGTAGAAGCTACTGAGAAGAAAATTAACTCTCCCAGCAGAAACCAGGACAAATGTCCAGTCGTAGCTTAACTTAATAGATACTTGCAGCCATGTCAATCAGTAAAAATAATATTTCTAAAACTTTATTTTATAAAAAAACTTCACTAGAATGTTATTGACACAGTAGATTCAAAAATGTTTTTTCTTTTTGTTTCCTGCTGTTACTTTTAACATGCACCCTTAACATGTGCTATGCTAAGGATACAGCCTATTTTTGTATTTAAATGTGTTGTTTCAGATAGTAGATAACACATGTGTAAACTTGAAAAAAGGTAGAGGCATCCTACAGTCAAACTGCATGCACAGCAGGGCAATCAGAAGTTGTAGAATTTGTGGAGGGAAAAAAATTCTGTTTATTCATTTTTGGATCCTCCCAAACATGAACCAACCAGATTTTTCTACCACACAGCTCTATTTCATGTTTGAGATTTTGCTATTACTCTACCAAGAAATGGAAGGTTCAGCATGCTTTTTTACTGCTTTTCTGCCTCCCTAGGTGCATGGTCTCTACCGCATGACTGGCGCTAGTTTTGAGAAAGCACAGCAGGAGTTTGCAACAGGAGTGATGTCCAACAAAACTGTACAAACTGCTGCAGCCAACGCCGCATCAACAGCAGCAACAAGTGCAGCTCAGAATGTGTTCAAGGGTAACTGAATGTAGAGAAATATAAAAAATCATGACAGTTCTCTTCCATTGTACTTTATTTTCCAGTCACTTATTATATTCCCTAAAAACATATATCATGATACACATAGCATATTCGTTTCTTCTGCAGAAGTGCATAGGTAAAATGGGAAATGTTTATTTTATAATAAATGTATTTATTTTTAAAAGATAACCATTTTCTGTGCTTATTTAAAATGTTGCATTTTGGAATAATAAGCTTTCCTTATTTAGGGAGGATAAGTCATTTCAACAATTGGTTTGAGAATGAATTGTGGTATATAATGATCAAATAAATATATTAAGAATTTGGAGGTTTTTTTAGTGGTTCACCTTGGTATATTTTTTTAACTTCAGGAAAGGACTCTGGCTCATTTTTTTTTTCTTTGTAAGAACTGTTTTCCTTATTTCTGCTATAAGTGGGGTAGACAGAGATGTAGAAGGTTAGATTTGGCAACGCTTTTGGAATTTCAGCAGCTGCTGGAGGACAAATGCAAGTAAGATAAATATAAATTATTTTCTTGGGTTTTTTTTTTGGATAAGTCCTTTGATATAAACCTGTAAGTTTGCATGAATACTGTTACCTGTACTTGTTTAAATAGTGTTTTGGTCCAGAATTTGCCTGCACAAAGTTATATCACTTGTTTGTATCTATTTTCATGGAGTATTCTCTACTTGTGAGAAATTACTATGATGCAGAAACATTCTCTCTAATAGAATGTGCAATGCAGTGTATAGTTTAAGGAAGTTAACTGATGGTTTCAATCACAGATCTAAATTATTATATATTTGCTATTTTAAATTTCAATATTCATGTCTTGGGGTAGTCATTTTGTTGGAAGAGAAACAAATATCGACCTCTAGAACACTAGTTTCATGCCACACTTCCCTCTTACATGCAGTGGTATTTTTGTTGTGTTTGGGATGTGTAGATTTGTATTTAACAGTGGTAGTAAATCTCTAGCCTTATCAGTCACAATGTTTACTGCTTGTCTAAAAATCTAAATATACAATATTTCATTTTCTAAAATCAAACTTTTTAAGCAAAGGCATTTAACAGATACATGCTTTCATTTTAATGTAACTCAGCTATTTCTGTGATTTCATTTAAGATGGGGGGAAAAACAGCTTTTAAACTTTTAAATTAGAAAAGTGAGAAATCTTCCTCTTTCACAAAGCTAATTTTATCTCATTGAACTGGAGGCCTAAGAGGTTAAATTGATGCTGTGGAACCGAACAATCTGTAATGGTGCATGCGATCAAAATATTCAATAATTGGATCAGATCTTTCTATAAAGTGGCATTTCTCTCCTTTGAAGGCTATTTGATATACTTGGATTGCCTTATGAGTCTTATGCACAATACTTGGGCATTTTTTTTAAACTCTGTTTTAGAAAATTAAAACAGGAAGGGACCTCATCCCACAACCTGTATAAGTACACACTGTAGATGAAATTAATTCAACTCTTAAGGTGTATTAAATTTAGTAAGACTGAGCATAAAATTCTGAGGCCCCTCCATGTTCTGAATGTGAACAGACTTTGATAAATTAATTTTTTTTCACTGCAGCGTATTTATAATAGCATAAGAAGTACTACAAAAAAGAAAATCTGTTGCTTAATCCCCTTATCAGGACTACTGTTAGCATGAAGTCCCTATTAGGATCCTTTCTTTTACCAGTTTCTTTAAATCCATCTTGAATTTGGATTAATGTAGTAGTTTCACCTATGCTGAAGTTTATATTAATGAATATACTTGTTTCCAAATATTCTCTGCATCATGAAGTTAAAAGTAATTTAAATATTCTGTGTAATAGGAGCTCTAAAATTCTATGCTAATACTAAACTTAAATTTGGGTGGAATGTTATTAAACACTTTCCAGACAGAAGTCACAATTTTCTGTTGAGATCAGGCATCACACCTCTAGCAGCTGTATATCAAAATTGTACTTTTCATAATACTTTTTATTTAACTTGAGGGTTGTATCTAGGAACTCTACTATGGATTACTTTTGAGTTGAATTTAAGAAATTTTCTTGAATATCTTCTGGATATGAATCCCAGGGACATCATCCTTGCAATTTAATTTAAGTTTTAAGATTGCGTAATAGCATACATTACCAGAATATATTAGGAAAGAAACATTAGGAATAAAACCTGAATTTGATAGGTAGATTCCCCCCTCCCCCTCAAAGTTTAACTGTTCATTGGGAAAGCATATTTAATGTTATATATATAGGGATTGTTGATTTGTAATGTCATGGGTTGAATGTACAGATTTTAACCTCCTAAGTTAAATTCAAGGTTCAGTTACATGTGAATTATTTAAACCAGAAATATCTGATGCTTTGCAGCCCTAAAGGGAGGGAGACGTTTGAGTTTACCTTTGACAACAGAAGGCTGATATTTGTTAGAATATTTTGTACCTAAGTGAAACTAGATTTTACTCTCTTATTAATTAATCAGAGTATGGTGCCCACTTAAGTTGTCATTTTGTAGTATTGTGACAAATTGAGTTCATAGTATGAAGTTTAAAAACTGGAATGTCTGTAGTAATTGATATGTAATTTAGGAGTGTTTTATTTATCTGGGGGATGTTTGTATATTTTGTAAATTATCAACAATGCTTTGCCATCCTGGTGAATGTCATAGTTCTCTACAAATGCACTTCTGTCCTTCTGTTGCATGTCTGAGTAGTTCAGAAGCTTTGTATATTTATTGTATTAACCGTGTGTCATAGAATAAAGAAAGATTTCTTTTTCTGAATGTTTGATCTGTATAGTTTTGAACAATATAGGGATTTTTCTTTTGAAGGTCAGGATAACATGCAGGGAGAATGATCTATTTACAAGTGCTCTCAGGCACATGGTGTGATTCTTAGGGTGTTCTGCACAAGGCCAGAAGTTGGACTCTATGATCCTCATGTGTCCCTTCCAACTCAGGATATTCTATGATCCTATGAATTATAAAAACCAAGTGAATAGACTATGCAGTAGGAACAGAACAGGACCTGTAAATTTATTTTATATGTATACCCACAAAACATTAGTTATAATTTCTGGAACACTACTGATCATGTAAAACAGAGTTAAAAGGCTCAACAGTTTATAGTAAATAAAGGAATAATTGCCTACATATTGTATAGACACATGAGAACACTGCATTTTCTATGGCAGATGTTTGAAAAAGTTTTTCTGAAGTCTTGGTTTATCATACCTCATTGTCTACATACAATCTGTGTCATAAGGGAAACATGTGACTATGACATAAGAATAAAATTACTGCCTCTGGCTACAACAAACACAGCATTCTATGTCAGAGAATCTGAAACAGTAGTTTGAATTGCTAGAGTCAACCTGCATACATGCAAGCACATCTGCTTTCAGTAAAGGAACAGTGTAGTATCCCTTACTTTTCTCTACTAGTTCAGTATTTAATTTCTAATTGCAGCTTTGGGTAACCACACTGATTTAACACAGCAGTCACAAAGAACTATCCAGGAACATTGATTCTAGCAGAGCTACAGGTCAAAAAGTCTCTGGAATTTGACTGAACTATCAGGATCAAATTTCAGGTTTACCACCTTTACGCATTCATAGAGCAAAGAGTATTCTTCTTTCTGCAGCATTAAAATAGGCTACTGACCCAAACTAAAAGGACCATCTCTTCATGCTTCTAGTGTCCTGTAGTTTGATTTTCTGTTCTCCTCCATGAAAAATCATTGATGAACACTAGTCAGGAAATGGGAAGACGAAAAAAGAATATACAAATATTTTACAAATGCTTTATGATATTTCCATAATAAACTTGATTTATTTATTCTGATGGTTAGTGCACTTTAAATATGGTTCTTGCATTCCTAGAAGAATACTTTGAATTTGTGTGAATAAGGATGGTGACATAGGTAGGCAAATGAAATATAATCTAAGACACATATGAATAAAGAAGTTGATACTCCAAACTATCAGATATGTGAACAGCAGACTCTTGAATGGGTCTAAATTTGGAGGAAAAGAACAGTAGTATAAATAATCAGCCTGAATCTTATTCAAACCCAGGTAAATAGTTTTTACCGCTAGAATACAGTTAGTATTATCAAGCTCACAGCAGTTTGCATGACACTATCAAAAACCTAAACCACTCTGTTATTTACTTAGAATCATGCAATCATAGAATATTTTGAGTTGGAAGGGACCCACAAGGATCATCAAGTTCAGCTCCTGACCCTGCACAGGAACACCCCAAAAATCAGACCATTTGTCTGAGAGTGTTGTAAAAATGCTTTTTGAACTCAGACAGGCTTAGTGCTGTTAATACTTCTCTGTGGTGCATGTTCCAATGCTCAAACACCCTCTCAGTGAAGAAACTTTTCCTGATATTATCGTGGTTTAGGAATGGTACTCCCCAATTTAGTGCTCCCACTGAGACTCTCCAAACCATATGCTGCTTGCTCACTCCCCCTCGCCCCCCTGCAATGGACTGGAGAGCAGAACTGGAGTCACAAAAGGTAAAGATCATGGGTTGAGATAAGAGCAATTTACTGAAACAGCAATTAGATAAGAAAACAGACCATAACAGCAACAATAATAATAACAAAAGTGTAAAACGAGAGTGATTCACATGTAAAATGCTCACCTCAAAGGTCAACCCAACCACAACCACACCGCCCTAACTGCTCCCTCCATCTTGGGACCAGAGCCATCCCACTGCCCCCTCTGGCTGATGACCAGTGTTACCCAAACCGCTCACTCCAGCTCAGAACCAGTGTTGCCTCACCGCTCCATCAACCATGATTGCTCAACAAGAAGGAACCCCTTCTCCCTGCAAGAGAGTCCTTTTCCCCCACCCCTGGGAATGGCATGAGTTGGTATAGAATAACCTTTGGGTCCAAACCATGCTCCCTCCAGGCTACTGCAAAAATGAACCCTGTCCTGGCCAGAACCAGGACATTATACATCCCTTATTCTATGCCATCTACATCTTGCCCAA
>VYXF01011166.1:0-15020 GCA_013397295.1 Polioptila caerulea
GGGCAGCCCCGGGACCTTGCGGGCGCCCTCGGCGCAGGTGAACGTCACCCTGGATCCCACCGGGAAACTGCTGGAGCTGCTGGAGGGCCTGGAGTGGGTCATGGCAGGAGGGGGCCCACAGTCACCTGTGGCAGGAGAGCACCTGCTCAGGTGAGGAACCCCTGTCCTGGCCCCTCGGCTGCCCCAGGAGGGTGGCTGGGATGGCCCAGGGTTCCCCTGCGGGATCCAGCCAGGCCTGGATCTGTGACAGCACCGAGCAGTCCCCAGGCTTGGGGGGTGGCATCACCCAGCCCAGCCCCTGAGCAGCCCAGGTGGGATCCAGGCAGGTGCCTCTGGTCCTTCCCATGGCCCCGTACTCACCACGAGCCCCAGGAATGCTGAGGAGCCCCAGCAGGGCCAGGAGCAGCAGGGAGAGGTCAGAGGCTGCCCCACAGCTCGGGGGCTCAGGGTGTCCCCCCCATCCTGGAGCTCCAGCCTTCATTGCAGTGAGTCCTGTGCTCCTCTGTCGAGCCCATCCAGGGCTGTGCAGGGCTGGGAGGGGATGCACTGCAGGCTCCACCAAGCTCTGGAGCCGTGGAAACCTTCCCAGGACACCCACGGAGCTGAAATCTCCGTCAGGAACACGGAGAGCAGCCAGGGTGGGGACAACTGTCACTCACAGGCTCGGGGAGAGCCTCCTGGTCCTCCTGCCCCATCAGGCTCCTTATTTGTGCTGGGGTTGGCAGAGAGCACTGAGCAACACAGTTTTTCCAAAACTCTGTTCCCAGAGAAGGAAAATCCCCGTTCCAGCCCCGAGCTGCATCCAGGGTAGGAAAACACCTCCTCAGTTGTTTGCTGGCAGGTAATGCACCACAGATCTGCTGTCAGCAGCATCAGTGAAGCAAAGAAAAGCATTCTCCTTCTCGTTTGCTGTTCTTTTCTTTGATTGCCTGACTCACTGGAAATGAGGAAAGGGTGGGAGCAGTGACATCTTCGTCCTCATTAACCCTGGGACACGTCCCTGTGTGACATCAGCCAGGGCTGCTCAAACTCCCTCTCACACACACTCAGGATGCAATCAATACCCAGCTGTTATTCACACTTGTGGCTGCCAAGCCTTGCAGAGGGAGGTAAAAGCCCTGTCTGCAGCCCCAGGTGGGCTCAGGGTGGTGGATGGAGGGCACCGAGGTGGCACTTGGGGTGGGTGCAGCCCTGCTCATCTCATGGTCAGGGAGCACCTCTCACTGCAGGGCTCCTCACCTGGAGATGGAGAAGCACAGGATGCATCCCCAAACTCCTTTCTGTGCAAAATCAGAGACACCACCTCTTCCCCGGCTGTTGTTTAGGCTCTGGTAACAAATAAACCCATTTGAATCCCTTCTAAAAGAACACATCTGGCAGTGATGCTCGTGCAGGAGCTGGAGGCTCCTCCTTGTCCCACCCAGCCTGGGCTGATGCAGCTCCCCGAGCACCTCAGGGCCCACCCAGCTGCCAGAGCTCAGCTTTCCCCCAGATCCACCACTGGATCCTGCTGGAAATCTGCCCAATTTACAGCCAACATGATCACAATTCCCCCCCTGGCTGAGCCCCCCAGGAATAACCACAGCATCAGAGCCACAGGATCTGACCAGCTTTTACTGAGGAACAGGAATTTGCTGCCTGATTCTCGGCACTTGGAACTGGTTGGATTCCAGCACCTATTCTTAGCATTTGCCCACCAGAAATAGGGATGTGAAAATTGACACCAACTGGGATCTTTGGCACTGCCAGGAACCTGTTCCCTGTTTAAACCCAGGGATGAGGTAAATGCAGCCTTTACAATACACTGTGAACTGCCCTTGCCCAGAAGAACAGAAATCAGGAGCTGGGTGAGCAGAAATCAGGTTTAACACTTATTGCATCACTGCTTGCAGCAGAGTGCAAATGTACCCAAACCCCAGCTGGACCATGGCAGCAGAACCTTCAGAGCCAGCTCTGGACTCATCTCAGCTTTTCTGGACTTCACTCCCATTTGCCTCAGCCTGCCACAGTGAAGACAGTGATTTTAAAAAGCGAAATATAATCTCTTTCTATGCTTCCCAATATGAAATGTGCAACAATTGATTAGTTAAAGAGCAAATCAAGCTTTAGGTCAGAGCAAAACCCACTCCCTGCTCTGGCATCCAGCACAGCAAAAGCAGCCTCCCATGCACTGGTGATTATTTTTCTGGCTCCAGGCATGCAAACATAAACCATAAAATCATCCAGAGCCTTCTTAAAGGTGCTGTGACTGCATAAACTGTGAGTTCACCAAAGGAAAGGTCAGCGTTACAGGGCTCCACTTTTGTTTCAGTTTTCTAGTTCCATCTCGAGTTTTTTAATCTCCAGGAGCAGTTTCTGTATTTCCAGCAGACTTTTCACTTCTTCCAGAGGCACACCACATTCAAAGGTCGATTTAATGTAATGAACCTCTTGACACACATCAGCATCACCTCCTTTCATCTGTTGAACAGGAAAACAAACCCCAGAAAAGCCTGGAAGGATGGACTGCAGCAGAGGCAGAGCCACCCACTCCTCAGCTCCGAGGCTGCATCCTCCTTAGGACCAGAAATGAGAATTTTTTGAGAAGTTTAAGCAGTTTTCATATTAGAAATCAGGCAGCACCCACCCAGGGACTCAGCCAGGCTCAGCAACCTGGGGCTCTGAGCACTGGGAAATGTTGAACCACAGCAGGGGGGGAAGTGGATGATCTTTAAGGCTTCCCCCCAACCCAAACCATTTTGTAATTCTGGGGTACTCACACACTTGGGCAGTGGTGTCCAGCTGCCATCAGGCAAGCACGTGGCTGTCCAAGTGTCCTCCAAAGGCATCCTTTCATTGTCTAGCAGCTGGTACCCAGGAAGGCACTCGAGGGTGACAGTCTCGTTGGTCTGGTACCACCTCCTACCCCCCAGAGGGCTTTTCAGCTTTCCATAGGGCACTCGTGGGTGTGGGCACAGAACTGAAAGGAAAACCCACGGCAGAAGGCAGCTCAGCCAAAGGTCAGGGAGAAGTTTGAGAAGGTTGAGCCAGTGCAGAGGAACTTAAAATTGTGGAGCTGTGAAACCAAATGTGAAAGCAAAAACACTTCTCTTCAAGTGGGTGAAGGTCAGAGCAGCCCCTGAGAGGAGCTGTGAATTCGTTATGGATTTGCTGTTTTCTGGCAGTGTCTCCATCCAGGCACCCCCACGACGGGGGTGGACATTTGGCAATAAGGGAGGGGAAAGTCAGTGAACTCCTGATGTGTCTTAGAGCCTCCTTTACACACAGCTGTGGATAAAAACTCAGCTCTTACCTGGAAAACAGCAGCTTTGGGAAGGTTGTTTCCTCTGCAAAGAGGAGAAGGACTCAGGGAGCCCTGAGGACAGACAGAGCCAGGCAATGCTGCACCCCAAGCTCTCTGCTCTTCCCCAGGGACCATGGGCTGAGCAGGAAGATTTTGGGAGCACCCCTAAATGCCCATCACGTTTGTAGTAGAAGGGCACAGTTTCATTCACCCCATACCATGATTTGTTAGTGAATCACTACATCCTCCTGCCATGGGGATTTGGGGCACTGAACTGAAAGGGAAATGCACATTAAAAGTCAAGGAACAGGAGCTGGAGGAGAAAATGCTCACTCACCTGGCTGGCAGGTGGGCACGGGCGGGTCCCAGGTGCCATCGGCCTGGCACCGGCTCTGGGCAGCGCCGCGCAGCCCGAAGCCTTCATCACAGGAGAAGTGCAGGAGCAGCCCAAAGGGAAAGGTGAACGTCTGTGGGGTCATCCTGCCCCTCTCCACCACGGGCTTGGGGCACCGAACGGCTGTGGGACAGAGCAGAGCTGGGCATGGGGGCTGGCCCAGCACAACCCAGGCGGGGCTGCTCCTGCCGACCCCCTGATGGCCCCCAGGTAGGAGAACCAGTCTGCCACTTCCAGATGGATCATCCTCGCTCCTGCGAAGGGAGTAGCATCTCCAGGCAACCCTGCTCGATTTAAGCCTGTTGTTCTGAGTGCTAGCACTGCCCCCAGGGCCGGGTTCAACCTGATCCCATACCCTGACCCTACACTCTGACCCCATACCCTGACCCTACAATCTGACCCCACACCACTCACCTTTGCACTCCGGGGCGGGTCCACTCCACGTCAGGTTCTCCCCATCCTCGGAGGTGCAGTAGAGGGACTCGTCCCCCACAAGGGACAGCCCCTCTGCACAGCGGTACTTGACTTCAAAGCCATAGGGGAACAGCTTGACCCCCATGCCAGAGTGCTGTCCCCTGGTGATTTTGGGAGGGGGATCACAGACTGTGAGAGAGGAAAGGCAAAAGTCAGGTGTTCCTCATTCCATTATGGAGGCAGAGTGCAGGGAGGTGGAAGGTTCTTCATGTTCATGCCAAATGTTGCTCTCCTCACAGTCCTCCTGGCCTCTGGCCCGCTTTGGCCCAGGCTGTACCAGTGTTCCCAGTCTGACCCAGCTGGTGAACCCAACCCTCAGCACAGCCCAGCACTGCCACATCTGTCCCCTCCCCTTCAGCCCCTTCCCCTTCCTTATCCCCCCCTCTTTTCCATCAGAAACGATCCTGTTCCTAAGCAGGGCCAGGGACTGGTGAGTACCATAAACCCCCTGAAGAATCCCGTGAGAAATGGCTGCAAGTCCCATTAACCATTTCATCGATCACACTTTTGGCAGAAGATGGAAATGCTAAAGCCCTTCAATGTTTGGGCACCCTCTCCTCACAGCTCACACGATTTTCTCCCAGCCCTGCTGCTGCTGTCCCCACTCACCCCTGTCACAGTAGGGCACGGGGGGTCTCCACATCCCATCAGACGTGCACTGCACCCTCTCACTGCCCCGCAGAACATAGCCCTGGTCACACTGGAACTGCAGCTGCTGCCCAAAGGTGTACTCGACCCTCCTGGAGCTGGCCTCTCTCCCGTGGGGAATCACCGGCGGGGGACACTGCACCTCTGAGGAACAGCAGCACCAGAGAGGAGAGATTTGCACAGAGGGATTCCCAGCAGGGCTTTACTGACCCAGCCAAGCTGCCAGGCAGCGCTGCCAGACGCCTCTAACCGGAGCTGGCAGGCTCAGGGGTGGGAATTACAGGACAAAAGCCATTTCTCTTGGAAGGCAGAAGGATGTGAGAGCCCTGTGATCAGCTAGAAAGCACGCTGAGGGCATTGGCACATCACTGGCTGCATCCCTGAATCCTTGTTGGAGCCGCTAAATAACCAGGGGGAGCTGCAGCTTTTCTTTTCCAGCCACGCCACCCTTCGAGCAGCAAAATTATTGCCAGGGAGCACCAAAAGTGCTGCAGAAAGCCCTGCTGGCCCGGCAGCACGAGCTGGGGTTTGGGAACGGTGTCATTCAATCGATGCTTTGCTGGCAAAGCAAAGGAAGGGCTGCACTCACTCTGGCAGAGCCTCGGCACCGAGGACCACGTGAAGTTCTGGAGACAAGTGATGGTTGGGGACACGCCGGGGATCAGGGAGAAGCCGGCTCTGCACGAGTAGGTCACGGTGGTCCCAACCAGGAACTCCCGCCGGGACTGGATGTCGGCGAACTCCACAGAGGGAGGGTGGTGACACTGCCCTGGGGACAGAGCAGGGGACACAGAGCAGGGGACGGCACAGACCTCCAGCACTGCCCTGGGGACACCAGGGGACAGCACAGACCCTCAGCACTGGGAGCTTTTCCTTGGTGGAAAACCCCAAAAATAAGTGAGGGACAGCAGCACCCCTGAGTGTGGCTGTGGGGTGAAGGGAAAGGGAAAAACAGTGGGGGAAGTGCACCAGAAAGGATGTGAGCTGAGTGAGAATCTTCCTTTCCGTGCCCTTTGGCATCTCGTGGGTGTCCCCTGCGGGAAGGGACAGCCCTGCCACGCTGCCCAGGGCGATCCCAGAGGGAATCCTGCCAGCCAGCAGCGCTCCTGGGGATGCCCACCCTCCAAAGCCCCCCCAAGTGCTTTTGGGGAAGAGGAAGCGGCCGATTGCAGGTGGCAAAGGCCGGGAGGGGGGGTCTGAGCTCACCTGGGACGCAGGAGGGCACCCGTGGGTACCAGCGGCCATTGGACGTGCACCGCACCGTGCTGGCAGTGCCCAGCGGCACGAACCCAGGCTCACACTGCAGCCAGGCTGTGCTGCCAAGGGCGAAGTTCTCTGCAGATCTCAGCTGCCCGTTTGCAATGTGAGGGATGGGACACTGAGCCTCTGCAAATCACCCCAAAAAAAGGGGATTTTCAGGGGTGTTCTTGTGTAATGCCACCGCAGTGACCAAGTGCCACGGCAGCTCTGTCTGGGGGAGCGAGAGGAGACGAAGCTGTGTAAGAAATGCAGGGATTGAGGCAGAGGGTTTGAGGGTTAATAAACATCCTGAGCAGCCACCAAAAGGATCCTGGACCTGCAGGGTTTCCTTCCTGCACAATCAAACACCTTTTCTGCCCTTCCCTTGGAGCATTTGCTCAGGCAGGGCACAGGTGGCTCAGCTCAGGTGGGCGAGCCTGAGTGCAGCAGCCCCCTCCAGCCTTACGAACCAAAGAGGCTCTGCAACAACTTCAAAACCTCTGTCACACCTGCCCACCACTGCTGTCCCAACAAAAAACTCCTTTCCATGCCTCCCATGAACAATATTTGGGAGTTTATCACAAATAACAGAGAAAACAAAACTCCAGCAGCTCTCACTGGGATTTCTTCGTGCCTGGCACTGCTGGCAGGTCACTGAGACAGAGGTAAAAACGTGTCAGAATATCCTGGTCCACATCCAGGTGCTGCAGTGTCCAACACCTGCACCGTGCCAGGGCAGTGCCACCAATGCTGCCTTTGGTGCCATCCCCATGGAAAATATCTTGGAAAATATTTTGTTTGTGTCTCCTCCAGGTCTCAGATTAATTATTGGTACCTCATTAGTAATGTTTGGCTTTGGGAAATGAGCTGAGAAGCATCAGGAAGTAAAAGTAATAAATATTAAGAGTAAAACCAGTGTGCACAGGCAGTGCTGGTGCAGGGAGGTGCTGGAGAAACTTCCTAGAGACGTTTCTGGAAAGGTTTGGGTTAACTGAACCCCCAACTTCCAGACAGAAACTGCTGCTTATTCCCCTTCCCAGAGACACCCAAGACTCAGCAGATTTGCACTTCTGCAGTTCTGAGGTCAGCCTGGGGGATGCCTGGCCATGCCCCAGCTGCTTTGGGCAGGTCTGGAGGCTGCCCCAGGGCTGAGAAATCACAGAATCAATCACAGAATCAATCACAGAATCAGGGCAGGGACGTTAAAGCTGGAATGGAAGGGACATTAAACCCCATCCAGTGGCACCCCTGCCCGGGCAGGGACACTTTCTGCTGTCCCAGGCTGCTCCCAGCCCCATCCAGTCTGGCCTTGAGCCCTTCCAGGGATCCAGGGGCAGCCACAGCTGCTCTGGGCACCCTGTGCCAGGGCCTGCCACCCTCCCAGCCAAGAATTCCTTCCTAATGCCCGACCTAAACCTGCCCTTATTCACCCTAAACCCCTTCCCCTTTCCCTGTTATGCCATTCCTGGTGAAAACCCCCTCTCCAGCCTCCCTGGAGCCCCTTCAGGCACTGCGAGGCTCCATCAGCTCTTCCCAAAGCCCTCGGGAAAGGAAAGCAGAGCCCCAGGAGAGAGGGGAGCACACTCACCCTGAGTCCCCGTGGGCTGCAGCACCAGAACCAGCAGTGCCAGGAGCTGCCCTGGCCCCAGGAGCCCGGGCATGGTGAGGATGGGAGCTGCCCTGGGAAGGAGAGATCCTCTCCCCAGAGAGCCCGCCAGGGAAGGGGAAGCAGCAGTGGGAAGTTGGGGACAGGCCAGACACGCCACTGACACCACCCCCAGCCCTGCTGACCTCCCCAGCGGGGATTTACATGGCAGGGGAGGCTGCTCTGAGGCCATAAAGGTGTTTTACAGCTAAAACCTCTCTGCAGCAGCCTGGCCTCGTGTCTGAAGCACATTTACAGCCAGGGCAGGTGGGGTGGGGGGGTCAGGCTGCTGTGAAAACACCCCCCACACCCCTGCACCAAATTGAGCTGTTCTTATACATACACTGTAAATAAACCTATTTATTATATACACTTTATATATTATATGTACTTCATATGTATTATATAAATATTTCCCTCCACTAGAGATAGGACAGATTATTAAAAACCAGACAGAGCTGTCATTACAATTGCAGGTTTATTATAATCTCTGGTCCCACCACAAGACACGTGGCCCATGCAGAGCTCCCCCTTCACTGGATGTAGCAGGAAAAAAACATTTGAAACCCAGCTATTTCTTTCTGTACTCTGTTATTTGTCCTTGGGGCACACACAGAGCTGTGGCACTGCCATGGACCCAGCCAGCCTGCTTGGGAAGGAAACCTGGCATTTTTGCTTAGCTAGGACAGAGGCTTTGAGGTTTTCAGGGTCATCAGAAAAGTAATTAGGCAGTGAAGGGGTTGTTCCCACTAATGAGTGCTGGGTGAACTGGGCAGCACTGGGATAGACTGGAGAGGTGCAGGAGATGGAGGTGAGTGGCTCTCATCACGTTCACTCAGCTCCTTCCTAACTGTGCACTGCCAGTGTGGCAAACAGATCTACATGTGAAGTTTTCAAAGGCATAAAGCAATCAACAAACTGAACTTGGTGAGCCCCCAAAATTGACTCACAAGTCATTGACTCCTCATGTGACCAAATCTGTGGCCAATTGTTAAACTTTGTCCTGGCCACTGCAGCATTAGCACAAATTACAAAGTCATAAAAACCCTCAGTCAGCATCCCAATCCAACACACAGAGAATGGTTCTTAGAACCCCCGTGCCACCAGTCAGGTGTAGCTGGAGATTTTTAGCTCCTTTTCAAGTTTCTGGATCTCCAGGTAGAGTTTCTGCACTTCCAGCAGGGTTTTCAGATCTGACAGAGGAATTCCACACTGGAAAGCTGCGTTGTTCCTAAGAACCCTCTCACACACATCGTGCTTCTTCTTTGAAGGAAACAAAACAAAGGCAGAGTGAGACTCCAGTGCGGGGTGACAAAGCGACCGCCCTTGTGAAGCTGCACCAGGCTAGAAATGGGGCAAGAAACAGGAAAAATGGGGCAGCTGGGGGTACTCACACACGTGGGTGGTGGTGTCCAGGTGCCATCAGCTGAGCAGGTGGTTTTGGAAAGTGCCCCTAGCTGCCCATCACGTTTGCAGTAGAAGGGCACTGTCTCATTCACCTCGTACCACAGCTTGTTGAAATGAACCTCAACGTCCTCCTGCCTCGGGAGCCTGGAGCAGCGAACTGAGGGGGAAAAACCACACAAAAAAATTAAATGATGGGAGCAGACAGAGGAGAAAACACCCTGCAGAGTCCCCCTGTGACCCAGCAGAGCAGCCCCTGGGCTGGGCTGGCACTCACCTGGCTGGCAGGTGGGCACGGGCGGGTCCCAGGTGCCATCGGCCTGGCAACGGATCTGGGCCGCGCCGCGCAGCCNGGCACGGGCGGGTCCCAGGTGCCATCGGCCTGGCACCGGCTCTGGGCAGCGCCGCGCAGCCCGAAGCCTTCGTCACAGGAGAAGTGCAGGAGCAGCCCAAAGGGAAAGGTGAACGTCTGGGGGGTCATCCTGCCCCCCTCCACCACGGGCTTGGGGCACCGAACGGCTGTGGGACAGGGCAGAGCTGGGCATGGGGGCTGGCCCAGCACAACCCGGGCAGGGCTGCTCCCGCTGCTGCTCTCTGCTGCAGCTTCACCCTCAAATGCAATAATTGACCCCCAGCCTCCTGCAGCAGCCCTCAAAGGCCTGCTGGGGAGTCACACAGGAGCTGCACTGCTCCATCCACTCCGGGTTTGGAGCTCCAGGGGTTAACCTGGCCCCACACTCACCCCTGCACTCCGGGGCGGGTCCACTCCACGTCAGGTTCTCCCCATCCTCGGAGGTGCAGTAGAGGGACTCGTCCCCCACGAGGGACAGCCCCTCTGCACATTTGTAGGTCACCTTGGTGCCATAAGGGAAGTGTCTGCCAATTCCAGCAGAGTGCTGCCCAAAGGGGAGCTCTGGAGGGGGCCCACAGACTGCAGAATAAAGGGAATTGATAAAGAAATAAATGAGTATAAAGTTATCATCTTCAGGTGAGAACCAAAAGCATTTCTGTGAAATCAGCACACAATTCACTTTGTGGCTGGTGTGAGGCAAATTCACGAGAAGCTGCTGCCTGGATTTTGGCCTCTTTCAGCAGCTCAGGGCTCCAGAAATATCAGGATATTTCCAGTGGTGGCCTCCCCACTCCTGCAAGTGTTCAAGAAACTCGTGCATGTGGCGCTGGGGGCCATGGTGGGATTCAGCCAAAGCCTGGACCTGATGATGTTGGAAGTCTTTTCCAGCCTTACTGGAAAAAGTAAAGTGTCAGCTCCAGGGGGAGGACACCTGGCTCAGCTCGTGTCCCCAGGAGCAGGCAGATCACCCACTGGTGGCAGGAGATCCCTTGTCCCCTGTGTGTCACACGTACCTTTGTCACAAAAGGGCAGCCTGGGCTCCCAGTTCAGATCAGCCCCACAGGTGACAGGCTCCGAGCCCCTGAGGACAAAGCCCTCCTCACAGGCCAGCCTCACCTGGGTCCCCACTGTGTAGCCACTCCTGCTTTTATAAACCTCTTTTCCATGAGGGATGACTGGCTCTGGGCATGATGGTTCTAGAAATAATGGAAAATAAAGGATGTTGTGTATTGCCAAAAAGAACTCCAGTCATGCTTTCTAGGGAGAAGAGATACCAACACATCTGACCCCTGGGCAGAAAAGTGGCCATGCCCCAGGTCAGGCTCAGGCTGCCCCTGGAACCCTCAGGGGTCAGTACAGGGAATTGTCCAGGCTCTAATGCTGGCTGCCCTGGGGGGTGGAGCAGGTTTTTCCCTCCTGGAAAGGTTTTCCTGAGCTTTTGTGGATATTGCTGGGGTGCTGAGTCGGGAGTTGGAACAGTGTCAGTTATTTATACTCATTTTCTCCTGACAGGGGAAATGCCTTGGGAACATCCTCAGCTCCCCAGCCTCGTGTCAGCAAAGCAGCCCCAAACACAAACCACATCCCCTTCCAGCTGGGTAAATATCTCCCAGGGCTTCTCAGGAACCTCCCAAGCCTCTAGAAGCTTCCAACACACCACCCTTGCACCCCTACCAAAACTCTGCCCTTTTTCCATGGGGCCCATCTGCATCTTTTGCCTCCTGTGCTTTCCAATTTAACCCAGGAGAATCAGATCTGGGGCCACCTGGAGTGGGGGGAAATTCTCCCTGGCTTCTATCATGGTCATCCCTCCTCTCTGTCCCACCTGGAATGCACTCTGGCACTGCTGGATCCCATTCACCATCACTGCCACAGTACAGGGTGATGCTGCTGCTGTGGCCTTTGAAAGCAAATCCTTCACTGCACGCCACTCTCAGGCCATCTCCATACTCATAAACCTCTTTCACTTGCCATAGGTGCAAGAGCCTTCCATTTGGGATGTGTGGACCTGGGCAGGAAATTCCTGGGAAATGCCAAACATTAGCAAGGGTGAAACCATGGCAAAGCCAAGTGGGTGACAGGAAATTTGTTGTGAAGACAAGGATGGATGTCTTGTAGGACACAGACACATCGTGGCATTAAATCTGCCCCAAAAGCATCCCTGGGCTTTCCTGGGGGGTGGAAAGTTGGTAAATTCCCCTCAAGACCACAGTGAGTGTTTTCCAGAGGTTGAAGGGGCTGGAAAGCAGAGCTGGCAAATCAAGCAAAGCAAACTCTGCAGCTAGGGAATAAATCAAAGGAATTCCAGAGTCAGCAAAGACCAAGCAGGCCCCTGGAGCATCCCCCTGTCCCCCAGGCAGTCCCCATCCCACGTGCAGCTCCTTCACACATCCTGGCAGGCACAGCTGAGCCCCAGGCACTCACTCTCACACGGAGCTGGGGGTTCACTCCACACAAAGTCCTGCAGGCAGCTGATGTTCCAGGTGGTTTCCCCCGTGCTGAACTGGTGGCCCTGCCGGCACTCGTAGGTGACCACGGTGCCCACAGGGAACAGGTCCCCAGGCAGCCTGGCTTTCACAGCATTCCTCACATCTGGGGGGTCATCGCAGCTCCCTGGGGGGGAGACACCAGTTTAGGGACAGTGGTGCATCACAGGGCCTGGGATGGAGGGAATTTGGGTAAAAACCATGGGCTCACATTGCTCATTCTGATTCGCACTGAATCATCTGGGTTCAGGAGGGGTTAAGAGGGTGAATGCAAAGGAGACAAATGAAGACATACAAACATATTTTTTTCCTCTGGAGAGAGACTTTTCACAAGGGCATGGGGTGACAGCTGAAGGGGGAAGAGGGTTAAGATGAAGGAGGCTGGGTTTAGATCAGATATTGGGAAGAAATTCTTCCCTATGAGGGTGATGCCCAGAGCAGCTGTGGCTGCCCCAACCCTGGAAGTGGCCAAGGAGAGGTTGGACAGGGCTTGGAGCACCCTGGAACAGTGAAAGATGTCTCTGCCTATGGCAGGAGGTGACTGGGATGGGCGCTAAGATCTCTCCCAACCCAAACCATCCCAGGACTCTGATTTTGGACCGCATGGCAATTTCCCCCATTACAACAACCCATAATTTCCAATCAGGTCGATATTCTCTGAGCAGGGGGGGCCCAGGGGTTGCTGTCCCTGCACACTCACTGCGCTGGCAGAGGGGCAGGGGAGGCTCCCAGAGGCTGCTCTCCTTGCAGGTGGAGGCCCCGCTGCCGCTGAGGCTGTAGCGCAAGTCACACTCGAACATGACCATGTCCCCCAGGGTGTAGTCGGGCCGGTACCCACCCAGCAGCTTCCCATTCTCCACTCTTGGCTGCTTGCAGCTCACCACTGTGCCAGGGGAAGCACACAGGCACACAGCAGTTAGGGGACATGAGGGGACATGAGGGGTTTGAAACAGCCCCCGCCGCCTTTTGCCACCCAAAGGGCTGGGAAGGGTCAGCACAGCCAGCAGGGTGACACCGTGGGTCTGCACACCCTGGCCTGTGTTACAGCAGGGGGGTTGAAGGTAAAGCATAAAGAGAAGCCAGGGGAGCAGGGCTGGGAATTCTTTGCAGCCCTTCTGTTTGACAGCAGGTGAGAGCACAGTAAAATCCCAGTGCCACGTCCCTGCTGACACCGTGACCGTGAGGGGACACCCTAAATCCTGTCACAGACTCAGAGGGCTCCACCTGCAGGAGGTGATTCCATTCCAGCAGGGTGAAGGAGAGAGGAGGCTCCAAGGGAAGAAACAGCAGAGCAGGAGCAGGCAGCAGTGCAGGGGCTGGTGCTGGGAGGTGGGAGCAGCTCACCTCTGCACTCTGGAGCTGGGCTGCTCCACACACCGTTCAGGTTATCCCTGGTTGTGCAGAAAATTGAGGCCTCTCCCACCAGAGAGAAAGGTGTCTCCCCCCTCCTGGGTCTGTGGCACTTGTAGATGACAGCATCCCCAAACACAAAATGCTCCTTGTCCATCCCACTGTGCTGCCCATTCTCTATTTCTGGAGGGGGTGCACAGGGAATCACTGTGGAAGGAGGGGAAGATCATTGTAAGAAGGAAAAAGAAGAGAAAAAAAATTAATTCATTCATTTTCAACTAAAGATCTGGCCAGAAAATGGTGGAAACAGAAGGTGGCAGAAGGGTCAGAAATCAAAGGCAGGTCTTGAGGTGCTGCAGCAGCCCCGAGCTCTGGCTGGGAACTGAGCAGGTTTGGGATATCCCAGGCTCAAATGCAGCTGCATCACTCCCAGAGAGTGAAAGAACATTTCAGCAGGAAGGGGAATACAGATTAAAAATGTCTTTCCAGGCTCCACCACGCACTGAGATGCCAAAATCCTCAGCAGAGCAACACAACAGCTTCTTTATCCAGCCCCAGCCACAACCCAGATAATTAAAGAATAGATAATTAAGGAACTCTGCTTACCCTCACAGGTGGGAATGTCTCTGTTCCATTCCAGAACCTCATTTCTAAGCACACATTCAATCTGAGAGTGTCCAATCAGTCTGTACCTGTGTGAGACAGGGCAGAGGGAATTACTCCACAGACTCAGTCCTGATTTGTTACCCACATCACCCCCAGGAAGGTTTGGGCTCCTTTGTCAGAATTCCAGCAGATCAGAAATTGGTCATCGCTGTCATTTTCTCAAGGACACACTGGCTTTTGACAAAAGCATTTTTTAAATTTAAAAAATTACACTTTTCTAAGGAAAAGCATATACTTCAACAACTACTTACAGCTCTGGGCTCATTATTCACATCTGTCCTTCAAAAAGACACTGAAACATTGGGAATTGTTTGGAAAGAGCCAGGAGGCTGAGTTTGGGAAGAACTGCCTCAAAGCAGGAGATTAAGACACAGTCAGACTTAAAGCTCCCAAAGGAAAGCTTACAAGGCATTTCCATCAGGGTTTGCAATGACCTTCATGGGGGAGGCTCTGACAGCAAAGGGGGGGAAAAACTTTGGAAAACCAGCAGGAGAGGAGGAAGCCCTGTGGCCCAGGTGCTCCTGGCTTACCCCGTGTCGCAGGTGAAGTTCACTGTGGAACCAAAAGTGAACGTTCCAGGCAGGACCAGTCTGCCATGGGCCGGCTCCCCGGGGAAGGTGCACGCCTTGGCTGGGGACAACAGGGCTCCAGTCAGCTCCCAGCTCAGTTTCTTGGCAGGAAAGCCAAAGAGTCCCCCAGTTCTGAGCCAGGGGACGGAGCAGAGACCTCCAGATCTCCCCTCCAGGCTGAGGTTATTCTGTGATTCACGATGCTGGCCAGAACTGAGCTGTTGCCTCTGGGGTTTGCAGTGACCTGCGGCAGCTAAAGGATTCCCTCTCTGCAGCTGAAATGCTTTTCTTAACACAAGAGCTCAAAATGCCTGAGCAGAAGGACATCTTTTGAGTCAGCAGTGAAGCACAGTCAGCACCAGAGCTGGTTTCAGCTCCTGCCATCACTGCCAGCACCCAGAGGAACAAAATCCTCAGATTCAGGTTGTTTCCCTCAGGAACAAACCCCTCAGGGTCGGGCTGTTTCCCTGAGGAATAAAACCCTCAGGGTCGGGCTGTTTCCCTCCGGGA
>VYXF01011166.1:15036-27532 GCA_013397295.1 Polioptila caerulea
GGGCTGTTTCCCTCAGGAACAAAACCCTCAGGGTCGGGTCCTTTCCCTGAGGGACAAAACCCTCAGTGTCGGGCTGTTTCCCTCAGGAACAAAACCCTCAGGGTTGGGCTGTTTCCCTGAGGAACAAAACCCTCAGGTTTGGGCTGTTTCCCTGAGGAACAAAACCCTCAGGGTCGGGCTGTTTCCCTCAGGAATAAAACCCTCAGGCTTTCCTGCAGGGCACTCATCGCCCTGGGCCCCATGGCTCACTCACTTTGGATACTGCTCCAACAGGAGGAGCTGACAGCACCAGCAAACCAAAACAAAACCCACAGAATCACAGAATGCTTTGGGCTGGGAGGGACCCCAAAGATCCCCTTGTGCCAAGCCCGGGGCAGGGACACCCCAAACACACTCACGTGTGCACATTTCACTCGGCCCACGCCACACTCCGTTCACCCCACAGATGAGGGCGTTTGGAGTGCGAGCCTTTCTCCCAAAGCCTGGCCGGCAGACAAACTCCATCCTGTAGCCATGGGGGAAGAACTCGATGCCCTCCAGGTTCTCCTTGGGCTGGGCCGACTGCAAGCGTGGCGGAGCAGTGCAGAGACCTGCGGGCACACGCGCCATCAGAACCGTGCTGAGAAAAACATCAGGGGCATTTCAGGCCTGATTCACCCCAAAGCTCCAGGGCAGGACCCCCCAGTGCCCCAAGGACACCTCAAAACCAGAAGCAAAGAGAAGTGCAGGCTGTGGCTGGCAGGGATCTGGAGGAGCTTCACCCCTCCGGTCCCGCTCCTCACACCTCACCCGGCAGATTCAAAGGCTGGACACAAAGTCCAGATGGAGCATTTTTTCCCCTCCTTATTTAGTATCAATTATTTGCACTTTTATTGAACTAGTTTTGTGTCTGCTTCCCACAGAAAGGGGAAAAAAAGGCAAAGATGGATTCTGATCACAGAGATTTACAGAACCCTTGGAAGGCAAAAGCAATGAGGGAAACAGAAGGATCCAAGTCTTGTAAAATCCAGGGGAAGGTTTTCCTTCAGGGGATCTAAGTTCATCCTGATGGACTCCTTCACTTACTGTGGACAGTCACAATGAGGGCAGCAGTGAGGAGTGACCTGAGGACAGCTGCACAATTCCTTGGCCTCCCCAGCTCCAAGGCTGACATGTTTATTCCTGCCTGGAGATCCCACAGATGTCACCACATTCCCTTCCTGAGCCAGTATCTGTGAAGACAGCAGAGGGGTATTTAGGGGTATTTTATACTCAGCTGTATGCACAGGTCTGATTTCTCCACCCCTGAGCAGTTCCTACAGTCACAGGAGAGGAGCAGAAGGAGCAGGTTGAATTTCTTTTCTGGAGAATTATGAGTAAAACACTTTGTCGTAACAAATCGCTTGGAAGTAAATTCTTAGTCAGATGAAATCCTGCTGAAGTCACCAGTACAGTCCCCTAGCAATGAAATGCCCTCAGGGAGAGAGAGGAGTATCTAAGCAAAAAGTTCCATCAGTTCTGTGCAAATATTACCTGAGTCAAGCTGTTCAGCTCACAAGTCAATCAAACCAAGCTGCTTTACAAAATTGAATTTAAGTGCAATTTGCCCTCACCTGGCACCCCTGGGGATCTGTAAGAGCCCTCCCTGTGTTATCCAGGGTCAGCCATGAGCCTGAACCCTCCCAAAGTTCCAAAGCCTCCCAATGCCTGCTTCCCTCCTGGAAATGAGGGTCCCCCTCACTGCTCCCTGCCCTAAACCAAACACTTCCCCTGCCTGTTCCACTGCAGCCTTTCTGCCAATCCTTGCCACACCTCCTGGTTTAATCTGATTTAATTTGCTGACCTCGGTGCCTGCTGGAGCTGCACAGAAGCTCCAGCCCAGTTCCCAGGAGCAGCATCTGGAGCTGCCTGGCTGGGATTTGTCTTACCTGGAGGTGTGCAGGCAGGAGATGGAGAGCCCTGGAGCGTTCAGCACTTGCAGGATAAACAAGGACTGTCCTCCTGCAGCCCCCAGGCTCCAGCCCCAAGCAAAGGAGAGGTTTTATAACACCCACATGCTCAGATCTGACCCCACGGGGAGAAGCTTCAGTTCTGCAGAAACCAGAGCTGCCCTGTTGACCCATAAATCATTAACTCCTCCCAAGCAAGAGGGAGTTTATTCCACCCCCAGAGCAAAACACTACAAAACTGAATGCAACCCAAGCAGATTTTGAAATTGTTTGGTTTTTACGTGTGGAGGTGCCAAGTCTGAAATAATCCTTGCTGAGCAGCTCCACTGGGACCTCGGGAACTCTGAGGGGTGTCCTCAGGAGAGCTGCTTCACCCCAGGGCATGGCCACTCTGAGTTCATCCCCTCTGACCTCAGAAAGCCATGGCCAGTGTCCCAAAGGGGGTTTTCTTCAGCCAGCCCCACCTGACCCCATGCAAGCAGCACCAGCTGGAGCTCAGCAGCACAGGAGAGAATTCCAGAGTGCATTGGTTGGAAAGGACCTTCAAGCTCAGTTCCACGGAACCCCTGAGATTCTGAACTCCAGCAGCTCCAGTAAAAACACCCTTAAAACCCAGGAGAGAAGGGGAAGAGCAGTAGGGTTTAAGAGTCCCCGTTTTCAATTCCCAAATTCCCAAAGCAGAGGACACCCGCACACCCCTGCAGCCCTGCTTCCTCCAAACACATCCCAGAGATCCCCGAGTTCCCCATCTCAGAAAACCAGCACCCAGTGGAGAGTTAGAGCAAACAATGGAAAAGAACAGAGGAAATGAGCTGTGTTTTTTTAAGTCTCTTTATTGTAAATAAACACTGACGGATATTGATGCTCAAGTGCACAGAGCACACAACACACAGCACGAGCTGACAGACACTGCAGCATTTTAAACCTAAAAAAACCACTTAGAAGGCAGCAGAGCAGGAAGGTTTACAAGCAGCTGGGAAAGATCCCTCTCACCAAACACTCCAGGCAGAGCTGCAGCTGCAAACAGAGCAGGGGGACAGCGTGGGGACAGTGGGGTGGCACTGGCACTGCTCACCCAGAGCCCCTCAGACGGGCATGGGGTGAGGCTTGGGGACACCCCCAGGGCAGGTGGCTCTGGCCAGGCTGCTGCTGGTGCCTCTCCTCCCTCAGCTGCTCCTTGGCCCCTTGGCAGCCAGGCCAGGCTCCTCCCTGTCACCCACCCGAGCTGCCGGGAAGGGGACGCCTGGCAGAGGTGACAGCTCTGAGATCACAGCCAGTGTACACAGACCAGCCAGCCAGGCTGGCTTTAATGCTTTTCCCCCATTTTTCTGTTTTTCCCAGAGATGGAGCAGCTGTAGCCCAAGTGCTCCTTTTACTCTGTAGTCACACGGAGGGACAGGCAGGTCCCACTGAAGGTGACAGCAGCCACCACCTTTGTGCTTGAAAGGCACAGGGGGTCACAGAAACCCCCCCTTGTAGGGAAGTGCCAGGCTCACCTCCACACCTCCAAATCCACCTCCACACCTCCTAATCCACACTTCCAAATCCAAATCCACACCTCCACCTGCCCAGCCACGACTGATCCCACGGACAGGGTGAGCTGCTGCTGAGCTGTTCCACCAGAAACATCTCAAAAACCCTGTTGTGCAACGTTTGTTTGTTCTGGGGTGTTTGCACGCCTGCTGCCAAGGAGATCAGGTGGTTTCAAGGAAATCCCTGGCACAGGGAGCTGCCAGGAGATGCCCACTGGCATCACCCCAGCCCTGCAGCCCTGAGGGCTCAGCAGGACCCTCAGGGCACTGATCTGCTCCCAAATCTGCTGCTGCTCTGCTCCAGGTTTGCTTTCAACCTTTCCAAGGCTAAAATGCAGGAGGGAAAAGCTTTAATTTAAGCACTGAGGCACAAATGCTGCAGAGAAGGATGAAATTCCATCCCACTGCCCCCAGAAGGGACCCCCAGCCACTGATCCAAACTGCAAAACACCTGATTTTCAGCAGTGATTAAAAAAAAGTCACAACCACCAACACATCAACAGCGACACTCACAAATCCCAGCAGGTAAAAATAGAGATTTTTGTCTCCTTACAATCATTTACTGCTCAGTGATATGAACATAATGCACTCTTCAGCAAGTTATCCCAGCATTTTTGTGCGTAAACATCCTACAGTACATTTTCCACAGAGCAGGAGGGGTTTGGTCAGCCTGACAAGGATGGGTTTGTGCATTCAGAGCATTTTGGAGTGTGACACTGAGGACAGCCATGGACAGGCTCTAAACCTCTTCCTTTGACATTTAATTTTTTTTTCTGGTTTATTTCTAAGCACAAAACCATTCAAAACCCAAGACCAGACCTGGGGGGACAACCCTGAGGAGAAACAACTAATAAAAACTCAATTTCTCCCCACCAAATTTCACCCCTCTGTGGCACAATTGCTTTAGATCAACACATTTTTCTGCTCCTCAGAAATCCTGAGGGGTCCAGATTAGTGCCTTGGTCCTCTCTAGCTCAGTTCTATCAAATTACAGCTCTGGGAGTGTTTAAAACAACCAAGTTTGAGCTCAAAATGCCCAGATTAAGCCTCAAGCTCAGGGGTTGCTGAGCTCCTCCACAGCCAGGGCACAGTTTCCCTGCTGTGGGTGTATCCAACATTTATTTACACATTTAAAATAAGCAATTTCTGGGGCCCAGAACTGCTCAGATAAATCCTGGAGTCACCTGGAAGCAGCAGGTGCAGAACAGCCTCCTGCTCTGTACCCCAAAATTCCTTTCTTCACCCAACCTGAGGGTCCTGCCCTTATTGCAAGAACAGCTGGAGTCAAGACTTGTGGGAGAGAACTGAAAATTTGGGGTTTGGTGGGGATTTAAGGGAAGGATTTAAGTTAAGACACGGCCACACAGAGCTGCACCACCTGTGCTCTAAACTCTACAACAGCTTAAAACTATGAAAGGCAGCATTGGGAACATTCACAGCTTATTCATAGGCAAGTTAAAAGCTTGTTGTGGGCCTAAAATTTGGTGTATTATAAAGAAAACTGGTAAAAACCTTGTGCTTCCTGCAAACCCTGCCCAGGAGCCCTGCTGGTCCCAGCCATGCTCCCATTTTCTGGGGTAAATGGATAAAACATTCTCAAAATGTAGGAAAAACGAGCGAGAGGACGGAGTTTAGGTTGGGATGAGAAGCTAAAATAGGGCTTGAGGTGGGATTTAAAGCACTGGGAGCTGCTTCTAGAGAGGGGCAGAGGGTTCATTCCCACCTGTCCCTCACAGAAGGCAGCTCATGGGATGGATGTGCTGACCTGGGTGCCACAACCAAGCCAAAACCTTCCCAGAGCAAAGGAACTGGCTCAGACTGGGGGGCTCACACCAGGACTCATGGAGGGAAAATCAAACCCTACCTGGAGCCCCCTGGATGGCTGAAAAACAGAAACAACTGAGTTTGAACTCAGAAATAACTTGGAAATGGTAACGGAGAAATAAAAGCTCAGGAATTTGGCCTGGAAATGCCTCTTCCAAAGAAAAGCTGCCTCAGTGAGTAAAAACATGATTATTTTGTCCTCCCACCAGGGTTAATTTTGGCACCCAGCCAGGAGGGAAGACGTGGGACACTGTTTCAACACCCAGGGATGCGTTGGCTTACGATTAAAAGCAGCTTGGGAAAATCTCCACAATAAATCTTCTCCAGCTCCGTGGACAGACATTCCAGAATTGGAAAGGAAAAGACACAGACAGGCTCTAAAATCACAGTTCAAGGCGAGTGCTGGCCAGGGTGGCTCACGGTGCTCCAGGGATGCTCCAGCCCCAGCTCCCGGCTCCTCCTGGTCCTGGAATTCCCAGCTGGATCCAAGGAAAGCAGGAGCCCCTACACTGCTAACGTGGCCATTCTCTGCAGGGAAAAGAGACACAGGAGAGGTCACAGCAGGGAAGGCAGGAGAGGGAAAGCAGGAGCCAGCTCAGCACACAGAGAGGTGAATCCAGCTCCGTGGAATTGCTGCCCGTGGCAGGAACCACCTGAGGATTCACCTCATCCCCTCCATCTGAGCACACAAAGACCTGTTTCACTCTTTTCATTACCCTTCAGCCTCCTGGCAAGCACCCCTGAAGGGTTTTCCCACTGCAGCCTAAGCCCACACAAGCTCAGAGAGGTGGAGAAGCTCAGGAGCACTGAGGCAGGTTGGTTACTCAGGGTTGCTCACTTTTATTTCCCTTCTCCATGGGGAATCCCACTTCCAGAACCACCACCTTGCACATGAACCACAACAAACACTTAAAACTTTGATAAAACTCCATCCTCTGCCTCACTCAGGGCCCACCAGACACCAGGAACACACTCAGACAGTGAAAGCCAACAACAAATCCATGATCCAGTGCCTCCTGCAAAACCCCTGAGAGCAGCAATGTCACCACACCTTGTCCTGGGCACAGGGGACACACGGCTGGGACCCTGCCCTGCTCAGCACCAGTGAGGAGCCATCCCACATCCCCACCCAGGGCTGCAGCAAGCTGGGCTTCAAACACAATTTGCAGCAGCCAGCACAAGCACAAGCACCAGCAAGCCCAGCTGGAGCCCCTGGCTCAGCCCTCTGAGGTCCCCCATAACCTCAGGTTTTATCCAGCACAAGATTCCTTCTTCTCCACGGGTTTGTCTTTGCCCAGAGTGGTTTCCATGCAACACAAATCAAGAGAAATCCGATTTACTAACCCCAAAGGGAGCACACCCAAGCTGCCTGCAGTGGTACTCAGAGGCAAGCATTTCCCTCTGGAGGCTGCAAAGGAAACAGAGAAGCACAGCAGGGCTCATAGTGCATCTCAAAGGAGACTGAAATAGGAAAAGCAGCAAAGCAAATGAGGGGAGGAGTGAAGCAGCCACAAAATTTCCTGTTAGCCCAGGGCGGGTTTGTGTCGCAGCAGGAGGTGACAGAAGGCAGGGATATCACTTGGCTGCAGTAAAAAACTGGGACAGAGAGGGTATTTGTAACTTTTCCAAGCAGGCTTTAGCCCAGAAGCAAAATCCCAGCCAGAATTAACCCCCCTGCCAAAAGCCCGTGGCACTGATGGAAACCTGCCTGCGTGGAGCCTGATCCCAACACACTGGCACCAGAATTCCAGTCGGATGGGGGAGGGATTTTTATGTTTTGAGGTTGCTTTTGAGGGTTTTTTTTTCCTTAAATCCAATCCAGGCTGGATGATTTCCATGCAGAACCAGAGACCCTGCCCAGGATGCTGGGTCTGGGTTTCGGAGAGGGCCGGGGGTGACGCTGGGGAGGGGGAGCAGAGGGAAGGTACCACCTGGACAGTGACTTCCAGCTGTGGCTGCTCAGCCCCTTCTCGAGCTTCCAGGGATGGGAGAGGCCCTCGGGCTTGCAGGGACGGGAGAGGCCCCAGCAGATGCAGGGGTTTGCTGCCCAGGCTGTGGTGCCGCGGGCGCTTTACGGTGTCGGCGCTGGCCCGCGGGGTAAAGCTGTTCCTCCTCATCCTCACAGGGCTCTGCCTGCTGGGCAGGTCGTGCTGATCCCACACAGAGGGAATCACCAGGAATGAAAAGGGGGAACCACAGTTTAAAGCCACGTCACACACCTCCAGCACCCCACCCTGAATCTCCCAGAGACCCCACGTCGGGCTGTGCCTTCCCCAGCTCTGCACCAGCTTGGGAAACAGCTTAATCCAATCTGGAGACAACTGGAAAGAGATTTTTCAGCACTTTTACTCCCCTTTGGGACTTTGGTTTTGCTTAGGTGGCTCTGTTTGAGCTTGGTTTGGGGTTTTTTTTTGTTTGTTTCTTTGTTTTTTTTCTCTCTGCACAATCAATTTAGGGGGAAAAAGAAATAAGTAAATAGAAAACTCTCCCTTCTTCCTGCTTCTTCTGCCCCAAAGCAGCTGTGTTACCCAAGCAAAGCAAGGAATAGAAAGTGGGCAGCAATGATTTCCATGCAGGGATCACAGAGAAGTCAGAAAAGTGAAAAATCCCAGAGTGGTTTGGGTTGGAAGAACCTTTAAACATCACCTAATCCAACCCCTTGCCATGAGCAGGGACATGCTGGAAACCACGAGGATCCACACAAATTGTGCCCAATATCCTCAGTTTGGCCTTGGGCAGCTCCACAAACCCTCCAGCCATAGCTGCAGGTTCCCAGTTTCCCCAGTCCCTCGGCACAAAATAACCACACCCCAACCCAAGAGCTCTTCATAAAATTCAACCAAAAGCCAAAATGTTCCAAAACCACCTAAAATCAGGTTCTGACTTCCTGTGAGCAAGCAGAGCAGAGCTGGTTTGTGTTCTCTGACTGGGGAATTAATTAGAGGCAGTCACTGAGGCTTTCCCTGAGAGCCCCTTTGGAAAAAAGGGTTTGCAAAATGCAGGACCTCAAAGATCAGCGACTCCCCCAGATTTAGGATGTGCTTACAAGGTGGATGGCCAACAGTAATTTAAATAATGGCAGGGAGAGGATTTCAGAACGAGAAAACTCATCAAGACAAAGAGAAAAACCCACTTCAACCCTTTTGCAAAGTCTTTTTGAAATGACCAACTAGCATCAGCAACAAACACTGCATTGAAAACTGAGAACAAGACCTGGAGTTTGAAATCTATGCCCCAAATTTGCCCATTCTGCTCCCTGCAACAGCTCTGAAAAATACCCCCCTGGCTACAATTAATTCTGCTTTTGGGGGTTATTTCTGAAGAGAACCCTTCTGCCCACTGAAAGCCACCAGGCAGTTCTAGCAAGTGTTCCAGAGGGTTTGGGACTTATTTTGGAAAAGGTGGAGCCAGAGGGGCACAGCAAAACTCACTGAGTTCAGGGAGGGCTTGTCCCGGTGGGTGTTCACTGCTTCCACATTCAGGGTGATGGTCTCCACCTTGCAGCCTTCACCCAAGAGAAAGAGAAGTTTGTGTGAGTTATTAATTTAAAAAAACAGCAGGGACAGCAAACAGGAATAAATCTCTTTATTTAGAAAAAGTAACATGGCTCATAAACCCACAGCTCACCCCACGAGCAGGATTTCACTCTTTGCTTGGTGGTTTTAAGTGTGAGAGCACAGGTCTGTGTTACTTGGGCTGCACAGAAAAGCCAATTTTAACTGAGTGCACCCCAAAATTAGAGGCACAGCCTTCCTCACCCACAGGGGAAATCCAATTGTTTAAAAGAGAGGCCAGGGGAGAAGACCCTGCACCTCCACATCTGCTCTCCCAAGCCTCCAGAACCCTTTTCTGGGTTAACTTTTTGGATGTTAACCAGGAAATAACCTGTTTATGTACTAGCAGAAGCTTCTAGAGCATGGCCAGGTGCTGCCACACAGGGACACAAACCTGCCCATAACATCCCCACACACAAACCAGGACAGGAAGGAAAATGAAAAATTAAAATAAGGCAGTTATTTACCATAGGCAACAGGTGTCAGCTTGAGAATGGTGTGGAGGGGGCAGCGCAGGTAGGGCAGCTCATCTAGGACACAGAAAGGTGTTGTGGGGTCACCTGGGGTGCCACAGCCCCCTGTCCCCTCCCCAGCCCCCAGGGATGTCCCTGC
The DNA here is from genome assembly GCA_013397295.1 of Polioptila caerulea. Lineage (NCBI taxonomy): Eukaryota > Metazoa > Chordata > Aves > Passeriformes > Certhiidae > Polioptila > Polioptila caerulea. The sequence goes on from VYXF01011166.1 coordinate 24,487, forward strand.
CCATCACAGAGGGGTTGCACTGAACCCTTTTAAGGGTCCCTTCAACCCAAACCATTCTAGGATTGAGTGGGAATTGTCCTGGGAATAAGAGCCTGTGGATGGCACCCAGACATTCACTCCTGGCAGCAGTGGGACACAGAAAATCAAAATACAGGAGCTGGAAAGGAGAGTGCAGCCCAGCCTGGCCAGGCCAGCTGGCTCAGGGCTCTCCCACACTTGGCAGTGCTGGGTTCAGGGTTGGACTCAAGGCCCTGAAAGGGCTTTTCCAACCCAAACAATTCCATAATTCCATTTCCAATGCACAGGGTCAGCCAGAGGAAACCTCTCCAGGGGCACATGAGGGAAAGCACCTCAGCAACAGCTGCCATAGCCCCACAGGAGATTTATTCAGAGCTGTATTTAAGAGTTTACAAAGCTCCTTAGAAGTTTATTAACGTCATCAAGAGTTTTATGAAGCTCTAGTGCCACTCACTGGAGCTTGCAGCAGACTGGAACCTCCCAGGTGTGTGTGCTGTGCAAGAAATCAGCATTTCCCTGGGATGGAGCACCCCTGCCAACCCTTCCAGGCCACTGAGGCTCTTTAATCCATCAGAAAACTTTTTCTTTACATTAAAAACCAGTCCCCTACACGTCCTTCAAGCACTGCTGCTGCTGCAAACAGCTCCACAAACAACACCTGGGCAGAAAAACAGCAGCACATCCCCAGGGAGCTCCTGGCACTGCTGCACTGCAGGGGTTAAAGCACTGCTGAAATGTTCCCTTTCCTCCTTTCTTAAACAACTCTTCCCTTGTAAAAAAAAAAATAAAAAATTCAAAAATCCACCCAGTCATTACAAACCACCCCCCCTAAAAACCCCAGGGAGAGGAGCCAGCCCCAGCATCATCCCTTTATTTTTGTACCTGCACTCTTGTCAAGAAAATAAGCCAGCAGGCACCTCATAACTGCCTGGTGGGAGATAACCAGGACGTTGCCTTGCCTCTCCAGCTCCATAATTACGGGCTCCAGGCGCTGCACCAGGTCCTGGTAGGACTGGAAAACCAAACAGGAACAGGTCAAGGGGTTGTGTAAACACAGGGTGAAAGCAGAGGTGGCAATTAACAGCGTCACATTCAGGGAAATATCAGCTAAAGCAGCAAAATGAGGAGGTTATGGGTGATGGGGTAAAAATAGTAAAAAAAAACCCACCAAAAAAAGCAAACAGCAGAAAGTGAAATTCAGTGTCAGAACCCTCAGACCGTGGGAGGGCTCAGTTACTGGTAACTCAATGGGTGCAGACAGGAAAAAAACCCAAATAAAATAGTAAATGATTCATTTAGACAGGTTGTGAAGTAAGCCCAGAAATGACTTCAGGCCACACCCACGATAATTTTGTTTCCCAGATGGTTTCTCAGTGACAATTCAGGCCTGGGCTGCAGAACCCCCTCAGTGTCTGAGGGCAGCATCCAGCAAGTGGCCAAATCAATGGACTGAAAAGCATCACCCGCACACCCCAGTGAGGGAAATCAAGAAACATTTCCTCCAAAAGAGAACTGGGGATCCTACTGTTTTCAGTTTGCATGCAAATATTGGCAGAATAACTTAAAACTGAGTCAGTTTTAACTCCAGCCCCACAGTAAGTGCTGGTTTCACTGCACTGTGTGTTGTTGTTTCCTCAGGGTCCTCACCTCCCCTCCAGGATAACGATAAAGATACTTCTCCTGATCCCTCATGGCAAACTCATCTGGATACTTGGCTTCAATTTCTGCATAGGTCATTTCTTCACAGACCCCCTGAGGGAAGGAAAAACTGTTAACCACAAACCTCACTCCATCAGAGGGCCAACGACCCAGCAGGGAGGGGAGGAAAAGCACAGGCTGAGAACAGGGATCCCTTTATGGCCTGGAAAATTCAGGTGTTGCATCTGACCCAGCCCTGCCCCCAGTGTGGGTTCCAGGGTGGTTTGAAGAGGCTGGGCTTTGGTTTTATCTCAAAACAAGAAAGGATGACACCCCTGATGTTTGCCAGGGATGAAAAACGAGCCCTTGCTTCCCCAGCAACCACCCTGCAATTTCCTGAGAATCAGAGTGGGAGCAGCAAACCTTTGCCCAGCCAGGAGGGTGTGACAGATGTCTGGGATGTTCAGGGTTATTTTTTTCCTCCTCCACACCAGCTGGAATGTCCTCAGCAAGCCCTGGCTGCTCTGAACACTCTCAGCCCTGCACCAAAACACCCCAAACCTCATCCTGGATGGCTGAGGTCCGTGATCCACAAACACAGCCATAATCCAACAGCAAAGAGCTGCGTTTGTCACGGTGACTCCTTTGGCTTCAAGCACTATTTCCCACCTAGAAAAGCTGAGGCTCTGCAGGAGCCTCTCACTCACAGCATCGATCTCGTTGAGGATCTTCCACTGCTCGTACAGCACCCCCAGGCTCTCTGCTGTCTGGATTGTCCTCTTCAGCTGGCTGGTCCACACCTTCAGCTCCACGATCTCCTGCTCCTCGATGAACTTCTTCAGCGCCTGCGAGAACTGGGGAGAAAAGCTCCGGGGAGGTTACGGGGGGGCGCCTCTGTGGGCTCCCTAAAAGCAGAGGTCAGACACAACGAAGGGAACAAAGAGCAGTTTGATTTATTATATGGATATTAGATTGGATTTATGGAAGGGCCTTCAGGTCCATTTCGGGCTGCACCCAAGGAAATGAGCTGCTCATGCATTTTCACGCTTCTGTGAGTTTTGGTCCATTTAAATATTGGGGATAATTGTCCAATTCCAGCTTCAGGTCACCAAGTCCCATCCTCCTGGTCTGCTCCCCTTAACTCACAGCTGTTTAAAGCTTTTTGGGTAACTGTGGTCCTTGATTCTCAAGCTGGAAAAGGATTTTGTCTAACTACCCTGTGAAGAGGACTGACTAACACTTCACATGAAAATATTAAATATTTTCACAAATATAAGTAAATAAACCTAAACACAATATATATTTATAAGTAAATATAAGTTATATTTATATAAATACGTACAAATATACATAAAAGTCATAATATAGAATATTTCTAAGTTAATAATAT
>VYXF01011166.1:31379-50871 GCA_013397295.1 Polioptila caerulea
AAGAGGCCGCGGCGCACACGCCCCTCCTCAACCGGCGGTCGGGCCGGTTCCTGCTGCCGGGGGAGGTGTCAGCGCCCGGCTCGGCGGCGCTTCCTGCTCGCTGGCACTGCCGGTGGGGCTTTGGCCGCGTCCCGGGGGTCCGGAGGGAGAAGCGCGCGGGGCTGGAGGGGACGGGGACCGGGCCACGCCAGGTGAGTCCCGCGGGGACCGTTTGGTGCCGGCGGCTGTTGGCTGGGGCTGTTTCCCAGCACGATCCCGAGCTGCGGGGAACGGGCGGAGCTGGCGAGGCCGGGTTGGACGGGGCTTGCAGCAGCCTGGGCTCGTGGAAGGCGTCCCTGCCCTCGGCAGGGGGGGGACGGGCTGATGGCTGAGACCCCAAAGCATTCCATGATTCCACGATTCTCTTCTGTGATCCTCAGCAGTGACAGCACAGTTGTTGTGCGTGAGGAGCAGCAGCAGCTTTGAGTGCCTGCCCCCTTTACCTCCCTCTCACCTGTCCCTCCTCCTGTCTGCCAGGTGACACTCTCATAGTGGAAGAGGACACATCCAAGCCCGAGCCTGCCTCGCCCGTGGTGGCCAAAAAAGCCATGTCCCACCCTGTCAGGGAAGCCGTGCCCGTGCTGGCCAGGAGGGTGGTGCCAGCAGACAACTCCTGCCTGTTCACCAGCGTGTTCTACGTGGTGGAGGGCGGCGTGTACGACCCCGGCTGCGCCCCGGAGATGCGCAACCTCATCGCCCAGATCGTGGCCAGCGACCCCGAGTCCTACTGCGAGGCCGTGCTGGGCAAAACCAACAGGGAATACTGTGACTGGATCCGCAGGGAGGACACCTGGGGCGGAGCCATCGAGGTCTCCATCCTCTCCAAGTTCTACCAGTGCGAGATCTGCGTGGTGGACACGCAGACCGTGCGCATCGACCGCTTCGGGGAGGACGCCGGCTACAGCAAGCGCGTGCTGCTGATCTACGATGGCATCCACTACGACCCCCTGGAGCGCCGCCTGCCCGCCTCGGACCTTCCCCCCCAGACCATCTTCCCCAGCAGTGATGATGTGGTGCTGGCGCAGGCGCTGGAGCTGGCGGACGAGGCGCGCAGGAAGCGGCAGTTCACCGACGTGAACCGCTTCGCCCTGCGCTGCATGGTGTGCCAGAAGGGACTGACGGGGCAGCTGGAGGCCAGGGAGCACGCCAGGGAGACTGGCCACACCAACTTCGGGGAGGTGTGAGCTCAGCACGAGGAGGGTGCCATCGACTACCTCACCTACGCTCCGGGATCGCGCTCTGGAGTGCCACATAAGCTGTTTGTGACCATAAAATTCCGTTGGCAGAGCTTGAAAAGCGAATGAACTTCGTGGTGGCCAGGTTTGGGAAAGAGGGGGTTGGGAATAGGGATGGCCCTTGGGCAGGTGGGGGACAGTGGCAGCCACACCTTGATTTCATCACCTTCTGTGTGTGTGTGACCTGAGCAGACAGACGCAGCCAGGCTTGTGCAAGTGGCAAATCCACCTCTGAGGTGCTGAATGTACAATTTCAGGGTAATTCAATTAATCTGAGGCTTTGGGAATCGCACAGATCAGCATCGCTTACACTGAGAATTGGGCTGTGCACATCTGAGCAGCTCTCAGAGGGGAAACTGCTCGTGTGGTGATTCTTTGTAATGGAAATATCAAGTACCAGATCAAAATACAAATTGTAGTGGGAAGAGGATCTCTGAGCTGCCCTAGACCTGCAGGAATGGACTGTGTAGTTTGTGTGCAGAGAACTTTAGGGAAAGCAATGGCCTCTAAGCTTTAAGGTAGCCTTTAAATTAATGAGTAGATGGATAAGTGTTGAATAAAACTTACTAATCCTCCGTAGGTAGTTTTTAGTTGCTTGAAAAATAACTCTCAACCCCCTGGTGTTTACACTGCATCAGAGCATAGGCATGTTTCCTGCAATACTTGGGATTCTTCTTCATAATAGCATTGGAAATTCCTGCAAGAGGGAAGTGAGTAGTTAGGGAAGTGACTTCATTTGCCTCTGTTAAATACATTGAATATTTTACTTGAGTCGAGCCAATCATGGCCATGGTGTTACTAAGCTGTTCCAGTTTCCAAATACTGTAAATGAGCACTTTAAGGTTGAGTTCTCACTCTTTGCTGGTAAAAAGTTTTGCCCTCTGAAGGCCAGAGCCAGAAGGGAGGCTTGAAATTCCATCTGCTTTCTGCCTTAATGTGTTTGATTTGTCACCACTGCCTGTGGAGTAGCAAGACTTTCATTGTCATAAGGAAGGGTGCAGCTGAATATTCAGAACAAAATAAGCTGGGAAAAGTGCCCCGCTCCTTGGACTGTTCAGAATCAGGGAAGGTGAAATTGGTTTAATTAGAATATTTTACCTCACAGTGGGGTTGTGAAGCTTAACAGCAAGTGCTTTTTGAGAGCTTTTAAAAGGTGCTGTAAAGGTGCATATTACTGAAGGGGATTTATGTTGTTTTTTTCTTTGAAATGCCTGCAACACATCCTTGTTTCTTGAATTTTAAAATATTCTTTGCCTGCCATTCTTCTGTTACTGTTTTGAGTGACCTTCCTTGCACTTTTAGACTGGGGAACAAGAGCCTGCATCTTTGGAGAGGCAGAAATAAACCTACTGTGCACGTGGAACCTCCAACCCCCTTGGAAAGGCCTCTGCTCCCTCAGTCACCTGACCAAACTGGTGCAGCAACACCACCTTTTCTGCAGAAATCACATTTCTAGTTCTCAGCAGAGGCTCCCAGTTGGATCTTGAAATACAGGAGGGTTTTACTGAAGAAAGAACATAATTACATAAGTGCTTGGCTGAATTAAGGCATGAATAATTAAACAGCCTAGAGTCACCCAGAGCACTATGGACCAGGTTTGATTTTAATTCAGTATTAAAACACACATTAGCACTGTTGGGAAACTACAGAAAGTCACTTAGCTTCCAGTGTTAAACCCTGCTCTGCTTTTAGCCTGTCATTAGGAAAAGAAAATAAACCCCCCCCAAACCCCAACATTAAACCCAGCCCTGTAGAAGCTGATGCTTAAAAACCTCCAGAAATACCTGACACTTCAAAGGAACTTGAAGATGACACTGTGTGATAATTCACTGAGCTGAAATCGTGGCTAGGAAGGAGCCCAGGGGACTGGCAAGGCCCAGGTGTGCCCTCAGCTGTCCCAGGGAAGCAGGGACGTGCCTGGCACACGGGGCTGAGCCTGCCCTGCATTTGCCACCTGAACCATGGACACAAAACCTACCTCAGAGAGGTGCACGAGGTGTCTGAAACACAAGTGGAAGATCCATATTTATTGTCTGCCTTGACTTTTTGGGGAGCAACCCTTAGATTTTAGCTTTGTGTCCTGGATGGATTTCTCAAAGTGTGTAAAACTTTTTTTTTTTTCTGGTATTTCTCAGTTGCAGTATTTGAAAAATGAGCATTATTTAATCCAGAGTGTTGAGCTTTGCTAGATCATGTTTGCATTGGGAATCTGCTGACAGAGAATCAGTTCCATTGGAGGGAGATGTGTCACTATCACTGCTTGGATGTTTTCTTTTGTTGCCTAGAAAATAAAATCTCTTTGGCTAAAAAAAACCAAAACAAACCTGTAGTTCGTGGTTGTAAATGTTAATATTGTTACAAGCTGACAAAGAACAAGTCCTTGGTACTGACTGCAAGAAAAATTTCTCCTCACTCTCCTAAACAAAAAGTATCTCCATTATTTAAAATACATTATTTAAAGTACAACTCCTTTTCTTCTGAAAAATTATTTTTAGGGTGTTTTTTAGTACTTTTTAACTAAGATTTTCCTGCCCTTAATGACACAGTCAGGGAATTATCCCAAAATCCCACCTCAGGTTCATCCACCCTTCTGGGTGTGGGATGAACTCTGAATATCAGAATGGGATGAGATGAGATTCAAGGTCCTTGCCAGGCCAAAGCACTCTGGGATTCTGTGGAATGTGGGACCTGAGATACCAGCACTCAGCTGTAAAGAGAGTTTTACATCCCTCCAGAATCTTTTATGCATTGAAATATAGGAATTATTAAGTAAACTTCACAAATATTTGTGTCCAGTATTACACAGATCTACACCATGGATGTGATAGACTGAAAGAGCAGTCTGGGGAGAAAATCCCTAAAAACTGGAATTTCTGAAGGACAAACCTAATGATGACATTCTGAGTGAACTCCTCTCAAAAGAGCAGATTCTGAGGAGAGCACTGAGGAGAGGAACATCCTGTTCTGTGGTGATCTCAAACCAGCACCTCACCTGAGCACAGGCACAGCAGGGACAGTCACACTGGGACAGCTTGGGGACAGTGTCCTGGACCCCTCCTGCTCTCCTGGAGAATATCCTGGAGCTGGGCTCAGTCCTGGGGCAGCCAGCCCCCAGTGAGACTGAGACCTCCCTGACCCTGCAGATCTGCTCCTCCTGGGAGGGGATGAATGAGCAGAAGTTCTGCCTGGAGCAGGGGGAGTGTCACAGAAATCAGACTGGCACACGAGTGCTGAATCATCTGTGCTTGGCTGATTTCACTGCAGAACCCACCCATGGGCCAGCCCTGGGAACCTCTCCCTGCCAAGGAAACTCTCCAGAAGAGGAACTAAAAGTTGTCAGCTTGCTGTTTGGAAAATTGCAGCTGCCGTGCAATTAAATGTCTGCCTGCATTTGAAATCAAACTTTGCATCCAGTTCTAGCACTGCTGTCAGGCTTGCTCCAAATAAAATTCCTTCACACTGGGTGAAATGACTCCTGCTGTTTTGGGTCTGAGCACCAAATGCTCCTTGAAACAGGAATAAAATAGAGGAGTTACCAAAGTCAGGTTAAGATCACAGTGCCCTTGTCTGTTATTTTTAAGTCTTGAGGAAAATGTTGGGGAACTATTAAAGCTTGAGAGCTGCCTTCCCACTTGTGGTGTTGATGGTAACAAGCTGTGGGCACAGCTCACCTCCCTTCTCTGGCTCTTTTCTGCAAAACAGAGATAACAGAGAACCGTGTGGAGCTTTAATGAGTGTGCACAGGAGGCATTAACAACGTGCTATTCTCCACAAGTGATTTGTCAGCACACAGGCTGTGCCTGCAATTTGGGCACAGGAAAGTGCCCAGGAGTCCCACAGAATCAAATAAACGTCCTTACCTTGACAGGAATCTTATCAGTGACGCCGTGTGGATGCTTTTCCTTCAGGGCCAGGCCTGAGTCACTTGTGCCCTCGTGTTTAGGAACAGGGTGAGGCTCAGCAGGGCTCTGAAGCTGCCAAAGTCCTTCCAGGGCACTGGGAAGTTTTCTCTGCATCGTTTGACTCGTCGCATATCCTTCATGCCATCTCTGTGAAATCACACCTCATTTCGGGTTGGAGCTATTTATATTTGTTGCAGGGAGAGGAATGTGGAAAAAGAACAGGTTCTTTCTGGGCTCCTGATTCAGAGGAGCTCGAGATTTGTCCTAATGGGTCCTGACACTTTTCCTGACCCACACAGGGCTGCAGGGAGCCGGCTCTGCCTGTTTGACTGCCCACACTGGAGTCCTGCTGGTGTCAGGGCACCCCTGCCCTGTGCTGGTGCTCACTCCCACCCTGCTGCCAGTGCAATAACAAAATAACCCCAGCTCTGATTTCCTGGCACAACTCGACAAAACCCACACAGCTCCGCTTCAAATCAATTAATTAATTTAAAATCCAACCCACTCCATTAATTAATACCACATTTAAACTCTGTTGCTGCTGTGCCATCCAGCACAACTCCTGAAGCTCTGGCACCAGTCCTGCCCCCAGCCCCTGGCTGTCACAGCCACCCTGGCTGCTCCCGACCTGCTGCATCCCCACCCCTCACCTGGGAGAGCAGGAAGGGCTGGGGCTTTGTGGATTTGCTCTCCCAGCACACGTTCCCTCCTGGAACAGCCTTGGCTGGGCTCAGCATTGCCGGTGGGAGCCTCTGGCTCATCTGCTCTCCTTCCATCTTCCCGTGGCTTTAATTAGCCGATGTTTCCACTTCCTCATTATGTGGAGCAGGGAACATGTGTGGCGACACAGCCTTCTGCTAAAAATACAAATTAAAGAGGAAAAAAAAAAAATCATTGGAGTGTGGAAATGTGAATGAATCTGGCAGCTGTGTCAGCCCTGGAAATTTCCTGCAGGGTGTTTGTAGATTTGCAGTGAGCAGCACCTTGTCAAGCAGGTACAAGTCCCAGCTGTGTGTGGGGAATGGCCAAAGCGTTGTTTGTCAGCAGGAAAAGCTCTGGTTTTAATGACAGAGCCCAAAGTCAGAGTAAGGAGCAGGCTCTGCAGTTCTCTGCCTGCCCCTGCAGCACCAGCCGGGCTGGGGCTCGGTGTCACCCAGCTCAGGGTGGGGACATCTGGGCCCGTGTGTGCAGAGGCAGCTGAGGCCGTACCCAGGGGCTCAGAGCAGGAGATTGAAGGGGAGAAACGCCCCGGCAGTTTCTGAGAAGGTGTCAGTGTGAAGATGAGTCTGATGGGGGTCTTGGGGGGCTTTGGCTTTCTCCAGGGCTCCAGGAACTGACTCAGGCTGCCTGGGGAAGGAGTGCCCAGCCCAGGGCAGGAGCTTGCAGAGGGTTTTGGTGCCCACAGGGACCGGTGCCAAGTGGGGCAAAAGCAGCTGCAGGTCGGGACAGGCAGAAGGAGCCTCAGAGCTGCGCAGACCCGGGCACCCCGTCCTGCAGCACGTCAAGAAATCCGTGCCGAAGCTTCCCTTCCACAACACCTCCTGCCTGTCTTTACAGCCTCCTTCCTTCGCAAGCAGCAAACTTCTGGGAAGCTGCGGTGCAGTGCAAGCACCGACCCGTCCCAGCCCGGGCTGTTTCCAGAGCCCAGCAGGAACCAGCTCCCACCCCGAGCCGCAGCATCCCCGCACGGAGCACCCGGGACAAGAAACCTGCCCTGGGTGACGCGTCCCGGGCTGCGAACCCCAGCCAGGGCCGTAATTATCGTGTGCAAGGCTGGGCTGAGGGCTGAGCCCCGCGCTCGGCTGTCAGCGAGCAGCTATGCGGCAGAACAGGATGTCGGATTAAGGAGTCTGCAGCCAAAGCCGTGCCCAGGACAGCAGGGGACAGCAGGGAAGTGAGGAGCTGGGTGGTACCGAGCAGAGCTGCCGGGCACTGCCAGCTCACACCCAGCGCTCTGGGGCACGGCACGGCACGGCCGCGGTTCAGGGGCTCAGCCACGCCGGGATCCAAGCGGGAAAGGTGCCTCGCAGGGCTGCAGGATGAATTCCACCCGCTGTGGCTGCAGGTGAGGGCCCAGGGATCACCTGTCAGGACGTACCTGCCGAGCACCCACCCAGCACAGCCTTATCTGCAGCGGGGAGCAGGGTTAATGTGTAACCCGGCTGTGTTTGGTTAGCCCAGAAAAGCAAAGAAGTCCTGGGATAGGCACGGCCGGGACAAGGAATTGGGACAGCACGGAACGCTGGACGGCCTGGTAAAACAAGACGGATTAATAACAATTTCTGCTCGTGCTTTGCTCTCTGTGCTTTTCCTGCTGGATGGGCTGCGGGTGAGGGGCTGGGGGCTCGGGGTACCTGCAGGGCTCTGCTTTGGAAGGGCCAAATGTGCTGGGGGATTCACCAGCGAAGTTTTTTTTTGAAGGTGGTGGGAGGAAAGCTGGGGAAAGCTGTGCTCGGGACAGCAAACAGCTCAGGCAGCTGCTGGGGTGCTTCATTTACCTGTTGAGAGAGGAGGAAATTCAGATCTGCCCCCGACCCTTCTCCCCTGAGCTGGGGTCCAGCCCCTGGGCTGTCAGAGCTGGGACGGTGCCTGCAGAGGGGGATTTGCTCTGGCTCGTGTTTGGGGCTGGCCAGGACAAAGCCCTGGGCCAGGCAGCACGGCTCTGGCTGCTCTGCCCCAGACGGCAAAACGCAGCTCCTCTAACCCGGGATGAAGAGCTTGGAGTGGTGCTGGCTGAAAGAAAGTAGCCTCTTCTCTAAAGCAATTAGCATTAATTGCTAGCCGGCACCTCTTTGATGGCTCCTTGGGCTTTTAAAGGACAGTTATGGCAACGGCTACAAGAGCTGAGGGACGTGGCCTTTGGATTTTGATTAAAAATAGCTTCTTCCCAATATGTTTTTAGCTGGGGAAGAGAGCTACAGCACTGAAACCCAGCTACAAAGCAGCTTTTCGAGTGCCGTGTCATTTAAATCAAACTCAGTTGCGTTTTTAGTGGTGGCTGTTACCACAAAGAAGGAACTAAAATCCTTCTGAATCATTAAAAGTGGGGGTTTCAACACCGATTTTTCCCCTTCCCTGCACTGGATGAGTGTGCTGGAGCCGTAATCACATCAGGGAACTCATGGGCAGGAAAAGGAACTTCTCGTTTTGGTGCAGATCCTCTGCAGCGCCTGCCGGGCTGGGGCTGAACTTTGCCTCCCGTGAGCTGGGCTGGTGGGTGCCAAAGCCTTGGCAGCTGCTTGAGGTGCCTGCAAATGCTGTTTGAATGAGAGAAAACGATTTCTTTAATGGATTGGTGGTAGGAGGGATCCTCACAGAGAAAATGCCTCCCTGCTGGCTCCTGCACACTCAAGTCCCAGCAAGGCTTTCGCTTCCCCAGGAGGGTTTTGCTGTCTGAAATTTGGGAGGGGGGCAGCCAGGAGCAGCACAACAACCATGGTCAAGCCTCCTGCTACTTAGGAGTCGATGTAAATCTGTAAATCTATATCTCTAGTTTTGATATAAATCTAAATTTCACGTTGTGGATGTCCCAGTGCACAGCAAAACCCTGCAGAGGCCTAAAGTCCCCCAAGCTCAGCTCTGCTTCCCCACAGCTCAAATCCCTGGCTATGAAGAGATCTGAATTCAAAGAATCCAGGGGACTGCTGTTCCAAAGCCACCACTTACTGCAACGTCACCTAAGCAGTAAATAATTCAAAGCTGAGACTGAAATATTAAACTCCTCCTGCGTGGAAGGATTAGATCTGTCAGGGCGTGGGTGTTGAAATCTGATTTTTGCGGCGTATTCCAATTACAAAGGAATTCTTTCAGGGTCTAACGCTCTGAACAAGCAGCCAGTTCTGCTCATTTATCGCTGGATCTAATTCTCTGATCCTGCTACAAGTGAAAAAAAAGCAGCAGTGTGTTCCTGCCTGCAGGTTACAGCACAAAGGGCTCCTCTGTCTCCCGAGGAGCAAATCCTCTCGCGTGGGTCCGTGTGTCCTGGAGGGGCTGTTGGTGTTTGTTTTGCTGCTCCCTCTCGCCCCCACGGCCCAGTTCCCTCCCCAGGAACGGGGTGGTGCATGTGCAGGATTGCTGGTGCCAGGAAATTTTGGGAGCTCGGTGCTTTGCATGCATGGGTGATGACACCTTGTGTGCTCAGCAGAGCTCTGTGCAGGGATAACTGTCCCCTCTGCCACCCTGCCACTGTCCCAGCGTTGGAAACCCAAATCCAGGGGGTTTGCCAGGCGGCTGCTGCCACACTGGGGTCCCACTGGTGATGGGAGGCCTGGGCTGTGCATCAGGGGGACACTGCTGTGAGCACAGGGGACATTGGGGTGCTGCCTGAACCCCCCTGCTCCCCACAAGCTGTGCCCAAACACACCCAAAGGCCTGGGGACACCTCCCTGGGGACACCTCCCCGGGGCCACCCCCAAGGAAGGGTGGCAGAGGCGGCTCCTGGCCAGGAGGAAGCTCCTGACAGAGCGAGGATGTGAGTAACCAGCAGCATTTTGTGCCAGCACGTTCACAAGTTCAAGCTGCAGGGCTGGCACAGGGTGTGGTGGAGCAAAGAGGTCCCATGAGTCGGGGCTGGGGTTTCTGAGCCTCTCTGAGGCTGAGCTGGGCTTGCAGGTTTTTCTTGTGCCCTATCCACCCCTCCGAGGTGATCAGAGCCACCAACTCCAGCTGGCTGTGTAGAGCTGACCCTGTTTCCAGCTATTTTGAGGAAAACTTCAAGGAGGGTTTTTAAAAGCCCAGCTGTGCCTTCTCCTGGAGACAGCAGCCTAAGATGGAGCACAATTCCTCCATCCAGCAGCCTCAGAGCCTGCCTGTCCTCCCTCCCAGCCTGCTCGAGTCACCCCCGGGGGAATCTCACAATTTAATGCTTCTCCTTTCTCCTGCTCCAGCCGGGATATTCCCCCCGTGCCAGCCTCCAGGGCAGCCCGTGCCATGCCTAGGAAGGAGCTGGGGATGGCTGGCTGTAACTCTGGCAGCTGTGACAGCATGGTCAGCACGGCCTCCAACCACTCGCAGCGGGTGAGTGACCCCGGGGTGCCCAGCCCCACTCGCCCCTCTGAGCTGGGGAAGGGTTTGGGGCAGATCTCAGCTCAAATCCGCTCTCCATTGCTGCTTTGGAGGCCCTGGGACAGCACCAGGACATGGGGAATTCCTGCCCCAGAGCACTGCCAGCCTCCTGTCCTGCCACGTGTGTGCAGCAGCCAGGGGCTGCTCCGGGCCAGCACAGCACCCCTGGCAGCTCCAGGGGCTGCTCCGGGCCAGCACAGCTCCCCTGGCAGCTCCAGGGGCTGCTCCAGGCTAGGAGAGCACCCCTGGCAGCTCCAGGGGCTGCTCCGGGCCAGCACAGCACCCCTGGCAGCTCCAGGGGCTGCTCTGGGCCAGCACAGCTCCCCTGGCAGCTCCAGGGGCTGCTCCAGGGTCCCTCCAGTTGGGTAACTGGGTCACACTGGCCCCAAGCACAGCAACTTCACCTGGAGGAGCTGAGCTGCTCCTGCCTGGCATGAGATGGATTCCCCAGTTAAGGCAGGGCTGAGCTTGGGCCGTGGGTGTAGATGTGTAATTTTTCACTATCTGGCCATTAAACTTGTTTGTCTCCCAACGCCGATTCCGAGATTGATGGGCTAATTACATCCTGCCTGCCTTGGAGCATAATTGATACGTGTGAGAGCAGCGCTCAGTCCTGGCAGCTTCTCCACCTGATGTATTGCAAAGCAGAACCAAACCCTCCGAGTTTAATGGGGATGGAAGAACTGGTTGTGATCCTGCACGGTAAAAGATTTGGATAAGGTGTCTCTGCCAAACAACTCCACCTGGGCTAATTCCTGCCCCGTGCTGGTTGATTGATGCACATTCCACCCTGTGCTGTGCTTGGTTTTGATCATGACAGACCACAGGAATCACCTTGCTATCTGATATTGCAATAACACATCTCCTGGTGCTCAAAATACAGCAAAAATGAAACAGCTCCTGCTCAGGTGTGGGTGGGAGAAACAGGAGAGTTCATCACCTGCACAGAAACCTTCAGTGCTCACAGTGTTTTCTACAATTTGTTTTCTACAATTCAGCACTGCTGAGCAGTACAGCTGTCTGTACCTACAGATTTGTTGCCCATCTGCTCACATTTCAATTTAAAGAACTAAAAATTAGAGGCCAAGTTCAGAATAATCCATCTTCTGACCCACAGAGTAGGGTAATATATAAAAGGCTTTAAGTATGTATTTATTTCCTACCTTTGAGGAGGTTGTCTGGTTTTCTGGAGCTGTAAATCCTCATCATTGAACAGCCTCTGGCCAAGCAGCTGTCACAGGCTCTCTAAATTATCTGGATATTAAATATAANATAAAGTCTCTTTCTTACCTGCTCTGTTTTCTCCTCCTTTTCTCCAGAGTGACAACAGCTATGACTATTTGTCTGTGGAAGAGAAAGAGTGTCTGATGTTCCTGGAGGAAACCATTGGCTCCCTGGATGCAGAGGGAGACAGCGGGGTGTCCACGGATGACACCGACTGTGGGGAGCCCCCCAAGCCCAGGAAAGGCCCTGTGCCCCGGGGTGAGCTGGAAACCCTTCTGCACATAAGATTTTACTATAAGATTAAAGCAGTATAACAATCTATTGAAATATTTCCTGAGATAGTTTCACGCAGGCCTTATTCTCAAGTACAGATGTGCACAATGCATGTCCTATCTAGGCATGAATATTTTACAAAATTTTCTGATTGAGCACAGCTCAATGGCTTCCAAATTCTCCAATATATAAATATCTTGCAGGGGTCTTGCTTAGTGTCAGTAATGACACAGATTAACGAGGCCTTGTCAGGCCCATGGGATGCAGTTCCCCAGCAGTGATGATCAGAGTTGGGGAGCCCTGGGTGCCAGCCCTGAGCCGTGGCTGTGCTGGCCCAGGAGGGCTCAGGGCTGTTCTGTGTCCGTGTGCTGTGGGTGACCTCAGCTCCCTCTCTTCCCAGATTTGGGGAACGGGACTCCCCCTGCGAGCAGGGCTGAGCAGGGCAGTGGTGAGAGCATCTCTGGCTCCCCCAGCTCGGCCCCGGCAGCTGCTCCCAGCCCAGCACATCCCAGCCCTCCCACCAACATCGCTGCTGGCAGCAAAGGAGGCGTCCGCACGGTGCCAGCAGGAAAACCTGCACAGGAGGGGCCCAGGGAGGGCAGGAACAGCGCAGGAAGCCACACCAAGTCTGTGTTTATCCAACCTCCAGACCCCTTCCAGGATGAGCTGGAGTGGTCGCGCAGCCACCGCTCAGGTGCCAAGGGGGAGGCGGCCACGGAGCCCAAGGCTCGGACTTCGTGGGGCCACCCAGAGAAATCCACACTGGAAGAGACCCCTCAGGACCCCGACGCCAAGCGTGGGCCTCCAACTGCCCCCAAACCGCGGAAATTGCCCCCAAACATCATCCTGAAGACCAGCAGGAACAGCCCCGTGCCGCTGGCCACAGAGCACAACCAGAAGGTGAAAGCAGCACCTCCACCCTCAGCCGCGTCTCAGCCCAGCCCTGCCGGCGACAGCGCTGCTGAGAAGGGGAGCTCAGGCCACCTGGACCCCAAGGAGAAGGAGAAAGCCCGACGGGAAGCCCTGGAGAAGCTGGGACTGTCCCAGGACAGGAGGGAACCCAGCGCCCACCTCCATCCTTACTCCAGGGAGACGCCGCTCTCCATCCCTGGGCAGCCTGGCGAGGGCTCCGTGCCGGGCATCCGGCAGATGCCCTTCAAATCCAACACCCTGGAGCGCTCCGGCGTGGGGCTGGGCAGCTCCATCAGCAGCAGCAGCAGCAAGGAGCAGAGCGCCAGGAGCAGCAGCAGCTCCCTGGGCAAGATGTCCTTCATCGAGCGCTTGGCCCCCGGCTTCCTGCGCAGCCGCCCCCGGCCCGTGTCCCTCGTGGCAGGGAAGGACTTCGGCGGCCTGAAGGAGCAGGAGGAGCAGGACAAGGGCAGCAAGAGGAGATCCCACCCTCTGCCCAGCCTCCCCAGGCCGCCGCGCTCCGCCGTGAGCGTGAAGATCTCCCCGAAGGGCGCGGCCGACCAGAACCGGCGCGAGGCGCTCAAGAAGTTGGGGCTGCTGAAGGAATAGCTCGTGGGGCTGCTGGAAAAGGGGATTTTCACCCCAAATCCAGCGGCCTGCAGGGCCTGGCCTCGGGCACGAGCAGCTGCTGCCATCTCCTGCCCCAGCGCCTCGGGAGAGGTATCGGGAGCTTCACACCAAAAACAGGAACGCGGCGTGTACAGAAGAGTTTGTATATAGCAGATGTATATGAGCTATTTATACAGAGCATTTCTCTCTCAGCATGGACGGGGTGTGTTCTCCTGCAAGGGCTTTAATGCATTTGGGGATTCATCAAAACAGGGAAGCCATGGAATTAGGGGTTTGGCTTATTTTCAAAGGGGCTGCCTGTGGATAAAGCATCTCTGGGAAAAACTGCTGGACTTTGTGCTGCTCCTTTAGGACTTTTTTGGGGGTTTTTTGGATTAATTTTATCCCAGCCTTTGAGGCCTGAGCACTCACCTGCCACATGAAAGTGCCTCCCAAAACCACCACTGCTGTGCTGGGAGACATCCCACTGCCTGCCCTGCCACACTCTGCTCTGCCAGCCAGCCCTGAGCCCCTGGATCCAGCACCTGAGGCTCCAGCTGCAGGAAGGGACAGCTCAGGAGGCCAGAGGCTGTGCTGGCATCAATCCAGAAGTGCTGCCCAGAATGGGGCAGTTGCAAGGCTGGGACAGCTCCAGCTCATCCCTTCCGAGCTGTGCTGGTGCCTCTCAGGCCCAGCTGATGCTGCCAACACCTCGCTGCTCACCCTGGGGAACAGAGGGGGTTGCTGTCCCTAATAAACCTGTGTGTGATCAGAAGGTGCCGTGTGGTGCAGATTTATGGGCAGTCAGGTTAATCTGGGTTTAAAACAAAGAGTTCTGAGACAAAGAATGAGCCAGGTCAGGTCTGTCCCACCTCTAAAATGGAATTATTTTGTCAGTACAGGCAAAGTCTTCCATGGAGCAACCTGGGATAGTGGAAGGCGGCTCTGCCTGTGACAAGGGGAGGAACAAGGAGACCTTTAACCCTTCCAACCCAAAGTGTTCCATGATTCTGTAATTCCCAGCTCTCCCTGCAAGCACAAAGAGGGAATATGGAATTCCTGGTGCTCCCATGGTTGCTGATGTACAGGTTTGCCTCAGGCTGGCCAGCCCCAGAATAATTCCATAATTGCTCAGCTGCAAACCAGCATTTCCCTGCTTGTTTCCCTGCATCAGGGCCTCGCTGGAATTCCCTGGATTCTCCCTGTGGGTCAGCACTGTCCCTGCCTGGGCACACCTTCTGTATGGTGCAGTTCTTTTTTCTCCCCTCTCTCTGTGATGTTTGGAGAGGGATTGAAGCCTGGCTGTGGCCTGTGTCAGCCCGAGCCTGTTTGGTATTCACAGACTGTCTTGGAAGGGTGCTGCTGCTGCAAGGTCAGGGATGGAAAGGATCCAGTGCAGCTTAGTGCTGCAAGCAGTTAATTAACATCAGGAAATGATTTAGTGCAATTGCCTCCATGGGTCAGCCCCTCTCTCTGAAAAAAAAGCCAGCATAAGTTTGGAAATAAAATTGCCTGTAAGGAACAAAGGCTCTTGCTTTGTCATCATTGTAAAATCATGGAATGGTTTGGGTTGGAAGGGACCTTTAAGCCCATCCAGTGTCACCCTCCTTCCACTGTCCCAGCTGGCTCCAAGTCTGGGTGGGGGACAAAGCAACACAAACAAAATCGACCCCCAGTTTCAGCCAGAACTCCTGGGTTCTTCTCTGGGAACCCCTGAAATCAAAATCAGACTTCATCCTCTGGCAGGGACTGGAATGAGATGAGCTTTAACGTCCCTTCCAACCCAACCCATTCTGTGATTCTGGGAATCTAATTCTGGGCACATTTAACTTGATTTGTGCCCGGAAGGCAAAATCCCAGCAGAGCCCAGACACAAATCAGGCACAAAGAGAGATCACAGCCTTGCAGAAGCAACAAGTCTCAGAAGAGTTGGTAAATGTACCCTCAGTGTCTTCATGCAGATTATCCAGACTGAGTTTATGTGTTAACAATGCTAAAAACAACAAAGAAAACACCCAGCTTTGCATTTTGCACGAAGTATTCATCTCATTCCTGCCTGTCAGTCCCACCCTGGCTCAGACGTGTCATTTCCATGTCTGCATGAGCCTGTCAAGACCTCCTGTCTCAATTAAAACACCCTTGTGCACATCCCTCATTACAAAGATCAAATTCAGGAGCAGGGGCTGGTGGGATTGTCAGGGAACATCAGCTGCACCAGGCCACAGCAGCAATAATTTGTGTTAATTACAGCTCCTGTGCCCCTGGGTGGCTCAGGGGAGCCTTGGGGCTGAGAGGTGGGGAAGGAGGTTTGGATGCTGCTGAACCGAGCTGGGGAACACCAAACCTGAGCTCCAAGCCTCACTCCAGAGATGCTGGAGATGTCTGAGGCTCTTTAAGCACGTCCCAGCATGGTTTGGGCAATAACCAGGGGCCCAGGCTCTGCCCTCTCCCTGCTCACAAGGAGACAAGGACCCTCTCCAACCCCACCATGCCTCTTTCCATTATCATTTTTTGCCCCTGTTCTTTGTTTCTAATGGAATTGTAAATGAAAAAAGGCCCAACCTCGTCATGCTTGGCCCCACAGACCCAACAAGCTGCACAGAGGAGCCCCACCAGGGGCACTCCAGCCTTTTAAAGCAATCAGGGCTTATTGGTTTGGGTTTTGCTTTCCTCTCTTTGCCAGTGATGCAAATTTACCCGATAATATCTTAAACCAGAACTAGACCTGGTGTTCCTCGTCCCTGCTCCTAAATCCCAGTGGGTTTGGGATCAGCCTGGCAGGGCAGGGGCTGAGGATCTCCCCCTCCCCAAGATCTCAGCTCTTTCCTTCCAAACACCCTTGGGTTTGGAAGTCCAGGAAGAGACAGACAGGGGCAGTGTTGTTCCTTGCTGAGGGGTTTATGTGCAGCAAAACCATCCCTGGCTGGTTCCAAGCAGGAGTTTGATCATTAACCGGGCACTGTGGAGCAGCCAGGGGTTGTTCTCATTTATTAATTACAGCTCTGAGCACAGGCAGGCTGTGCTGAGGTGCTGGCACCAACCTCCACATCTGCTCAGGGATGGAACTCGTGGGATGGAGCCTCTGCCTGTCCTGGTGCTGCTCTCAGGGAGAAGATTCCCCCTCCAGCACACTTGTCAGAGGAAGGAAGAGGAATTTCCTTTACAAGCACAGCCCAGAAGAATAAATTCTAAAAGACTGAACTCTCCTTTAGCAGTGGGAGGTGCGAGGCAGTGGGACTGCCCCAGGAGGCTTTCCTGTAATCCCATGATTTTCTGATTCTCAGAAATAACCCTGAGTATTGCCAGGGGGTTCCCACCATCACCTGTACCCCATTTTATTGCTCCCATAAAGCCAATCCTTTCCTTTGCTGCTCTCAGGGCAATAAATGCCCTCAGGCAGAGCAGTTCTGCTGGAGCCCAGCCAAGAGCAGTGAATTTACAGCACAAAACACAACAATGACTGCAATATAAGAAATCATATCACGATTATCGGCCCAAAACTGCTCAAAGGGGATTTGTCTCCAAGGAGGACAGAAATGCCTGAGTCTGGTATCTCTTCACAGGAGATGTGGGGTGAAATGTGTAAATCTTTGGTAAATCTAACAAACACATTGCCCCTGCCAAAGGGTGGGTATTAAAGCCTCAAAATAACGTTCTCTGCAGAAACCTGCTCCTCGTGGGACACAGGAACAGCCATTCCTGTGGGACCCACGGCACCAGGTCCTGCTGGCCAGGGCACAGCCGGGCACAGGAGCGTGGCAGGTGTGATGGGAAGTGTCCCCAGGGACACCAGAATGGGCATTGCTGGGCACAGCACCACCATGGCCCCTGTCCCCAAGGACAGTACCATGGGCAGTGTCACCCACAGCATCACCATGGTCACAGTCCCCAAGGACACCACCACGGCCACTGTCCCCAGGGACACCAGAATGGGCAGTGCCACCCACAGCACCACCACGGCCACTGTCCCCAGGGACACCAGAATGGGCAGTGCCACCCACAG
Organism: Polioptila caerulea; assembly: GCA_013397295.1. NCBI lineage: Eukaryota > Metazoa > Chordata > Aves > Passeriformes > Certhiidae > Polioptila > Polioptila caerulea. The sequence goes on from VYXF01011166.1 coordinate 48,638, forward strand.
CACCACCACGGCCACTGTCCCCAAGGACAGCACCACGGCCACTGTCCCCAAGGACAGCAGCTCCCTGCTGCCCGCTGCCACCCCTGGCACCTCTGCAGGTGAAACCTTTCAAGGCAGGTGAGCCCACAGCCACATCCTTGGTGTTTTACAGCCTGTCTGCCCCATCCGTTCCCCTGGGGAAGTTGTGCCCAGCTGAAAACACCTCCAGGAGGCACGGGAAGGGAGAGAAGGTCACCTCATGTCCATGCACACTTTGAACTTGTCCCTGACCCTCCTGGAGCTGGCTGCTCCTGTGGAGCAGATGCCAGAGTCAACAGTTGTGCTCCTGCCTCTTTCCCTGGGCTCAGGACAGAGACAAGACCTTGGGAAATGTTGCTGAGGCTTGAGCAATAGCCCTGATGAACGTGTGGCTGCTGCACAGCTCAGGGCAGCTGATCCCCCAGCCCTGCAGCAGCCAGGAGCCCACGGGCAGTGCTGGGAGCTCACTGCTGAGCCAGGAGGGAGCTTTGAGCAAGGTTCAGCCAAAGGCTGGGAGTGTTTGGGGCAGGAATTCCTCCCTGGTCATTCTCCACGCCAGCTCCTGTGTCTCACCCCAGAGCAAGCAGCTTCCCAGTGGATTTGCCTCCTGTGCTCCCTGTCCAGCTCCAACTTGTCCCCCAGCCGTGGCCACCAGCCAGCCCTGCTGGGGGGATCTGGTGCAGATGCCCCAGGAATTGCAGGGTCAGCCAGAGCCCAGCTGGGCAAAGTACACAAAGTCCACAAATGCAGCTCAATACCGAGCTGGGCAGCTCAGATTCCCATCCACCCCCAGCCTCCCCCAAACCACAGCTCCTGTCATCCTGACAGAAAGGATTTTCTGTCTTTTTTTAAAAATCCTGAGCCATGGAGTCACTTTCCAACACATAAACCACGTCTGATTTTGGTTTCTCAGACACCCACATTCCCATTTTCCCCTCACATGTCCTGCAGGGATATCCACAGCTTCAGGAGCAGCTCAAGTTCAGCCCAAACACAGCCCAGCCCCGAGCAGAAGCGTTGGTTCCACACTCACATCGTGGCTCGTGCTGCAATCTGCACTCCCCAAATCAAAGCAATCCGAAGGTTGTTTGTTTTCTGGAGATGCCAAAATGCTTTGGAACCTGTGCCTTGGCAGGGAAACGCTTCCTTGTGTGCTAAAGCAAGGAAAGACTTTTCAAATATATTTGCATGAGGCAAGGGATTGGTTTTACTGGAAACCTTGAGGGTGAAAAGGGGGGTTTGGTTAAAAAAAAAAACCTGTTCATTCACCTTGGGTTAATCTTTCCTCCTTGAGATGCACCAGCAGTTACAGGTTCCCATATTTCTGCCAGGTTTTCCTCTGCCCATGGCCATCCCACCATCCCCTCAAGGCCTTAAAAACACATTTCCATCCCTCTGCAGGGTCCAGCAGGGAAGCTGATCCTGAGGGATCCGTGCCTGGGAGAGGGGGAGCCCCAGGAGAGCAAACCCAGCTGTGCCCACTGGGGTCCAGCCAGCACAACTCGGGGGCCAGCAGGCAAAAAAGGAACGCCAGCATTACCTGGGGAATGTTTGGAATGCCCAGGGAAGCAGCGCTGGTGGGAGGCTTGCAAGGGCTCAGGGTTTGTTCCCATCTAGGAGAGGTGGTGGTGGCTGTTCTGCTCTCAGAACAGATCCCACCAGGCACAGCCACAGCCAAAAGCTCCTTCCTCACCCCAAAAGCTGCACATTCATATAAAAAAATGCAGCTCAAACCCCTCAGCTAAAGGAAAGGAACTTGCAGGGCTGGCTTTAGGATGTGACAAATCTGTTGAAGATGCCAGTTCTGGGTCAGGATCTTGCTGCTCCCAGGCACTGCAGGAGCTGCCATCCTGTTCAAACACATCAGTTTTCACTGAGGGGATGAGCAAAGCTCCGTGTGACCTCCCCCCAGTTAGAAGGAATTCCTGCTTTTGCAGCATTAAAACGGGGCAGAGCAAGGAGTCCCAGCTGCCCTGGCACAAAGGTACCAAAAAAAAGAGTCTTCATGGACTTGACCCCACTGAGCCACCAAAGCTCCTTCCCAAAGAGGGCAGAGGAGCCCTGGACCTTTCCTGGGAACCCTCCAGCCCTGGGGTGGCTGTGATCAGAGGGGACACCCTGCAGGGACAGCGGAGCTGGGCTGGGCACTGGCTGGGCACTGGCTGGGCACTGGGCACTGGTCGGGCACTGGCTGGGCACTGGGCTGGGCCCTGGGG
>VYXF01011166.1:50954-63003 GCA_013397295.1 Polioptila caerulea
TGGTCGGGCACTGGGCTGGGCACTGGGCTCTGGCTGGGCTCTGGCTGGGCACTGGTGGGGCAGTGGCTGCCCAGCCCTCCCCTGGGCCGAGCTCACCTGGCAGCGCTGCTGGACGTGGTTCCTTTAAGGCACAGCAGGTGGGAATGCCGGGCAGAGGTGTATTTAAACCAGAGGGAGTATTTAAACCAGGCTGGCACTGCCACACTCCCAGCAGGTCCCGGGGTCAGCCTGAGAGGAAAAGCCAGAAGTGCCAGGAGGAGCCTGGAGTGTAAGTAATGCTGCTTTGGCATCTTTGGGAAGGCAAAACCATTTGTAGGACCGTGGTGGGATAGGGAAGGAGAAGAACACGAGCCTTGGGTCACTTTTGAGGACCCTTCCTCACAGGGGAGGGGAGGTTTGGAACCATTTCATGTTCAGAGCTCGCTGCTGGGGGGCTGATTTCTTCTGAAAGAACCATAGGAACAGGCTTCTGACAGTTATGGTTTCTTCTCTGCAGCAGATTTTAATTATTTAATTTCTAAAAAAACCTCCAGATTAATTATCATTACGATATTTGCATCAAGTTTTAGCATAAGAAATAAAAGTTAGTAAATATTACTGTAGTAATCTAAATTTTGTGACTCAGCCTGAGGTCCTCACTGGCTTTTGAACCCCAACAGGCAGGTTTTGAAATTTTAGAAGAGAATTGCTGCAGTTGTGTCCTAAAGGAGCTGCTTTAGAAGCTCCCTGAGGAGTTTGTTCAGTTGCAGGAAAATAAATAGAACCTGAAATGAATGGACTGGATGTGATCTCCTAAAAGTGAAATCAGAGGAGCCTGGCAGAGCCCTGTCCCACTCAGACCACTGAAGGTGTGGGTCCTACACACCTGAATTCCTACTCTGCAAAGGGAGAATGCCTCTAGATTTAATACATTCCTGAAGTACAAATAACCATCCCCTAATTGTGATTGTTAATGAACCCACACCAGCACCATCCACCTCCAGACTGAGGTGAACAAGTGCCCTTGGGCCATGGGATGTTCCTGCTCCTTGCAGGCAGAGGAGAATTAAAGTAAAATCATTTAACAGTGCTGAAGCTGGTTTCACTTTCCAACCCAGGAAACAAATGGACCGTGAAGGTCTGATCTGAAAAGCAACAAGTGGGTGCGTGGAGGATCAAATAGGAACATAAAATCAGGTCCCAGGTTAGTGCAGGGTGAATCCAGCCTAGGAAAGGAACATAAAATTGGGCCAGCAGCACAATCTCAGCTGGGATTTCAGTCACCACCAAGACAGCTCCCTGTTCATTCTGTTTAATCTCATTTCTGAAATACATTGCTCATATGTTTAACTGACACAAATATTCTTAATTCAGAGGGTCCCAAGCATTCCTAAAAATTGCTGATTTCTTGGTAAATCCTGATAATCTTCAGCAAGTTCTACCTAAGTGCTTGTGCTCACTGCATCACCAAATCCCTCCTATTTATTCTCTCAGTATTGTAAAGGAGGCATCTGCTTGGAACTGGAAATGTTTATTTTCTGCATGTGTTTGGGTCAGCTCGATCTTTTATCTGGAAGTCAACTGCTCATTCCTAACCCCATGAAAATGGGGTGGATTGGTGGCTTTTCCCCATTCCACTGCAGCAAATAAAACCCATGGCAAGGCAAGATCAGCAGTGACCTTGATGGGCAGCTGAAGATGTGAATAATCCAGTCCTGTGCAGGATGAAATTTGTGGCTGTGCCCTTTTTCTGGGCACAGAAGCCTCCAGCACCTCCCCACAGCACAACTCTCTCTACAACAATTTGGATCTGCACAGCTTCCCCACGAGTCAAAAGGATTTGAGGGGGAAATTATTACCTATATATAAAATACATAGAATATATGCAATATATTACCTCTATGTGATTATTTCTCAGTTATTTGAATAGCAGCAAACATCCCACAAAAAGCCAGAATGACAAATGTCACAATTAAACCTTCGTGTTTTGTTGGTCCCATGGCACAGCCTTGACCCTGGTCATTGTCAGGGGCAGTAGTTAATATCTAATGGGCTGGACTGGGCTGATCCCTGGCAATCCCTGCAGCTGGAATTCAGCAGAATTTGGGAATTGAACTCTGGTGTTCCATACCCAGACAGAGCAGCTCCTGGCTCAGGTTTGTACAACTTGAGGGTCATGTCCTGGTCTCTTCCAAATCATCATAAATCTGCAGATAGTTCTCCCTAGGACTGACAGAATCCCAAAAGCACAAGAGAAACGTGGGGAAAGTCTTGGAATGGATGAGATTTGGAAGAGCCAGTGCCTGGCCAGAGCTGGGAACCTGGAAAATACCAAAATTTAGGCATAAAACAGCACTGGAGAGGAAGGTGATGGTCCCAACCCAGGCCCAGTGTCCTGGAAATGACCATCAGCCAGTTTTAAGGGTAAAGATACTCAAACCACATCTCTAAAGAGGGACTGGGAGAGGGGTCTGCCCTCCCCAGGGCTTTACACAAAGCACTGAAATGTCCTTGTCACCCAGAGGAGCTGCAGTGAGCTTTAGAGCCCAGCCCCAAATCAAAACAGAGAGTGTTACCCATTCTCAGGATCACAGGAACACAACAACAACAACAAGAAATTATCAGCCCTGAGTTGGAAAACAAGAGAAAAGGTCATTATGCTGTAATTTTTCTATTTACATTTTGAGAGCATCTGAGAGAACAGGGCTGGAGACCACTCAGAGCTGCTGGTGGTGCAAGAGCAGAGGAACCACAGGTTTGGGAAGGTCAGAATAACAGATGATTTCAACTTTGCCAAAATGGGCAAGGCTGGACTGGGTCCTGCTTGCACCACCTGAGGGCACTGAGGTGACCATCAGGCAGAGGAGCTGTCAGCCAGGGGCAAACATCAAGGCCTTCTTTGTGCCACGTTGTTTGCTTTCTGCAGAATTTGTTATGTTTGCCTTGCTGGCTACTTCTGGGATGTGTTTGAAAGAGAATTTTTCATGCTCAGTGAGTTAATTATTAGCCACGGACAAGTGGCCATTGAGCAAGGAGAAATCACAATACAAGGAAGAGGCACAACAGAACACCTTTCATCTTCACAGGGAAATAAGAGCTTTTTTCTTCTGCTGGGAATTACCCTTCATAAAATTGGGTCACTTGATGCCCTGAAATAAAATTCCTGATTGTTTGTAAGGGTTTTCCTTGGCACCTCTCATCAGCTCCTGTGGGTGCCTTGTATTAACTTGGAACAGGCAGGTGGATCAAGAGGTGTGCACATAAAATCTGATTTTTGGAGAAGCAGAGCTGAGGTAAATCCCTACAGCTCACTCAATTCCTCAGCAGGAAAGAATTAAAGAGTGGAGGTGAAAATATCACCCTTTTTCTCTTTCATGTGTCCTTGGGGAGATCAGGGAAACAAAGAGAGTCAGCCTATACAGGCTCCAGTCAGGAATTCTGTGACAGAGGGAATATTGGGGTGTTGGTTAGAACAGACATTTCAACTCCCTTTTTCCCATCCAATTCCTCAACAGGCACAATTAAAAAACCACATTTCTCCTTACTTCACACAGCCACAACCCTCATGTCCTCCAAGCACGAAGATTATTAGATGCTTACCATTTTGCAAATGGGATAATTCAAGACCTTCCACATCTTTTCCAGGGAATGAGAGAAAAATGACTTTCCTGGCGTTCCTCTTGCTGCTCGCCGCGCTCCCAGCGGGGTCTGCGAGAGGCAGACACCTCCCCAAGGCAGCCAGTGAGTGTCACCCACCTCGGGGACAGGTTTTGGGGTGCCCAAGGACCAGAGGTGGCACTGGGAAAGGAGGAGGACGGTCTGGGTGATGCCTGGAACGGGCTTAGAAACAGAGGCTGAACAAAGTTAAGGAGTGGATATATTTAATGAAGGTACATTGAGGGCAGATGAAGCCTCCCCAAGGGGTTACACCCAAAATGGATGACAGTCATGAGCTTTTCAGACTGAAATAAATTTGGTCTGTTTGCATATTGGAGGTTAATTCTCCAATTCCAGCTTCAGGGAATAAAGTCAGATTCCCCCATAATTTCAATCCCCCATAATTTCAATCCCTCATAAATTCACTTGTTCACACTTTTCCAGGCCTGAGGCTGTAGGGCCTTGAGTTCCAGGCCCAGAGGGATTGTTCTGTCTGACCAAAACATGAAGGGAGCTTATTAACAATATTTGGAGTTCAGAGTGATGCAGTACAGGATCTGAAAAATCATAAAAGCTAAAATCTTAAAGCATCATTTTTATGCTGTGGGTGCCCTCATAAATTCACTTGTTCACACTTTTCCAGGCCTGAGGCTGTAGGGCCTTCGGTTCCAGGGATTGTTCTGTCTGACCAAAACATGAAGGGAGCTTATTAACACTCTTTGGAGTTCAGAGTGATGCAGTACAGGATTTTAAACATCATAAAAGCTAAAATCTTAAAGCATCATCTTTATCTCATGGGTGCCCCCATAATTTCACTTGTTCACACTTTTCCAGGCCTGAGGCTGTAGGGCCTTCGCTTCCAGGCCCAGAGGGATTGCTCTGTCTGACCAAAACATGAAGGGATCTTACTAACACCATTTGTGGTTCAGAGTTATGCACTAAAGGATTTGAAAAATCATAAAAACGAAAATCTTTAAGCATCATCTTGATCTCGTGGGTGCCCCTGGCTGCCTCGGGGCCCGTGTGGCACACGGGGCACCCACACCCTGTTCTCCCCCGCAGTCTCCAGCCCCGTGTTCGGCCCCCGGCAGGTCCACGGCGTCCTGGGTGGCTCGGCCACCCTCAGGTGCTTCTACCCTCCCACCCCGATGAACAGGCACGACAGGAAATACTGGTGCAGGCAGCGGGGCTCCAGCTGTGTCACACTGGTGGCCACCAACTACGTGGCACCCGACTACCAGGGCAGGATCTCCCTCACTGACCACCCCGAGGCAGAGAACTTCCAGATTGACATCTCCGAGCTGGGGCTGGGGGACAACGGCACCTTCCAGTGTGGCCTGGGGGTCAATGGCAGAGGGCTGTCCCACACAGTCACTCTCAATGTTGCTTCAGGTAATTATAATCCTGGCACTCCCTAAAACACCCTTTCCTTTCAGTTTTCTCCCCTCTCCCTTTCAAACAAAGCTCCACAGCTGGCCTGGCTGGTGTCTGAGAGCTGCAGGTGCTTTCAGAGACGTTTCAAGCCAGCCCCTGGCTCTCTGTGCACAGCTCCCCCTGTTCCTGAGGCAGCTGAGCTCTTCTACATGAAGCTCCGCAGCACCTGGACCGTGTCCTGCAGCTTTGGGAAGGACACTGTCGCCATGAGGAGGTACCTGTGCAAGAAGGAGGAGGAAGGCTGCCGGAACATCGTCGACAGCTACCAGAAAATTGATCCGGATTTCGAAGGGAGAGTTCTGCTGACTTTTGAGGAGCCTCCAGGCTCGTTCAGTGTCACAGTGACTCAGATGGACTGGGAGGACACAGGCTTGTACTACTGTGGGGCCGGTGAATACGGGGAGGAAGGAAAATCCAAGGAACTGGACGTGTTTGTCTACGAGGGTGAGCTGTTCCCAGGGTGTTTTCCCCTTCCTCTCTCCTTCTCTTCAAGAGCACCACCAGCACTCTCTCTATATTTAGCAAGAACTTGAATTTCTCTTTGCTACTATCCTATTTCTCATCTACATACTTCTTTCTATTCATTTAACCACCTGTAGCATACTAAACCACCACTAAATAAAGCTTGGATCCAGACTTCACCTTCCCAGAAGTGGATAGCTCTGGTCCCCAGCCCGAAACTCCAGGAGACAAATTCCAGCCCCCAGTCTGAGGCAAGCAAGCTGTCTCTTCAAGCCCCCAGTTCCTTAAATCTCAAACTGACAGATGTATTTCCCTCCAGCAAAGGGAACAAAGCTTTGGAATATCTGTCCACAAAGCCAACACTTGGTGAATTTGGGAAAAAGCAAGGCCTGACTGACTCTTTAGGATCAATTCCCACCTATGGCCAGGACAACCTCCTGATGTTTGCATCCCTGAGCTTTGCCTGGCCTTCCTTTTAGCCATAGCAGCTTTGTTGTTGGATCTGATAATGTTGATTCTCTTGGGATGGTGCACCATGGACACAAGTGAGACTCTTACAACCACTCATTTCATTCTTCCCAACAGACAAAAATTTCCCTCAGCTGAAGACCAGGGTAACTGGAAAGAATGGAAGTTCAGCAACCTTCGAGTGCCTCTATGATCCTCTAAAGGAATCCTCCACGAGGATCTGGTGCAAGTGGAGAGGCAAGGGATGTGACAAGATCATAGACAACACTGGGTACGTGAAGTACAACTATAAAGGAAGAGTGGCCATGTTTGAGAACCCCAAAAACAAAACTGTCAGCATCATCCTGAACCAGCTGCAGGCCAGTGACGAAGGCTTTTACTGGTGCATGTCAAATGAGCTGAAGGAGCAGCAATCATCAACAGAACTGAAGGTTGTAGAAGGTAAGAGTTGTGCACTGGCAGTTCTCTGCCTGCTCAGGAGGTACAGAACCACCTCAACTGAGCAATCTGACTTTTTGGGAGGAGATGTGAGCTCCAAGCCAGAGCTCACCCCAGCAGCTTCAAAACTGAGACAGAAAATTTCAGTTTTGTGGGAACGCGTTCACAGAAAATTCTCATGACGTATTTCTTAAGCCTGGCATGAGAAGAACCATCAGCAGCATCTTTAGTGTTAATTTAGCAGCACAAGGAGCCCTTCCCCTCGAAGCTCCATCCCCAGCAGCACCACTGCCTGCTGACAGCACCCCCAGCACCCCTGATGTCCTGTTTGCCCTTTCAGGAGAACCTGCACTGATGGGAGAGAAGGAAGTGGAGGCACGAGTGGGCTCCCGGCTGCATTTAAACTGCTCCTACCCCTGCCAGTTGTACTCCTACGAGAAGTACTGGTGCAGGTGGAACGACAGCGGCTGCACCGTGCTGCCAGCGCAGGGCCAGGGGCTGCCAGGGCCGGGTGCCTCCTGTGACACCGCCACCAGGACGGTGGTGCTGAGCTTTGACCCGCTGCGGGAGGAAGATGAAGGCTGGTACTGGTGCGGGGTGAAGCGCAACGGCGCCTTCGGGGAAACCATGGCCGTGGAGCTGCGGGTGAGCGCAGGTGAGCGCCCGGGCACGGCCCTGCCTGCTCCACCCTGGTGCCCAGGGAGGGCTCTCCATCACCGCTAGGCTGCAGCAGCTCGAAACAGAAGCGCTGCCACCCCGCAGCCTCCCGGGGAGCTGCCAGTTTGCCTCCGGTGTTTTCATTTTGGCTTCCCAGTCAGGAAAAACCCCCAAACGCGCCTCTTTCCACACCGGTTTTACTCTTAACCCCGTGCTGGTTAGTTGTTCCTGTTACAATGTGTAGCATCGTTTAGTTTAAGCACCTTGCAGGTGAAGAACTGATCAAGTTCAGAGATCGTGCTCTAGGGGATTTCTTATCTTAATAAAGAGGTAACCAGTAAGGAGCAGGACAGGCTGACACCAGCAGCAAGGGGATTAGTCTCAGCTTTGGTGGAGTATTTTGGAATTGGAATGGTTTTAGGATGTTAGAAGCAGAGCCCTGGGTATCCAATATTTACCCATCCTAAATGGGTGATGGCCAAAGTGAAAACAGAGAGGAACAGCCCCACTTCACTGCTTTTGGTGGGCAAGGAGCCAGGAATACAAGCAGAGCAAGGATGCAAAATCTGATCTGGAAACATTAGAGGCAGAACTTAGAAATACAAGCCCTTTTGAAAAGTTCATCAACAGAGAGACCCTTCTTGAGATTTTTGTAGTGAATTATTTGGTGTGAGAACATTTCAGGCCTCGATCCCCCATTCTGAAGAGCCTCTCGTGAGGAAAACCAAAACCTACAGCAGCTCCATGTCCACCCACACACCCCAGTAGTTTTTGTGTGCAGTTCTCATGCTGCTCCTCTCTAACCACCCTCCTTCCCTGGGACACACAGGGAGCGATGCCAAGCACAGCCCAGAGCTCCTGGATGTTGATTCCAGCCGTGAGTCTGGAGCTGCTCCCCCAGGAGGAGCCTACAGCGACGCTGAGGTGCGAAAAGGAGCTGCCCCAGGAAGGTTGGTTCTCTCCATCCCCTGCCATTTATCATTTCTCTGGGGTTTATATGAGCCCGTTCTGTTTCTGCACCCTGTGTGTGTTGTTAAGCAACACACACAAAAAAAACTTGTCCCCAAAGAACTTTGCTCTAAATGTCAGAGAAGATAAAAAGTGACAGCAAAGGGCAAGATGACTCACAATTAGTCTCCAATTCAAGAAAATTGTATCAGAAGGAAATTTTTAGAATTCCAGGTACAAAGCAACTATTTGAAAGTGTTTCCATGAATATTAGAGAATTTTCCTTCACATATTTATAATCTGCTGATGTAGCTCTTTCGGTCTGACCTCAAGCCTATATTTTTATTAAGGTTTTATTTTATTCTATATGCTAGAATCTAGTTAAGTGATTGAATTGAACCATGCTCACTCAGAATTACCATCCTACCCAATATCAGCCTGCTGGATTTTCACATGCATCATTCTCAGTGAGATCTCTGCCCCTCTCTTCCAGCTCTGATGAAAGCCACGGCTCCAACACTCTGGCCTTGGTGCTGGGCCCTCTTGCTGGCCTCATCCTGATTGTCGTGACAGCTTTTGCCATTGTCAAATACAGGCAGCTGAAGAGATCTGGTGAGTCCCTGCCTCTCTGGGCTCTCCAGAGACAGCAGCAGCATTGACTTAAAGCAATACCTAAGTGCTGGGCTGAGCTGCTCTCCTGGTACCACACCACGAGAGGCAGGAGGGTGCCTGCTCCTCCTGTGACCCCATCCAGAGAGCTCCAACTCCCTGGTCCTCACACTGACCCCATCCAGAGAGCTCCAAGCCCCTGCTCCTCCTGTGACCCCATCCAGAGAGCTCCAACCCCCTGCTCCTCACACTGACCCCATCCAGAGAGCTCCAACCCCCTGCTCCTCCTGTGACCCCATCCAGAGAGCTCCAACCCCCTGCTCCTCCTCACACTGACCCCATCCAGAGAGCTCCAACCCCCTGCTCCTCCTGTGATCCCATCCAGAGAGCTCCAACCCCCTGCTCCTCCTCACACTGACCCCATCCAGAGAGCTCCAACCCCCTGNTCCAACCCCCTGCTCCTCACACTGACCCCATCCAGAGAGCTCCAACCCCCTGCTCCTCACACTGACCCCATCCAGAGCTCCAACACCAGCTGAGACAGAGCCCAGCCCTCGGTGGGCTTTGCCCACAGCATTGCCTGGCACAGAGGGTTTGGGTCTTACCGAGCTCCCACCCACTCTGAGCAAGACCTGAGGGATTTTCCTCCTCCCTCTCACCAGACCTGGTGTCCGTGGGGAGCTACAGGACGAACATCAGCATGTCAGACTTTGAGAGCGTGAGGGACTTCAGTGCCAGCAACAGTGGGAAGGAGAGCCAGGAAACCCCCGTGGGAGGGGACGGTGAGTGACCGACCCCAACCCAGCCCCGGGGTCAGGGGCAGCCCTGCCTTGCTGAAACACCCCCAAGTGCCACAGAAACACCTGCCAGCCACTGTCCCCTCCCCAATACCTTCCTTTCTCTGCCTGCAGAGTTCATCACCACCACTCTGGACACTTTGGAAAGCACTGCTGATACAACGAAAGCAAAAAGGGTAAGAGGAGGCAGGAGAGAGGCCACTGACCTGGCAGACGTAGCCACAGCCCTGCAGTCTGTCCCAAAGGGGCTGTCTCCTCCCTCTCCTGCTGGGCTTTATTTATACCCAGGTGCTCTCCATTTCATCCGGCCCCAGCCCCCGTGGGTGGTCTCACCCCTGTTCTGACTCCCTGTTTTAGCAGAGACATCAACAGCAATCACTTTGCTTCCAGAAAGGAAACAAGACAGCCCCAGGTAGCACCAGGAAGGTTGGGTTTGTTACCAGAAATAGGAATCCCTGGGTTAAGCAGATGGCTGGAAACCATTACATCCCATTTCTCAGGGGTTCAGGGGGCACAGGGAGGCTGGGAAGGCTCTGCCATTGCAAGGGCTGAGATTTGCTGTCATTTCTGCCTTTCCCTAATTTTCTCCTCGGGAGGATCATGGGCCAGTGGCACCATTTGGCAGCAGCTGCAGGTGCCAGATTCAAGCCTGCATTTTTCAAAATCCCAACCATCAGGAGAGCTATAGGTGTTGTAAGTGCCAGGAGCTGAACTGGGGCAATCAAGGACACTGTCAGGACACCAGTAAAGCTTTAGGACAGGGGACTTGGATGCCAGCACCCAGGGGCAGCCTTACCAAGGAATCCCAAACCTAAAAGCTTTTGGGGTCTTCCCCGGATGATGCTCACATGGGCCCCGGTGTGACCCGCTGGACTGTCCCACCCCTCCAGTGTCCCCGTGTTATCCTGGGACAGCCACACGGTGCTGCCTGTCCCCTGCTGCCATCCCCACTCCCTGACTGTGCCCTCTGTCCTTCCCAGAGCTCCAAGGAGGATGCTGACCTCGCCTACTCCTCCTTCCTCGTCACCTCCAGCCGCATCGCCCAGGGCAGCGCCGGGGGGGACAGCGCTGTCCTGGACGTGTCCCCCGCCCAGGACCGGCTCTGAGCCTGGGACGGGCTCTGCCTTTTGGCTCACAATGTCTGCCAGCAACACTGTTCATGGCCCTCACAATTTGCTATAGCTTGACTGTTTATTTTTGCTTAAATTCAGCTTTGAGTGGCGCTTTGGGAGGAAGGGTTTGATGCCAAAGGGGGTTGGAAGTGCAGGTCTGAGCGAGGAGGTTGGGTTGGGAAGCAGCAGGAGCTCAAGTGGCTCATCCCACCAGCAGCCCCAGTTCCTACATCTGGCTCTCACAGACCAGAAGGAGCATTGTGGAAAAAAAGAAAAAAAAAAAATCCCATTTTGTTTTAAAGGCAGCTGGGAAACCCTTTAGAACAGTGTCTGATGCTTTTGAGTCCTCTAAGCTTTCCTGACCTGAGGGCAGCACCTGCAGGCCAGACACGTCTGGAGTGTTTGTATGCACCAGCAATAAAGAATCCAGTGGCTTTCAGCAGACTGAGGAACTCAGGGTCTGTGGGATATCACGGGAGAGCCCACCCAGAGAGGCACAGAAAGGGTGGGAAAAGCTGAACATTCCACAGATAAAGCAGTGTGGGAAGCTGTAATNCCTTTTGGCTCACAATGTCTGCCAGCAACACTGTTCATGGCCCTCACAATTTGCTATAGCTTGACTGTTTATTTTTGCTTAAATTCAGCTTTGAGTGGCGCTTTGGGAGGAAGGGTTTGATGCCAAAGGGGGTTGGAAGTGCAGGTCTGAGCGAGGAGGTTGGGTTGGGAAGCAGCAGAAGCTCGAGTGAGAGCTCATCCCACCAGCAGCCCCAGTTCCTACACCTGGCTCTCACAGACCAGAAGGAGCATTGGGGAAAAAAAGAAAAAAAAAAAAAAAAAAAAATCCCATCCTTCTTTAAAGGCAGCTGGGAAACCCTTTAGAACAGTGTCTGATGCTTTTGATTCCTCTAAGCTTTCCTGACCTGAGGGCAGCACCTGCAGGCCAGACACGTCTGGAGTGTTTGTATGCACCAGCAATAAAGAATCCAGTGGCTTTCAGCAGACTGAGGAACTCAGGGTCTGTGGGATATCACGGGAGAGCCCACCCAGAGAGGCACAGAAAGGGTGGGAAAAGCTGAATATTCCACAGATAAAGCAGTGTGGGAAGCTGTAATGACGAAGAGGTGACAATGGCAGGCTAAGTTTCATTGAGGATAAACACAAATTATTCCTGAATTGTGAATGCCAGAATTTCACTGAGGCTGAAACACAAAAAATTCCTGAATTGTGGACTTTGAGTGCTGGGATGAGCAGGGCAGCATCTCCCTCCTGCTCAGCAGCTCTCACATCCACACTGCACCTTCCTGCCAGCCCTCAAAGGGAGGTGAGGGCTCACCTGCCGCATCCCCGGGGCTGCATCCCCTCAGCAGCGCAGGGGGAAAAGGGTTTGGAGCTCGGGAAAGAGACAGGGCCGAGACAGATCCGTGGGGAGACCGGGACAGGTCCGCGGAGAGACCGGGACAGGTCCGCGGAGAGACCGGGACAGGTCCG
>VYXF01011166.1:70865-88284 GCA_013397295.1 Polioptila caerulea
AAAACTGTGTCCCTCACCCAGGACAATGTCCCTCATCCAAGACAATGTCCCTCACCCAGGACAATGTCCCTCACCCAGGACAATGCCTGAACCCTCCTGCTTTAGGGCATCACCCATGGTTGTCCCCCTGGGGCCCCTCCTGCCACTGTCAGACACCTCCAGCCCAGCCCAGGGTGTCCCCAGGTGCAGCAGGGAGGGGACAGTGCCACGTCCCCCAGGGATCATCACCCCAGTGCTGGGGGTGACCCTGGACACCCTTGGCCAGGCCAGGGACACGTCCCAGCACTGTCACCACCTGTGCCAGCTCCTGCCCAGCGCAGATGTGACACTCGCCCTGTGACTCACTGATGGCACTGCTGCTGCTGCTGAGACAGGACTTCACCCCGAAAGGGGAAACAAATGACAAAAACATAAAGAAAAGGAAATGTTCTTTTTTCCCCTGCTCTTCTAAGATTCACCTTTGAGGAAGAGGAAAAGCGTGGTGGAGGATCTCGAGCATCAACAGCTGTTCTGCAGAAAATTCATCTCGTTACCAGGGTGGGGGTGTGGAAGGTTAGATAATTGTTTCCCCTGCTCTGGCAAAATGTGATCTTGTATTTTGGTTATCATAAATGGCATCTTCCCCACAGGGAAATGCATATTTCAGGCTTTTAGAGTTAAATAATTCAGCTCAAAAAGCTTTTGTTTTTTCCAGCTATCCAGCACTTGGGTTTCAGCTGGCACCTCTGTGTCCGTGTGAGCCTGCCCAAAGTGCCCCTGTGCCCAACCCCAGGCTGTTCATGCTCTCTGTGATGCCAAGGACCAGCCCAAGGGAGCCCAACTCCTGCCCAGTTCAGGCACCAAGTGGAGAATTAAATTGCCCTTGGGAATTTTTCATCCTAAAACTGCCCAAAAAGGGGAGGGAATCGCCCGTCACATTCCAGGAGCAGAGCCACCAGCAGCACCAACACCACAGGGAGCAGCACTGGGCTCTGGGCCAGGGTCTGCTGGGATTCCCAGCCCCATCACTCAGCTCTTCTCCACCTCCTCCCATCCTTATTTCTGGAGAACTCAAAGCTGCTGTGTCAGCAGAACTCACACGGGGCACCTCACAGAAACGCAGAGCACCCAGGTTGGAGGAGACTTTTGAGATCACCTAGTCCAACAAGCAACCCCAGCACCCCCATAACCACCCCTAAGGCATATTCCCAAAATCATCTTTTGATGGAAAACCAGGCTTGGCCTGAGGCTGGAGCAGCCAATGGATCTGAGAGTCCCACACAGCCCCTGGGTTTGCCCCGAGGGTGAAATGTGCTGACACTGCAGGCAAAAAATGACACCTAATGAAGGAGAAACCGAGAGCTGGCTGCTACCAGCTTCGTTTCTGAATGATCCAGGGAGCAAATGAATCAATCCAACAGCCAGCCAGGTTCAGCTTTCACCAAAACTGAAAGCTGTGTTTCAGTAAATTCTCTGCTGGCTCTGTACGTAACCGGCCCGCGGCGCCGGGTTTCGGTTTTGGGTTAATATTGCCCCTCTCAATTTCACAACCCCGAGGAGCCAAGGCTGGTTTCGGGATGGATGCACGTGAGCATGAGGAGTTCTGCTCCAGCTCTGGCCCCAGGGCACAGAGATGGGCACTCAGGGACAAGGGGGGAAGGCTGGCACCTCCCAGCAATGAGGCTCCACCGATTCCTGCCTTATTTGACAACGCGTCCTGTGGGAAGGGGGAAACCCAGGAAAATTTGGCATTGTTTGTTTTCCTCTGGGTGTAAATTCCTGGAAAATCTTGTTCTGATGTAAGGCTGATTTTTCCAGAAGCTTCTGCAATTCCCCTGGATGGCTCTGCCTGATCCTGGCACACGTGGGGAGCACCAGCTTGGCCTTCTGTCCCCTGACCTCAGAGGACACTGGAGGCTCTGGAAAATGCAGAGTATTTCCTCCCTGCACATCCCCTTTTAGCCATCAACATAAATCAGAGTGAGGATTTTGGCTCTTCATTTGACTTTGTGTTTTCAGCAGACACTGCTGGACACTGCTGAGGAGCAGGGATGAAGTTCCCATCCCTCCTTTCCTGACAGCAGAGGAAGTTGGCTTCAGACCATGTTTTTTCTTCTCTTTTTTTTTGGTCTTCTTATTTTTAAACAGTGAGAGGGGTTTTCCACCATTCAACTTCATCTTCCACTTCCTAGTTACAGTCCTCAAAAGCAACAGGAGAGCAATAAACAAACAGAGACATAAATGCCTGATGCTGTTGATGAAGTAAATCTTCCTCAGGCTTCCACAGAAAGATAAATCCCAGGGAAATTGGTGAAGAAACTCGAGGAAAGCAGGTCTGAGCAGGACTGGAGCTGACACCTGAGCTCCCATGGGGAGCAGCAGGATTTCAACTGAAATTGCTTTTATAACTCAACTTTCGCCCCCATAGCAGGGGGTTGGAAATAAATAATCTTTACAGTCCTTTCCAACTCCCACCATTCTATGATTGCATGATTTTCTTTGGGTCCCCATCTTAAGATATCTGTCAGGAGAAGGAGGTTGGATGTTGTGCTCCCTCTGTAAAAAAAAAGAAAACAGAAGGGAGATCTGAACACTTTTAAAAGCCTTTGAAACCTCTAAAAATCATCTGGTGGATCATTTTTTTAATCAAAAAAAAAACCACAGCAAAGCTTTTGGAGCAGAAAGACACAATGGAGCACATGGAAAATCCCCTGGGAGCACGGGGGATGCTGCAGCATCCCTTGAGCTGCGAGGAGGAGCCACCATCCCCATCCTCGGCAAAGAAAACCCAGGATTTCCAAACCCTCTGTGTGAGCACTGCACAAAAACCACCCCAGAGCCCCACGGTGGGACTTGCCAGGCCAGTGCTGGCTGCAGGGCCTGGTGCTGCAGGGGAAAGTGAGTGAAGCTGGCTCTAAAATTCACCCCAGGGTCACACGGAGCTTCCGAGCAGAGGCCTGGCCTGATGTGATTTCTCAAATCGTGACGAGGAGTTTCTGTCTTGTGACCCCTCAGCACTATAAATAGGCTGGGTTTGTTTTATTGGTCAGAGTTTTGGTGATAAATCATGACAAAGTCAATATTCTCCAGGAGATGCACACATCTCCCCCCTCCTCACCCCCCAAGTAATATCAGAACTAGAAAAAAGAAACTCCTCAAAGCAGCATTTCTGCAATGAGCTGCTCAGGGCAGGAGTTGCTCAAAATCGCTTCTGTAGAAGGCTCCAAAAAAAAAAAAAAAAAGCAGTGCAAGTGATATTTGGGCCAATTATCTATGAATTATAGATTCAGGTGAGTTTTTTGCATTCTTTTACACTTTTGAGCAAAGAAACTCATCTGGGGAAACCTCACTCGGAGCACACAGTCCCCTCTCCTGAGACTCCAGTGCCAAGATCCCGTTGGTTTCTCTAAGGGTGGTGCTGTGAGCATCATAAAATTCCTGTCAGCAGCTGATTTCAGGGGAGAAAAGAGATGAAGATATAACAACACCTCTGTTTGCTCTGTGGAGTGGGAAAAGCCCCATGTGGATGATGGCAGCATCACAGACCTCACCCCAACTCCTCACACCCCTCAGAGAGGGGCTTAAAAGGCAAAACTCAAGGAAAATAGGGAATAAAGCACAGCTGGCTCTTCTAGGCTGGCAGAGAGCACCCTGGAATTCCAGGAGGGATATTGAATTTGGATATTATTCAATCTCTGCCTTAGGCTGCAACAGAATTGCAAATATTGGGGAGTTTATGTGTGTGATTAAAAACTGCAAATATCTCTCAGTTAAGCTTATCACTAAAACTGAATCTGCAGAGGGGAGAAAGTCTCCATCACTTGGGTCTTTCTTGTGGCAACTTCAGACAGTTCCAGCCTAATCACTTGGAAATTCTGGACGTCCTAAGAAGTTCTTATGTACCTCTCTCTCTGTGTCATATTAGCAGTCACATCAAGGTCCCAATGACGCCAATTCCTGATTAATAACCCATTTGTGGGCAAGATAAACCAGAGGCATTGGTCAAATTTCCAAAGAGAAATTTGGGATTTACCTGTTGAGGCCGACGTGAGTCACACCGTGAGTTCTGACCAGGTTTCCACATGTGAAATCTCCAGCGTCACCCCTCGCCAGCAGGAAAAATTCTTGAAAAAACCCATGAAGCAGAGCCCTTGGTGCTTCATCAGGAACTGTTAGTCATCAGCACTGGGCTGCTGAGAGGGCAACGCCATCGCTTCCAACGCAGGGTGAAGGAAAGGCCAGCAAGTCCCTGCTTCCCCACGTGCGTCAGCGGTGGCAGATCGTCCTGATCTGCAGGGATGAGAAATGGGGAATTTCTGAAAAACAAAGAACAAACAACAAACACCACCACTGTGACCGCCTGGAAACGGAGGGGATCCTCCAAGTTAGGTCTAGAATGGATAGTGAATCACACATCACTGAGGTTGGAAAAGACCTCTGAGATCAAGTCCAACCTGTGACTGATCCCCATCGTGTCACCAGAGCAGAACACTGACTGCCACATCCAGGCCTTCCTTGGACACCTCCAGGGACTGTGAAACCCCTCCAGGGATGGTGAAACCTCTGGAGGGCACTGGCAACTCCTCCAGGAATGGTGAAACTACTCCAGGAACGGTGAAACCCCTCCAGGGACAGTGGAACATCTCCAGGGACTGTGAAACCCCTCCAGGGACAATGAAACCCCTCCAGGGATGGTGAAACTCCTCCAGGGACAGTTAAACTCCTCCAGAGATGGTGAAACCCCTCCAGGGACTGTGAAACCCCTCCAGGGATGGTGCTACACAATGTCCCTCTGTCCAAAAGCAATGCAGAGACCAAGAAGGCAAAAAAAAAAAAAAAAAAGTAAAAATTTGTCACATCAAACCTTGCTAAGATAAGAAAAGCTCCTTTAATTATCAGGGTGAGGTGCCACTCTGCTCCAATGACAGGACCCTGAGGACATCCAACCCCAAACCCTGCCCAGGACCATGTCCAGGACCAAGACCGTGTCCAGGACCAAGACCATGCCCAGGACCGTGTCCAGGACCAGGACCGTGTCCAGGACCAGCCTCTCCTNCATGCCCAGGACCAGCCTCTCCTCATGGCACATTGTGGGAGAAAGTGTTTGGCCTCTGTTTTAGTGCAGAGGCAGCGTTTGCTGTCCCGCTGCTTCCTGCGAGCTCGCCGCTGTCAGAAGCTTGTGGGAGGTGGGGTAAAAGCACACGAACGGCTTTTGAGTAACGCGTTCTCCTTCCTGAAGCGATCTTGGCAAAGACAAAAGCTGTTTCCTAAAGGTTGAGCGCTACACCCACGGCCCCCGGACACTCTTTAGGAAAAGGTGCTCTCTTCATTCATGAAGCTCGCTGTAGTAGCGCAGCCACCGCCTTTTCCACAGCGCTCAGCACGGCTGAGTCACAGCGAAACTGCCCCGTCAAGATCCCTGACGAGGCAGAGGAAACGCAGGTAAACACAGCAGAGGATCGCGCTGCGCACGCCAGAGTTTCCTCTGCGGAACGGGCACGGCCGCCTGACGCTGCTGCCAGCCCCAAAAACACAGCCCGGGCTTCCACAGCGCAAGAGCCGGGCATGGGGATGGCGGGGGTGACTTCATGGAGAGCCAGGGTGGCCTGAAAGGAGAGGAGATGGGAAATGAGCGCTCAGCTCCTGGGCAGGAGGGATGGAGGGTCCCAGCGCCGAGGGGCTGCTCCATCTCCTGCTGCTGCCAGGGCACGTCCCCTGGGCTGGATGTTAGGAAAAAATATTTTGGTGGAAGAGTGATAAAGAGCTGAAATGTTCTGCCCGGGGAGGAGGTGGAGTCTCCATCTCTGGGTGTGTTAAAACAGACTGGATGTGGCACTCGGTGCCAGGGTTTAGCTGTGTTAGGGCTGGGTTGGACTCGATGATTTAAAGGTCTCTTCCAATCTGGGGATTCTGCTCTGCTCTGCTCTGCTCCAAGCCCCTCTGCCACGTATCCCATACAAACACCACCTCCTAAACCTACAGCTGAGGCTGAGCAGCCCTTCCACTGCCAGGGGCTGCATCCCTCCCTGAAGGCAGCAGGGTTAGCCCCAGGATTTGAGGGTCCAGGATCACACAAACCAACCTCACACATCAGCTTCCGTGCCCTGAGGAAGCCTCAGCAGCCATCCAGGTCTTGGCACTGGAGATTTATTGACCCCTGGCAGAACCTGTCCCTGTGTGAGATCCCAGGGAAATCCTGCCTTTGGAATTTGAGTTTAAAACTAATTTTGTCTGGGCTTTCTGCCCTTCTTCTTTCAGATGGATTCTAACAGTCGAGGGAAAAAACCCCATGGCTGTGTTAGATCAGGGGAACAAAAATGGGCCACCAAACCCATGACCCAGGGCATGATTCAGCTGCAGTGATGTCCCTGCAGTGATTCCCCAGGAGCAGCTTCCCCATCGCCTCTGGAACAGGCAACACCAACAGAAAAAAGGAAAACAAATCACAAAATCCCACACTTCCCCTGCCTCAGACTCTCCAGTCGCTGATGTTTCACCCCCTTTGCTCTCACACATGTGCATGCCATCCATTCCTCTCTCCTGCTCCTAAAAATACAGTGAAAAACTCTCCGTGTGCAGGAACAAACAATACTTTGCATTTTTCCAGCAATAAATTCTCTTTCAGAGGTTCACAAACTCAACTTGAAAGAAGATCAATGTGTTGAAGGAGATGAGAATTTAAGGGATTTGTTCCCTAATGGAGGAAGGGTTCCCTACTGGGAAAATGAGCTCTTTTGAAATAACATGAGGAATTTCAAAGGAAAAACCCTGATTTCAGAAAAGCCAAATTTATCTCCCCTCTCACTTTCTTGCATGCCAGATTCCTGAATAAATAAGTGAAATCTTTATCCCAAGGAAGCAGGGGGTGTGGGCTAAAATAGATACAGAAAGAGAGGAGAAAAGAGAGGGAAGGAAAATGAGGAGACGTCACAGGAATTCTCTGTGGCTCTGAAGGGACACTTTTATCACAGCTGGGACAATAAGTCCCAGCTAAGCCAGGACACACTCCTGCTTGGATGGGGCTTGGGATTTGGTTTCCATTTCTAGGAAACCAAATAAGATTTGAAAGCCTGGAAAAATACATTTTTATGACCTGCTCATGCACTTTTACACCAGACATCAAAGAAGTGGCACAAATCCTGATCCTGCCCTGGAGGATCCACGGGGGATCAGAACAGGGCTGGAATCCCCCAGTGGGATCCACTGATCCCTTTGGCATCCAGCTGATATTTGGGAGCACAAACTGAGCTTGCTGAGCAGAGAAAATCCACATTGGCTTCAGCTGACATGTGCATTAACTGAAAAAAAGACCCCAAATGAATTAAAAATGAAGATTTCAAATGATGATGTGTGTTTGCAGATTAGAACACCAAAGGAAGAGGCAGAGAATTTGTACAGTTCATGAAAAGCAATTCTGCTGGGTGATGCTCTCTGCAGGTTTGATACCGAGATTTAAAAGTAACAACACTTTTTTTTCTCCCCCTAACCATACAACATTCATCTGAAAATAAAAAATGGAACTGTTAGAATAAAGTAACCTCACGCAGCATCTTGGCTTCTTTGTGTGTCTCTGCAGCTTTCCTCCTCAGCCACAGCTAAATTTACAAGAAACAAGCAATGTGAAAAAAAAATGCAGAGTCTAAGCACAAAAAAATTGATGGGGTGTGAGGAGAGGAGGGGGGTCACAGGAAACCCAAGTTGACGGGAACCCAAGTGACATTTGGGCTTAATGAATGACTTAAAACCCCAATATTGCTCGTCAGGAAATGGGGAGAGGAAACGGAGTGATGTTTTGAGAGTATAAATTAGGGGCTCCATCAAGGTGAAAGCTGCAGATCTGCTTTGGACCCTCGTGTGGGATCCAGCTGAGAGCTGCAGCCCTTGCCCACAGCATGAGGACCTGCCCCAGGGGCACAGCCGTGCCCATCCTGCTGCTGCTGCTGCTGGGCACGGTGCCCGCCCGCGCCCTGCCCTCCTGCCTGCACTTCCCCGAGCTCCTGCCAACCAAGCTCCGAGAGCTGAGGGTCAAGTTTGAGGAAATTAGGGATTATTTTGTAAGTATCCTTTTTTTTTTTTTTTGGTCTTCTGGTTTTGCCTTCCTCGCAGAGTTCTGGGATCTGGAGGAGGGGGAAGAGCTTCCTCCCAGCAGAAATGGTTTGGGTGAGCAACAGCAGCTCAGTTTCGCTGCTCACTGAGAGAAAATCTGCCCAGCTTTTCTTTCTAGTTTTAATGACAGTGAACTTGAGATTTCATAATGAACATCTGCAAACTTTTCTAGTCAGGCTTCCCCCGAAATGTTGCAAACCTGAATCACTGAATTAATAGGAGGAAATCATTTTTTTCTTCAGAGCAACAAGGTCCAGCCCTGTTGAAGTCAGTGCCAGGTGAAAAGGGAAATCTTTTGCTGCAGGTTTTTTTGCTTTGAAAGAACCACAAAACCTGCACAGGGATGTTTTAAGAGTGGAGGAGCAGAGCAGTCACTGAACCCCTGCACTGGTGCCTGTGCAAGGTCCCTGCTCTGCATCACAGGAGCCCCAGGGCTGCTGAGCAAACAGCACACGATGCACTCCGAGCATCTGCCATGGCATCAGCACTGGCAGGGGTGCCTGGGCACAGCCCTGTTACTGCTTTAGTCCATGGCAGTGTGTTTTAGCAATAAAAGAAGATAATTCTGCAGATTAAATCTCACTCTGTCACCTCTCTGGAGAGCTTTGCTGTCTGCAGCAGCACCCTCAGACAGCAGCACCCTGTGCAGGAGAGCCAGCGGCTCCAGCTCAGCCCCAGGAGTTTCACATGAACAAATTCGAAGGCACCCAAGATTGTGATTTCATTTTCTTGCTGGCCTGACCTGACAGTCCCTGTGCTGTCACTCCCTGTGGCTCCTCTGCCTGGTGTCACTGTGCTCTGGCTGCCCTTTGCAGCAGGGGGACCCTAAATGCACCCCAGGGAAGGATCATTTGTTAGGGCAAACGGGAAGAGTTGACTGCCTGCCTGAAAAAGCTCATTTTTCAATTCCATCCCCCCCCAGCAATCGAAAGATGACGACCTCAGCACCCAACTGCTCAGCTCTGACCTGCTGGAGGAGCTCAAGGTAAGAATCTCACTCCCTTGCGAGTTCCTCCTCCTTCCCCATCCTCGGGCGGGCGTTTCAGAAGAAGGGGCTGGAAACTGAGGCACGTGCTGCTGTCACACTGTGCCACCCTGCAGGGACACGTGTGGCCGTGGTGAGGCTGGCACGAGGATCCCAGCCCAGCTGTGGTTTGGGCGAGCCCACAGCCGGGGCTGGTGGCCATCCCCAACCAGGGTCCCCTCTCGTGTCCCCCAGGGGAGCCTGGGCTGCCAGTCGGTGTCGGAGATGATGGGGTTCTACATGGAGGAGGTGCTGCCCAGCGCCATGAGGAGCAGCACTCAGCACCAGCACAGCATGGGCGACCTGGGCAACCTGCTGCTGAGCCTGCGAGCCGTGATGAGGCGCTGTGTGAGTGGGGACGGCAGCACCGGGACACTGCCGGGGCGGGCAGAGAGGGGCCGGGGCAGGGCAGCTCTGGGGGTGGATGGGGAGCAGGGATGCAGGCGGGCAGGGCGCTCAGGGATGGGTTTGTGCCCACCTCAGCCCTGGGCTGGTGCTGCTGCTGCACTCGGTGAAGAGACAAAGCGAGGGCAGGAGGAGATCTGTGCCTTACCTGGAGCTGCTGAAGGCACAGCTGGTGTGGCCATGAGCCCATCAATGGAGACAAACCCTGTCCCACACGGGGAGCTGCTGTCCCCAGGGACACAGGGCTGGGGACAGGAGAGCCAAGGCTGGGGTCACTCCGGGCTCCTTCCATCGCTGGGGAAGGGGAGGGCGGGGAGCAGCAGTGCCAAGGGACAGGAGGAGGAGGGCACAGCCACCAGCACAGCCCTGGGGAGGAACCCCTGGGGCTGAGGCCGCTGCTCGTGTTCCTTTGCAGCACAAATTCTTCACCTGTGAGGAGAGGAGCAGGAGCATGAAGCACATCAAGGAGACCTTCAGCAGGGTAAGGCCACACTCGAGGGGCTGGGCAGAGATCGAGGGGAGAACAGAATCCCAAAAAGTCTTCAAGCTCACGAATTGTTGCAGTGGAGGAATCCAGCGAGCGATGGTTGAAGGGGGCGAGTGCAGGAGTTCCCAGGGGTTGGGCAGAGAGGCTGGAGGTGTCCATGGGAGGAGAATTTGTGCAGGCATTGAACATCACACACCTGGGCAGTCACACTAAACACACCCGGCTCTCCCTGCAGATGAAGAAGGACGGAATCTACAAGGCCATGGCAGAGTTTGACATCTTCATCAACTACATCGAAAAATATTTAACACTGAAGAGAAGGAACTGAGAGCACCCCTGGGCCTGCATTTTCCACACCAAATCCTGCTACTCGTTTAAAAATCACTTTAGGCTGCAAGAGAAATTAAGTTATCTCAAGGTTCAGGTCAAGAGTTACAGGTCAATAACTTCCAGCTTAATATTGTATTTAAGAGTTATTTTTGTAATAGTTGAATTTATTATTTATTACTTCTAATACCTCAGAGTTAATGTTTACAGTATGTTTTGAAGAAAGGAGTGATGAGCTTGTTAATTACTATTTATTAATATTTTAATATTGTTTATCATAGTGCTATTTTATTCATAGCTTCAAAACATGCAAAGCAGTGTTTTTCTGGAGGGCAGACAATGAGCTGAGCTTATCCTGAGTGAATTTCACTCCTGATTGGGAGCAAGGCCAGCTCTGAGTTCAACAAAATTTAATTTTAGGCAAATTACCCTCTCCTCATATTCTATATCTCTATTTATTTATGTAATCAGGTGGTTTTATGTTTAGGAGGAGAAAAAGCCACAGCGACAGCTTGGTTGATTCCACTTTAGACTTCAGCCTGTAGATTAGTCCAGATTGAATTGAAAAAATTAGTAATAGGAACGAAATGTTTGGTTCTAACAGAACTTGGCTTAAATATTGCTCAGTATCTGCCCTCCAGAACTGCTGTGTCGGCCACTCTGCACTTTCCAAAATTAACTTTACTATTTTCCAGTCTCTGATTGGGTTTTACTCCCTGTTTTACTGCTGTTCATTTTCTTTTAGGAGTTAGAGGATATTTAATTAACCACCATTTTAGGGTGGCTCGGGTAATTTGCATTCAAATCCATGGGGCTGCTCCCAGCGCTGCCGATGGTGGGATTGGGTTTTTCATCCCCACGAGCAGTGGGAGCAGCTTTGGTGCCCCCAAAAGTGGCTGATTTTCGGGCTCAGCTCCCTCCTCACCCCCGCGGACCCTGAGCCAGAGGAAAATGCCACAACCCCAAGGGAGGCTTTGACTTCTAATATTTAGAAGTGGAAGGGCCCCCAGCCCATGAAACACTGCCAGTTTGGTGTTTGCTGTGCAAGTCCCAGCTGAGGAGAGGTTATTTATCCCGGATTTATTCTTTGTGGACATTTCTGGTGGCAGCAGGGAATTCCTGCTGGCAGCCTGCCCGCACGGGAATTGGATATTGGGCAGGAATGCTGCTCCATGGGTCACTCCTCCTGCTCAAACCTCAGGCTCAAGGGCAGCCAAAGACTGTAAAACTTAAATGAAGCTTCTTACCTGGGCACACAGAGCTCCCCTTGAGCCAATTCTGTGCTCCAAACCCCTTTGAAGTTGTGGGAGAAGCAAGGACAGCCCTGGAGCCAAGCACGACATCAGCACTGGTTTCTGTCACCGAGTGAACTTTCATCCCTTTATCTGTGTGAAAAGAAATCTTTTCTTTTTGCTAATAAAGACTCCCTAATGAATCCAGCTTCTGTCCCGTTCTTGCGGGCTATTAACGGGGGTGTAAATCAGCTCCAGGGTGTGGATGCTGTGCCCAGAGGGCACAAATCCAGGTGGGAAGGATCACCAGGGAGACCCTGCTTGTGTAAACCACCAGGGAATTGAGAAAACCTGAGCTCGTCACCTTTAAAAGCAAATCCCTCACGAAATTCCCGACATTGATCTCTGACAGCAGGGAAAGCCCAGGGGAGGAGCAATCACGAGAACTCTCCAGCAGCATTTCCCCATTGCTGGAACTCTGCCCACAGCAGGGCCAGGATGCACTGCTTAAAAAAAACAGGGAAAAAGCCCAAATGGCAGCTTGGAGAGCTGGGAGATCCAGGGCTCCATCACAAGTCATCCAGGTGCCCTAATTCCAGTCAGAGCCCCAGCATCTCTCCAGGGCTGCACCCTGACCAGCAGCTCTGCAGATCCCTCAGGTGCCAGCAGCAACTAAACCCAAAATATCAGTGTTTGGGGGAAAAAAATCCACCCTAAGCCCCAGTCTTTTGCTGCTCCTGCCTCCCCCAAAGCTGCTGTGAGCCCTGGCACAGCTCCTCGGCCCCCGGTGCTGATGTAGTTCCTGCCAATCTCAGTGGCAGTCTGGGTGTTACAGTAAGAGCACAAAGCTGTGGCAGAGATCAAAGGTGGTGGTTTCTGGTTTTGCTATCCCACAGAAGTTGGGTTTCCTTGCTGGGTATCCTCCCCTGAGAGCGCTGCCTGCTCAGCAGCCTCAGTCCCTGAGAGCCGAAATCACCTCCTGCTCTGCCCCAGGGCTGAGCTTCCCACCAGCCCAAATTCTGCAGCTCCACCTGGGGCTGCCTCGGAGCTTTCTGCTGCCCGAAGGAGCTGCTCCTCCTTTTGCTTTTTCTCTCTTTAGAAACATTCCTCACAGCCATAAGCACCCGGTGCTGTACTTTAAGTAATTCACTTTCTTCATCATCTCCTGTTGGTCAACATGAGATGGGCAAATCCCAGCCAAACACCAGGGGGGAAGTGTCCCTTGGACACAGCAGGACAGACAGACAGACAACTCCTGTCATGTAGTGGGACTGAGGTGCCAAACCTCACTGGCCTCTTTCTTGGAACAGGAAAAAAATTTCTCTCCTGTCAGGAGGAAGATGAGCACCTTCTCCATGACCCTTCAGCCTCCCAGGGTGCCACAAAGACCAGGGACAAGCCTTGAGGTGACATGAGGGACCTTAAGCACAAAAGGGACAGAATTAGAACAAGTAAACTCTGCTCTAACTCCGTTTGAACTGCAGAAGCTTTCAGAACTTTCCTCATTTTGTTGTGGTTGTAGTTAACACTTGTTCTTTAACTCGAACTGGCTGCACCCCTCAGGCCCACGCAGCTCCTGCCTCTCTGTGTCCTAGATTTTGGCAGCATGTGACTGAAATTGGGGCTTTTTTGTCATGAAAGAGGCCGGGGGGAGCAGCAAAAACAGGGCTGTGAGCCCCAGCTGGGCACGTCAACCCCTGAGGGGAGTGGGGGGGGGGCACAGCCCCGACTTTGCAGAGCCAGTTCCCTCCCTCAGGTGGTGAGAGGCTGAGCAATTACCAGAGCTGGGGATTGCCAAAGAGGCCACAGCCACAGCGCTGCATCCCCGGCCCCCAGGGCCAGCGGCCCTCGGGCCCAGCACGCCAGAACCCAGCTCTGGAGTCACCAGCTCCGGTTCCAGGGGAATGGCGAGGGCAGGCTGGAGCTGAGCAGCCCAGAGACTGCACCCCGAGATCCCCGGGGACTGCACCCTGAGCTCTGCAGAGACTGCACCCCCAGTTCCTCAGGGAATGCACCCCAAAGTCCTCAGGGCCTGCACCCCGAGATCCCCGGGGCCTGCACCCCGAGATCCCCGGGGCCTGCACCCCGAGATCCCCGGGGACTGCACCCCGAGATCCCTGGGCCTGCACCCTGAGCTCTGCAGAGACTGCACCCCCAGTTCCTCAGGGAATGCACCCCAAAGTCCTCAGGGCCTGCACCCCGAGATCCCCAGGGCCTGCACCCCGAGATCCCCAGGGCCTGCACCCTGAGCAGTGGAATGGTTTAGGTTGGAAAGGATTTTATTGATCATATTGTCCCCACCTCGTGCCATGGGCCGGGACACCTTCCACTATCCCTGATTGTTCCAAGCCACATCCAATGAATGTTTCCAGGGTCAGGGCAGCCACCACATCTCTCAGCAGCCTAGCTCAGTTTTTCACCACCTTCATTCATAAGTTTCTCCCTTATATCTGGTCTAAATCAGCACCTCAACCCAAAACTTGACATCCTGGCTGTCCTTGGGTTGTTTTTCCCAAAGGTGATGGAACCACAGAACCCCAGAACGATTCTGGAAGGGACCTTGAATCTCATCTCCTTCCAGCCCCCTGCCATGATGTGTGAATCCATCTAATCCTCCCCAAACAAAACTGATTCCCTCACGCTGCTTTTCCCATCCTTTTATCCCTTTTATTTTAATTAAAAACCTTTCTCTCTTGTCTCACAACAAGCTCTTCTGAGATGTTCATCCCCACCTTCCTTCAAAGCCCCCTTGAAGCATCCAAAGCAGCGAGCGTGTGACAGAGTGGGACACAGGCAGTGCCACTCCTGGGGCTGGTGGATGGCCATGATGAACGAGGAGGGCAATGGAACTGCTCCCTATCCCTGCCAGACCTTCAGGGGCTCCACTCAGAGATTCTCTGGGCTCTCCAGTGGAGGAGGAGATGGACATTGCAGCCCACGGTGCAGGCAGACCCCCTCAGCTGCCCAGGGGTGGCAATTCAGAGGTTTAACATCCCCAGTTCTCATTTTCTGCCTTGTGACCTGTTGCCTTCGGCCTCTTGGCAGGGTCTCTCCACCATTTCATCACACCCTGAAGCAACCAAACCATCTCCTTTGCTCCAGAGCTGGACTACAAGGTTCCTTTCCTGGCAGTAGCACCAAATTTACTTTTTTTTCTGCACTGAAACTTGGTTTCCTGACTCTTTTGCAATGCTGAGCCCAGCTGCAGTGACTGCCATATCTCACACACCCTCTCCACAACCTGCTGGGTCTCATTTTCAGAGCACTGAGGGACAGCTTTGCCTTTCCTGGTTGGAAAAGGCACTGCAAAATCCTGGAGCAGGACTCCTGCGGGGCTGTCACACCCTGATGGTGCAATTTCTGGAGAGAACGTTACTCTGAACAAAAATCACATCTTGTTCTTCTGCCTTAACAGCCAGATTTCCATCAGCACCTGGCATTTTACAGCCAGCCCTCAGCAGGATCCCTGCAGCCCCAGGTCTGAGCAAGCCTGATGCCAATGGACCTTTCATAAATCCAGCCTTTTCTGAGCATTAAGCAATTTAACTGTGCACAGGCCAAGCCTCACACCAGGAACTCCTGACATTCCCTTAATGGACCTGGTCCTAATTCTTAGAAAAATACAACCATCAACTGATTTTGCACAGTTTTTTTGCCTTTTTGAGTTGTCCAGCTTACCAGGAGGTGTTCCCAGGGTACAAACCAACGCAGGGCAGAAAGGAACCAAGCCAAAACCTCCTTGGCCAACAGCTCTGCCAGTCCTGAGAGCCCAGGCATGGAAAAACAACTACTGTCAGTGGTAAATTAGGGCAATAAACAGCAAATAATCCTCATCATCACAAAACAAAGGGCAGTAGTGAAACAGCAACCAGCTGAGGGCTCCTCGAGCTCCGTTGCACAAGCGCCTTCCTCCTGCACATCCACACGAGCCACAGGACATTCTGTCCTCCCGGGGCTGTCCAGAGTTGACCAACACCATGGGGACACAGCAAACCACGGCTGGAGGCAGGGGCTTCACCCCCATCCTTGCAAGAGCAGCAGATATTTCTTGTGTTGACAGAGAACAGAGATCTTGGTGATTCACCCCTCCAGTCGCAGCCAACGCCAATGATCGACCTGGAGCGGAGCCAAACTTTTGATCAGAATCACCTCAAAAGCAAGAAATATATATTTTAATTTTTTTTTTCCTTAGCAGGAAGCTTGCTGCTAAAAATAAAGCAGGTGGGGTGAGGAGAGAGGGGTTATTTTTCCTACTAACTACTTAAAAATTTTAAATGTTGCAGTGAATCTTTCACAAATTCCCTTGGAGTCAGCAGGTCATGGGTCCCCCCAGGTTTCCATGCTCTGCTCCCACCACAGCTGACTCCTGCAAATAATTGTGGCCACCACCTCCCACAGGTCCCAGAGCAGAACCTCAACCCAAAACTTGACATCCTGGCTGCTCTTGGGTTGTTTTTCCCAAAGGTGATGGAACCCCAGAATGATTCTGGAAGGGACCTTGAATCTCATCTCCTTCCAGGCCCCTGCCATGGTGTGTGAGTCCATCTCATCTTCTCCAAACAGAACTGGATTCCTTCCTGCTGCTTTTGCCATCCTTACCTGATCCCAGGGGGCACAGAGCCCCTGAAATTCCAGCCCCTCTGCCCTCTCTGCTGCTCTCCAGCCGATTTATCCGATTTATTTACAGCGCCGTGTGAGCAGCTCTGCCCCAAAATTCAGGTTTCAAATCTAAAAGCAACAAAACACGGCCCCGTGTGAGTAAGCCCGTTCTCACCTGCCACCCACACTGCCCCAACTATTCCTTTTAGCATCAACAGCTTCACAGAAAAGAGCCCTGGGTTTCAGCCACCCAGGCACTGAAAGCAGTGACAGAAAGAGAGAGCCTGGGTTGCTGCAGCGAGGCCAAAACCCCTCCAGAGGGACATTTCTGCTGGGGCTGACACCACGGGCATGTTCAGGAAATTTGGGAAACTTCAGGACCACTCTGGGAGCCCCTCTGTCCACTGATGGCTCCAATCCCAGTGCCCAGCTGAGGGCAAGGGAGGGAGGCAATCAGGGTCTGCTCCTCCCGTCCCTCCCCAAACACACACAGACAAAACATTTCAAGCCACAAATCTTCCCACCGGAGTTGAGATCTGTGTCAGTGAGCACCGTAATTTCCAGAACAGGTAATAAAAGAAACCTGAGCCTCATCCTGCCGGAGACAACCTCAGGGGTCATGAACAGGATTACGTTTGTTTAGAGAAACTTTTGGGTTTTTTTCCAAAACGTTGAACCTGCACAAGCCTGGAGACCTCGGGGGATGGAAAATCCTGCCCGTGCTTCACACCTCTGCCTGTGTCTGACACCCCTGCCTGTTTGCAGCAGCCAGGGCTCCTGTCCTGAGGCCAGCAGGCAGCGAGCACCAGCCCTGGGTGAGCTCCCTGCTGTGGAAGCCGAGGGGCTCCCCCCAGCTCGGGCTGGCAGGGGGGGCTGGAGGAGGTTGCTGAAGCTCCTCTGGCTGTGCCCAGCTCCCATCTCACAGCACCTTTGTGGGATCTGACCCCCTGCAGCCCCTCTGCTGCTTAGGAGCACAGCCACAGACTGGTTTGGGTGGGAAGGGACCTTAAAATACCCAGTGCCACCCCTGCCATGGGCAGGGACTCATCCACCATCCCAGGCTGCTCCAAGCCCTGTCCAGGGACACTCCCAGGGATCCAGGGGCAGCCACAGCTGCTCTGGGCCCCCTGTGCATCATCTGTCCCACAGCATCAGCCACAGCATCTCACACCATCATCCACAGCATCCCACAGCATCCTACAACATCCTACAACATCCTATAGAATCCCACAGCATCATCCACAGCATCCCACAGCATCC
>VYXF01011166.1:91088-113376 GCA_013397295.1 Polioptila caerulea
CCTGTGTGCCATTATCCCACCCCACGGATCCCATGGATCCCATCCCACACCTGACCCTGCACAGACCTTCAGCCTCTCCAGCAGGGGAGAAGATGCTGAGGTGACCCCTGACACAGCCAGGCTCCCCCCAGCCCTCAAAAGGAGACCTCAGCCTGGGGACAGCCAGCACAGGGACCACATTTACCTTCCTCAGACACTTCAGACCACTCAGGATTGGGGAACTCGTACTGGCCCATTCGGATTCGCTTCTTCATGCCAGGAGAGATGGCCAGGCCGTGGTTGGAGTAGAAGGGGGGGTACCCACACAGCCTGCAGCAGGAGGGGGGACAGAGTCAATGTGCCACCCCAAAACCTCCCCAGGAGCACCTGCAGGGCACAAGGCAGGGCCAGGAGCGGGAGCTGAGCCTGGCAGGAGGGAGAGGAACCCCCAGACTTACAGAATATACATGATGACACCGAGGGACCACATGTCACAGGACTTGTCGTACTTCTCTGGGCCCAGCACTTCTGGGGCTGGTGAAGACAGAAAGGAAATCCTAAATCCAAGTGTCAGCAGTGGGTGAGAGGGCTCTGACACCCCATGGACACACCAAGAGCCACCTGCAGCTCCAGACACTCTGGGAAGCACTGCCTGGTGATGCCTCAGGTTTGAGCTTTTATATTTTTTAGATCCTGTGCTGTTTTGGTGGGTAGCTTTAGGTTTCACATTCAGTGCTACTGAGCTCTCTGCACAGAGCAGGGAGACAAAATAATTCCTTCTCCAGCTCCATACCAAGGACAACTTTCAGGCTCAAGAACAAAACCAACAGGGAAGGAAGAAGGAAAAACCAGGAAGGAGCTGCATAACCTGGAGCTGTGGTTGGACAGTTGATTCTAACATGCAGATGGAGCAGAACTTATCAAAGTGTGAGACCTCGTGATCAGGATCAGTGTCCATTTTGTGCCCATTTTGGGGCATCTTGGGTGTGGCCCAGGTGTGCCCATTGAGGCCTTTATTTAATAAATATCCACTTTATCCTCTTGCTCTGTTTGGTCTCTGTTCCAGGTCAGCCTCCAGCACCCGGCCCTGGAGCAGCTCCCTGCTGCAGCTCAGGCTGCAGGCTGGATGCAGAGCTGATGGGCTGAAGCTGGCACCCCTCCAAACGCCCTCAGCTCTGCCCCCCAGCCCTGCAGACCCCCAGGGGCACTCACCCACGTAGTAGGGGGTGTAGCACGGCGTGGCCAGGGAGTTGTGCGTGGTGGTTTCCTTGGCGAAGCCGAAGTCGGTGAGCTTCAGCACGGCGTTGGGCCGCTTGGACGTGTACAGGAGGTTCTCGGGCTGGGGACACGCAGGGCACAAGGAGTGAGCAGCAGGGCTGGGGCACCCGGCCCTGGCACAGCCAAGGAGGGGCTCAGCACCACCAGGGCAGGGCTCAGGGTGGTACCTTCACGTCCCGGTGCGCGATGTTGATCGAGTGCAGGTACTGGATGGCTTCCCCAATGCTCTTCATGATCTCCGAAGCCTCTGAAGCAGCAAAGAAACCATCAGAAGCCTTCACAAGCAAGTTAAAAAGGGCACCACTCCCCGGGTGACTCTACAAACCCGGAGTCAAAGAAGCTGGCTGAGGTCAAAGGGGTTTTCTCTGCTTGAAGTCCCTCTTTCCAGGGAGTCCCTGCCATTCCCCATCCCTGGGTAAGGAGCCTGCAGCTCCCAGAAACTCCAGGGGAAGGGATGGGGCAGAGTCCAGCCCCTGACTCCAATACTAAGGAGGGGTTTGCACCATTAGGACACCCAAGCAGCGAGGAATCCAGCTGGGAAAGGTTTCCCCTTTGGATGGGAAGTCAAGGGGGACAATGGGCTCAGAGTTTGGGTTGTGTGGTTGCTTTTCCTGGCCAGAGGAGTAGAGGGAATGAGATAACGAGATCTGTGAGAACCACAGCCCATGGACCGAATTTTTTGAGGGAGGTGGGTGTTTCCTGCAGGAGTGGGATGGACAGAGTGTGGGGGCAGCTGAGAAAATACCCCCTAACCCTATCCTCAAGTGAACATGAAAAGCAAGGCCCTTGCACCCACGCTCCTCACTCCCTGAGGGAATGAGGAACGTTCTGCTGGGGATTCCAAAGAGCCCCTGAGGGGATGGAGTGGGCTGAAGGGCCAGCAGGGCCTGGGCTCCATACCCCGTTCTGTGAAGGCCTGGTCTCCCCTGTCCTGAATGCGGCTGAAGAGCTCCCCGCCATCCAAGCTGCAAGAGAAGCAGGTGGGTGTTACACGCTGTGGGGCCATCTCCCACTG
Source organism: Polioptila caerulea (assembly GCA_013397295.1). Taxonomy (NCBI): domain Eukaryota; kingdom Metazoa; phylum Chordata; class Aves; order Passeriformes; family Certhiidae; genus Polioptila; species Polioptila caerulea. The sequence goes on from VYXF01011166.1 coordinate 93,361, forward strand.
CCACAAGCTGCACCAAACCCTCTGCTGCTCAGCAGGAAACAAGCCCCTTCTCCATCCAAGTCCTTGCCTTGGTGCTTCTGGGGCATTTCAGAGCCTCCTCCTTCCCGAAACGAGCGGGGCAGAGGCTCTGTGCTGGCAGAGCGCAGGCGGACGTGGTCAGCCCAGCATCCCACAGAAACACATTTACAGTAAAGGCAGCAAACGTGGCTTGAAGTTGGTGAGAGCACTCCCAGCACATGTGGCCTCCTTTTGCTCACAAGCCAACTGCCTCAGCAGCACCATGACCCAGCACAGAAGTGCTGAGCAAAGCTCAGGGCACAGGAGAGACATCAGCAGTGTCACAATGGGCTCCCAAGCTGGGAGACAGAGGCTGGACCCCACTGCGGCCCAGCCAGGTCCCCTGGGAGGTGTTGGAGTTCCCTCCCCAGGTACCCCCAGGGAAAACAGAGGTACCCTCAGCTCCCACAGAAATCAGGACTCAGATATGGGAGAACTCTCCATGAGAGCAGGGATAACAGCACTTCCTGCCCCTGCCTTATCTGACTGAAGCAGGAACAGTTTGGCTTTCCCAGCCCCGATAGCATCTCCCTGACATTCACTCAACATCTGCAACAGCAATAGCCTGCAGCCCTCAGGGCCCTCTGCTGCACACAGCCTGTCAGGATGGATCCAGAGCCTGCCAGGATGGACCCAGAGCCCACCAGGATGGACCCAGAGCCCGCCAGGATGGACCCACAGCCTGCTCCTGCTGAAGTCAATTCCTGCCTTGCACTGGACATTACCCCCAGAGCATCCCTCGGTCACACAGACAGTCCTGGGCACTCCACTCCTACCCCTCAGCCATTCTTTCTCTCCCCACCACACACCCCTTTCCCAGCCCTGGCTGCCCAGAGTGCCAGGGTGGTTCTCAGGTGCCCGCTCCCCCGCAGGAGCTGCTCTGGGGGCTGCTGTGCCCCCTGCCCTGGCACTGCTCCTGCACCCACTGCCCCCCCAGGCGATCTACCAGCTTGCCAGAGGAGAGGTTTTGGCAAGGAAGCTGCATCAAATCACAGCTGCGGTTGGGATGTGGTTTCAATACTTTCCCCTTCATCCCTCCTCCTCGTCCCCAGGTTAATACCAAGCTCCTACCCAAACCAGAGCTGCTCAGCTGCTGCTGCCAGGGCAGCACCAGAGGTGCCAGCTCGGCCTGGCTGCTGTCCCACCGCAGGCTGCCAGGAACTGCTGCCTCCCCCAAAGCCAGTTTGGTTATGACCCACCTGTGGAACCACAGGCCCGGGGCCTCGCCGAGCTCTCGGGCTGACTCAGAGCCAGCGCAGCCCCCGCTGTCCCCGTCCTGCTGGCAGCCCCCACACTCCCCTGGCACCCCCAGCACTGCAGGATGCCCACCCCCCTCCTGGCAGCACCCTGCGGGCTCGGGGTGCTGCTGGGCTCACCACTCCATGACGATGAGCAGACACTTCCTCCCCTGGTAGAGGTTCTCGTAGACGTCCATGATGCGGACGATGTGCGCGCACTGCGACGCTCGCCAGTGCAGCTCCACTTCCCTGCGGGCCTTGGGGCAGTCCTGCAGCATCTGTGGGAGAAGTGACACCCTGTCAGCCCCGAGCTGGCCCCGGGGAGCTGGGTCATGGCCCCCAGCTGGCACCGTGGCCACCGCAGAGGGCACGGGGGCGAGGGCTGGGCGCTCCCTGTGGGCGCAGCGAGAGCGCTCTGACAATGCCTCCATCCCCATCTAGTGGGAACGCTGAGAAGACATTTGCCCTCAGCTTGCCCTTCCTCCCAAGGCTGGTAAAAGCTTATTCTGGCTGCCTCCCACCTCCCAGTGTCCCACCAGCAAGATCTACAGCATTTACGAGCCAGCTTCTGCTCCCTGATGCCTCCACCGCTGCACCCCCGGGTGCCACCAAGCATCCTCGCTCTCCCCTTTGCTTTGCTGTCCCCCATCATTTCCCATCCATCAGCCTGCTGCTCCATGGGACCCTCCTGACCACAAAAGCTCCCTCACCACAAATTCAGAACCCACCAGCAGCCTTGCCCAGGGAGGGGACAAAGCAAACATCCAGATGTTCCCTAAATTGCAGCCCTGTAATGAGCCCCCTGCCCTTCCCAAAGGCAACTCAGAGTTCCCAGGTGCAGGAAGGATTTGCTGGTCTGCCACAGACTATTAGTTATGATGTTTGTCAGGATAAACAGCCAGCCCTAATTATCGTGCTCCTAAATATAGAACAACAAACGTGTCTATCTTGAGCATAGTTCATTTTCCTTCCTGTCTCCAGCAGCCTTTGGGGCCGGGCTCAGCCTCTGCCCCTTGGAGCAGCAGAGAGCAGGGGGATGTGGAAACACACCCCCACCCTGCAGGAAACAGCAGGTTTGCTCATTTTACCAAGATTTAGACAGAAAAGTCCTTGTGACCCCTGTGACCTCTCCCCGAGCAGAGGAGCATCAGGCCTGGGATGCTTTGCAGGACCCAGAGTGGTGCCCAGCGCAGGGGGGATTTCACAGGAACAAGGATTAACCCCCCAAAAACACACACTGCCCCTTGACAGATGGAACTCACGGATGGTGCTGCCCTGGCAGAGTAACCCTGGCACAGGGAAAGGCACAGACTGGATGTGCCCTTCAGCCACCCAGCCCAAACAGCAGCCCCAGGCTCTGGTCACACCTCTCCCACCTCCTCAGCTCTCCTGCTTCCCCAGGAAGGGGAAACCTGTAGGAACCTGTGCAGCTGGGGAGGAGCAATAAAATACATTGGAATGTATCTGATCTCCAGGGATTTTCACCTCGTGTTGGGAGAGAGATGGGATGAGGGGCTACAGCGTGAAGGGGCAGCCCAATCCTCCCACCCCACAGCACGGGGGTGAATCCTGCAGGATGCAGCAGCTCCCAGCATCTGCTTCACCATGTGGGGAGCAAGATTTCAACCAAAACCTGACTGAATTTATTACCTCCAAACCATTGGAAGCTCAGCAAGGATTGAAGTGGCCAAAGCCAACCTTTGCACAACTCCTTGATATCACTGCACCGACAGCCTCAGGGCGAAAAGAACCCAGGGCAGGAGGTTGGACAGCCCTTCCTTGCTCCTCTATTGCTTAATTATCCTAAAAACTGGGTCCTGCAGATGCCAAAACCTTAAGCAAGAGGAGCACCAGCCCCCCAAGGAGCCCAGCAAAGGGGACTGGAGAAAGGCCTGGCTATTTGCAGCCCCACTCTGAAGAGCCTGGCGTGGGGAGCCAGGAAGCTGAAGAGAAAAGAGAAAAACAAAACAATTTGTAATTATGTGCCAGGAAAATGGACCAGCAGGAAGCAGCTAGTTAACATCATTCTGCACAAGACAAACAGCAGAGGTACAGCAAAATACATCTCATTTTTAGAGGTCACTCTGAGCACTTTTATAGGAGATTAATTGGATTTCTAATGAAGTAGGAGGCAGCAGCCTCCATTACCTGCACCAGCACGGCCCTGCCGTTTGTTTGTGTACCCAGGGAGCCAAGAGCTGCCCCAGAGCTCTCGGAACACCCAGCTGAGATCCAGCTGCTCCCTCCGCTCCCCCTCTGCCTTTGCATGGAGAGGTGCTGGGGAGGCTTGGAGAGGAGCAGATTAAGCCTCGTTAAGGGAATGATTTGGTTAATTTAGGAAATGTTCTCGGTGGCAGCGGCAGAGCTGAAGGCCACAGGCTGCGTGGAGAAGGGCACTGCTGCTGCAGGAGGGATGTGGGGATGGACAAGCCATGGCAGAGGCAGCCCACAGCCCCAGCATCACCTGCTGCACCCCAGAACTCCTGCCCTCAGCACGGGCACCGGCTCCCTGTGCCCGGGGATGCCCGGAATGTGCCAGTCATGACAAGGGGCTGGGGCAAGAGCTGCACTTCACCCGCCTGTCCTCTGTAGGTGGGAGCCAGCAGCTCCCACAGCTGCCAACCTTCCCTGCCGCTGCCCAGCCCCAGCCAGCAGTGAAACCTCTGCTGGGTGATGCCCTGGCACTGCTCTGCCCACAGGAACTCCACATCCAGTGTGTTTGGGGGGTGGCAGCACTGCCCAGGGCCCTGATTTAGCTCCGGGGTCCAGGGCAGCCTGTGACCGCAGCGAGATTTGTATTTCTTGGCTCCCACCAAGGAGGCTGGGATGGGAAAATCACCTCGTGTTTCCCCTGAGGTTCAGCAAGGATGAACTGCTCCCATCCCACCCCAGCTGATTTTGCAACCCAGTGATCTGGAACACAACCAGGGTTAACCCTTTGATGGCAGCAGCCGGGACAAGCTGCTGAACTCCCGACAGCTGCTCCCAGTTCAGCTTTTCCAGCTCTTACCTCCTGTTCCCCTGAGCCCTAAGAAGGGCTCCTTGGAGATCAAACTCCCCATTTTTGCAGGGGGAGAACGCTGCACTGCCTGCTCCTGCTGGAGAGGAGGGCTGGGGCAGCTGGGCTGGGCAGTAACCAGATCCCCAAGTTACACAAGTGTCCCCAGCAGAGCGCAGGGGAAGCTCTGCCACCACCTCAGAGCAAATCCGGGCAGGATTCACACAGGAGGAGCTGCATCCCTTTCCCATAACTGTTAGAGGTGCTCAGATTTGCAGCACATCTCCAAGCATCAGCTCATGGGCATCGTGTCCCTCCAGCATCACTGGGGACAGGGGACAGCCAGGAGCTGCCAGCCCAGAGCTCTGCCCCATCCCCATCTCTGCTCCCCACTGGGGCACCTCCCTGCAGGAAAGGAGGGAGAGCAGGGAAAGAGCCACTCCACCCTGCTGGCAATTAGGGAGGAAATTCAGCCTTCAGCCGCATTCCAGCTCCCCTCCCAGCAGCCTGACACCTCAGAGATTTGGGCAGACAGCGTTTGCTGCCATCCTGTGCCTCGGCTCAGCCCAGCTCCCCCAGGAGCCTTTCCATGCTGTGAGAGAAATCAGTTCTGTGTTGCTCTAAACACCCTCATCAGCTCCATTAGAGCCTTCAAGCCCAGGGCTCCCACACTGCTCCCATCAGAGGATGGCACAGCCCAGACTGGAGTGCTCAGGACCCTGAGAGCAGCAAAGGCTCCTCACGAGCTCCAGCAGCACCTCTGGGCTCTTCCCCACCTTGGAAAGAAAAGCCCTGGAAGCAGCTCCTGAAAATAAAGCAGCTCATCAGGGCTTCTGCAGGGGAACAGCACCTCCCTGAGCAAACCCAACCCCAAATCCAGGCTCCAGCCCAGTCCTGCAGGCATCAAAAACGAGCTTCAGCTCCAAGGAAGAGCTCAGCACCACATGGAGATGAATTTCCTCCCCATCACCTCAGGACAAGCACAACACAGGTGGGTGGGCATGAGGAAGGAAGTAAGGAAAGGAAGGAAAGGAAGGAAAGGAAGGAAAGGAAGGAAAGGAAGGAAAGGAAGGAAAGGAAGGAAGGCTGGCTGGCTCTGGAGCAAAGCAGGGGCTGCAGCTGCCCACGCTCACGTTCCCTCTCCGAGCGTGTCCTCAGGCACCATTGATTCAGTCTCGCCGCCTCCTCCTGGGATGATGTTCCGTGAGTCACGACAGGTTGGAAAAGGAAGCTCCCTCCTCCCCTGGCACGCAGGAGGTCCCTGAGGACACTGTCCCACTGTCCCTCCTGTCCCACTGTCCCTCCTCGCTGTGGGCTCCACCACAGCCCCAAACACTGCTGCCCCTCGGCGAGCCAAGCACACTCAGATGGGCAAGGTACCCCTGTCCAAGGGGAAAACTCCCCTCCCTCGGGCAATTTCCATGGAAAGTGAGGATCAGGCTCACACTGGGGTGTTGAGGTGTCCATTTTCCAGGGCTGCCCCACGCTCACCCCGGGCACTCCAGCTGCTCTTGCAGGCAGGGTGGTTTCATTTCCGTGGGTATTTTGATCCCACCCGATTCTCCTCAGTCCCCAGCAGAACAGCACAGGCCATGCAGCACCCACCCCTCCAACAGGACCTGCAGGGGTGTACCCAGCCCCAAACCATCCCCAGGATCTCCCCTCAGAACCTGTCTGCACCACAGGGGTTAAAATAAACTCTTCTGGAGTTGCAGTAAGAATAAACCTCCAGCGAAGAGGGGCAGGCTGTCATCCCCCAAATTATCAGCAGGGAGGCAAAGCAGAGCTTCCCCCTGCCTGGATCACACACACAGGCTTTGGATTCCCCTGACCCGGCTAGCACAGGGCAAGGAGCATTTTTTCCTAATAAAGCAAAAGGGTTTCTCTTCAAAGGATTTTCCTCTTCTAATCTTCCCCTGCAAACTCGCTGCCAACTGGCGTCAGCTGCTTTACACATTTGTAGGGCCAGTGCTGGAAGCTTCTCACAGGCTGTTCCCACCTCTCCCTGGACTGAACTGAGCCTGCAATGCCAGAATATTTGGGGAGCCCCCAGGTAATGAGCCTAGAGCTGCCCCAGTCCCTGCCAGACATGGCTGGGAAGGAGAGGGCAGCAAAGGACATGGAAGCAGCAAAGCTTGGTTCCACTTTTGGTGTTTATGAGCTACAGGAGAAATAAAATCACCAGTCCCAGAACCCCTAAGAGGAATTGTGCTACCAAACAGAGGGAAATTCATGGCTGAACCACAAGGCAGTAACAATTAAAGGTGCAGCTCAGGAAGCCTCCCCCACATCACCATGGCTCTTACATAAACCTTTACATTAACCCCATCCCTGCTGCTTACACCCACCACAACCCGCCCTGCTGCCCTGGTGACGGGACTTTCCCAAGCTGGGGTTCATTTCTGCTCTGCCCACGCCCAAAGAGCCACAGAAAGAGTTTGAGCCCCAACAGAACAGGCAAGAGCCTCATCCTGACGTTTATTTTGCCTGGGGAAAGCCAGAGAGCAGAGGTGAGGTGCCCAGAGGAGGAGCCGTGCGTGGGTCTGGCAGCATCCTGCCCTGCCCTGCCAGCCCAGGGTGACTGTTTGCAGGGGTGGCTCTGCTCCCTGACGCAGGTGGCTTCATCCAAGGTGGCTTCATCCAAGGTGGCTTGCAGGGCAGGACAGCCCCAGGCATCAGCTACCCCTGTTCCAGAGGGATGGGGACAGACCACCAGAGCCAGGCGCCTACCGAGGCTTCGACCCGCACGAGCTCCATCCTCCCCGTTCTCTCACCTGGGGGCCAAACCAAAGGCTGGAGAAAGGATGGCAGCCAGAGAGGATTATTTAGATCACAAAGAGCAGGACAGGAGAGGCGAGCCAAGGCGAGCTGACACGCACACGCTCGAGCTGCTGGGCCGCGTTCTCCCAGCCGGAACGAGCGGCGCCCTGCGAGCCAGGCCCGGAGCCACGGCGGAGAGCTGGGGAGAGCATCCCCGGCACACGGCCCGAGAACAGCAGCCAGCCAGGCATGAAGAGGCTGCGGGAGCCAGGGCAGAGCTAAAAGCCCTGCCAGGAGCAGCTCGGAGGGAGGCAGATGTCTCGGCGGTGAGGCGGAGGATGGAGATGGGGCGAGGGAAGAGGCAGCTCTTACACGGTGCCTTCACAGGGGGACCTCGCTCACACGAGCCCCGGCTCCCCTGAGCTCTCAGCCCCCTGTTCGTGGGGGTCCCTGCCCAGCGGGCGATGCTCGGGACCCCCCACCCACAGCCCCCCTGCCCGGGGCATCTGCTGAGCATTTCCTTGCCCCGCGCTCCCCCTGCGACAGATGCAGCAGCCATTCAGCCTTTTCAGGCGCCAACAAAAGCCTCTCGAGGCACACAAAGGCGAGGAGCAGAAGAGAGGCCTGGGTTTAAATAAGAGCCACCTGCCAGGGGCCCGTGCCCCCCGTGCGGTCAGGGCACAGCCCCGCGCTGCCGAGCCCTTTTCCCGGCAGCAAAAATGCTCTTGGCACATCCTGCAGATGAAGTGTCCAAGGGGGTATCCAGGAGGGGCACCCTGGATGCTGAGGGAAGGGTCCCAGCCTGGTGGAGGCATTGGGGAGGAGGCTGGAGGGAGGAGATGGAGGTGGGAGGGAAAGGGCTGCAAAACTCAACAGGAAAAAGTCAGAGCAGGTAAATGGCAACAAGGCAGCAGCACGAAGCATCCTGGCTGACTCACACCCAGCAACAGGCTGGGGCTGGTGTTTAAAGGAGAGAAATAAAGAGTGTCGGCTTCATTTATCTGAGAGAAACAAAATTAGGGGCCTATTCAGTCCCATGTTTTTGTTTTGGGAGCCTCCTCTTCCTCGCAGCCCTCAGCAGCAGCGCTGGGTTTGGCTGAGTCACCCACGCTCGTCTCTCCTGGAGGCACCGGGTGAGCAGCCCAGGCACGAGCCATGGTCATGAGGTCCCCATGTCCTGCTGTGCCACATCTGGCTGGAGTGACAGCCATCCTCCTGCCAGGACCTCCCCAAGAACCCCACGGGGACAAACGGGGTCACAACGGGCAAAATGCTCCAACCCAGCCCATGCCACCACTTTGTGAAGACATCCAAGAGGTCACTGCCCACCAGGAGCCACCACAGCACCGGGCTCGAGCAGGAAGGGAGCGACTGCCTTGGGGCCAGGAGAAGCCACAGGCCAGCTCTGGATGGAGCCATTCTGGGCAGGGATGCTCAGATGCTCTCTGCAAAGCAAACTCCTGATCCCACACACCTCTGCTGCCTCTGCCGGGGCCTTTTATCCACACACCACAAAGTGAAAGGGAAATAAGGAGCCATGGGAAGGGCAGAGATCCTCCCAGCCACAGCCAGCAGGTCCACACCTTCACCTTCCACCTCTTTGCAGGGCTGAGGGCCGGGGTCAGCTCCTCCTCCCACCCCCTCTCCCTGCCAGGTTTGCTATCGCAGCTGACAACGCTGCAAACAGAGAAGCACACACGTGCCTTTATGATAGGAAGTGGTTGATATTTGCAGGTGTGATTAATACCGAAGTAAACACTGATGTAAACCATTAACTCAGGGCTGACCTATGTCCTTCGTGCTTCCCTCCCACAGGCAGAGCTTGAAAAAACCCCTTATCACCAGCACTGCAGGGTGCTGCCTCCAGCAGCCCTGCACCCACAGCCAGGGCCTTCCCCTCCGTGTCAGAGGGACCACAGAGCACCCAGAGCATCCTTTGGGTCCCTGGCTCCACCAGCCTCCCACAATCCTGGGGACAACCCTGCCTGACCCCAGCACTACCTCTGACAGCTCTGGATCCCCCACACCTACATCCCAGAACTGCTTTTCTTTCTGGACGTGTCCACCCATTCCCCGAACGTCTCAGCTGGAAGCGATTTTGGGGAGAGGCCCAGACCCACGCCCTGCCAGAAGCAGCCCCACCACACTCACTGCTTCCCGGCAGCTCCTGAGCTTGAGCTCTGCCCAAAAATGAAATTTTTCAGGGCTCAGCCCATGGCCAGGACAGGGGAGAGGCTGCCACCCACCCCCCCAGCACACGGATCCTGCCTGCGGCCTTCCAACACAGATCTTAGTGCAGCAGAAATAAATGCACGTATATTTAAAGAGAGGGGGAAAAACAAAGTGAAACACAAAGCTGCATCAAGGCCAGCCCCTCCTGGAGGGCTGCTCGTGTCCCTGGCACTGGCAGCAGGATGGCCTCGGGATGTGTTTCCTCCACCAGTGCCAAGCCTGAGGAGGGTTTCATTTACGCATCCCCGGAGCTCGGTGACGACAGCAGCACTTTGCATCATCCTGTCCTTCCCCAGCCGTTTATTTAACACAGTTTCCCCCTGCCACGGGCTCTGTCAACACCAGGGCACAGCAAACACCTTGCTGAGATGAGCCCAGGATGTGCAGCCCAGCTCTGCAGGGATCTGGAGCAGAGCATCCCCCCGGCTGCTGGGACCTGCCCTGGCAGTGCCACGGGGGCTGGAATCACGAGAGCCCACGCCAGGCACGGTGCCCACACCAGGCTGGAGGCTGCCAGAGTGCTGGGAGCAGGAAGAGGCCAGGCCAGGAGCAGCTCAGGGGTTTCATAACAGGGTTTTGTCTGCGCAGGTGCTCAGTGAGGCCCCACAGCCACCAACAGCCTTCGTCCTCCTCCTCCTCCTGCTCCTCTCACGTGGCACAGCAGACACGAGCCTCTGCCACCACCAGCCCAGGGCAGGGAGAGGGGCAGCAATGTGTGCCAGGAGAGGGGATGGCAGTGACGGGGCAGAGGGGGATTGAACCCCTCTGGGTGATGCCGAGCTGGTCAAGGGCACACCCTCCCCACCAGCCTCTCCTTTGCCATCTCCCCACAGCTCTCACTGCAGTCTCCAGGCTGTCCCTGCCCCACAGGCCGCTCTCCTGGTCCTTCTCCCATCACACTGAGGTTGTAGGACCCCAGCACCTGCAGGACCTGCAGAAGACCTGGTGGAAACCCTGTTTGCCATAAACCCATGTGGGTGAAGAGCCAAGCAACACCCCAGACTTGAGAGCCAGCACTCCCTAAGGCTGTGCACTTCCACCTCACCCACAGCAGCCACTATTTTAGGGGAAATCCTGGGCTCTGAAGCAAAGCAGTGAAAACCTGAGAGCCTCCTGCCAACCCGGCAGGGCACTCCTCCTGCTGCAGCCACTCGAGACTCCTTCAGCCAGCAGGAAAACACAGTTGTGTTTCTATTTTAGAAAAAGCCCTTCTCTGCATCCTGCTGGCACCACATTAAAGCTCTCAGGACACGGTGGCTATTCTCAGCTCCCTGCAGGCTTTTGGCAGCCCCAGGAGCCTCCACGGCACCTGTTGGCAGCAGCAGCTGGGGAGGTTTGGTGAAGCTGGGACAGAGCCCGGGCCAGCAGTGGCCCAGTCAGCACCATCACCTCACAACACCGTGGGCAGCAAGCGTGCAAAACCCACTATTGAAGTGCCTGGGTGCACAAACTTCCAAAAATACCAGAGGGGAAATTTCCCCCCGTTGGTGTTGCCGAGGCTGGGCTCAACACAGAGCAAGGAGTCACTGAACCATGGAGTGGTTTGGGTTAAAAGGAACCCTAAAAATCATCTCATTCCAACTGCCAGCCATGGGCAGGGATACCTTCCACTGGACCAGGCTGCTCAGAGCCCCATCAAACCTCAGGCTGGGCTGACAGCAGAGTTTTTATGCTCTCACATCCTTTCAGTACACAGCAGAAACACGTGTGGCAAATGCACGGGCAAGAGTCACTGATGCTGCCATGCAGGCTCAGTACCCCACTGCTTGACAGTGTTTACCAGCAGGCTCCTTGATTTCCTCCCAAATCCCACAGGCAGCAAGTGGTTTGGACTCATTCTGCCTGCTAGATTAAAACGGAGATGGGATAAAAGGATAAACGCACGGATATTTAAACAAACTAACAGAAAAATCTCCTCCTGCAGCTACTGCTGCTCCCTTGGCAAACAGCCTGGTCTCCTTGGGCATTCCCATACCCAGCTTTTAAAAAGGAACCTCTCCCCTCAGCCAGCCTCACACACAGCCTCACCCCAGGGCAGTGTGAGCCGGGACCCCCGGGTGCGGGGTGAGCAGGGGGCAGCTGCTCCCTCCGGGTCACCCGGGGGCTCCTGGGCCCTGCTTTGTATGAATTTCAGCTTTTTTCAATCCCACTTATTCACGAGAAGAGCTCAGGGCTGGGGGAAGCCAAAGAGCAGACAGGGCAGCCTTTGTGTGGCTCTGCCCCCGCGTCCCCCCACACAGCCCCTGCAGCAGAGCCGGGGGCAGCGGGGCTGGCACGGCCCCACAGAGCCAGGAGCAACACCCCGGGTGAGCAGAGCCTCATTTCCTGAGAAATGAGAGAGAAATGAGACCTTGAACAGCCCCTGGGAGCGGCACCCACGCTGCACTACCCAGGATTTTTCCAGGGCTGCTGAGGGGGGATCAGATCCCAGGTGGGTACAAGATCCAGGTGTCCAGTGATGGTCAGCAGTTAAGTCACTAAAACCCTCGAGGCATCAGCACCACGTCCCAGGGCGACCCTCCTGCAGTGCCATTTGCTTGGCTGTTTCAGGGCAGAAAGGAGAAGGAAACATGAAAGGAATGCTTTGAATAAAGTCAGAGGTGCCTGACCTGCTGGGAACACGCTGCCCTTACTGCCAGAGCCTGGCCAAACCGAGCTAAAGGGACACACTGAGCTTCCTAAACCCTCTTCGTGCTCTCATTAGCTGGACTCTCATCGTGCCTGCCCTGCAGCTCCTCCAGGAGAGGCCCAGAAATGGAAATAAGACCCCAAAGCACTGAGGCACACAAACATCTTCCACAGCCCCTCCAGACTGTGGCAGAGGCCTCAGACCTGCTCCACAGCTCCCAGGAAAAAGCAGCTCTGGCTCCCACCCAGTACCTGCCCAAGCTGGGTAAAATAACATTTTAATCCATTCAGAAGCTCCTCAGCATCCTCCTCACCCAGCTTTCATCAGCCCAGCATCTGCACCCCTAAGGACATGCAGGGCTGGCTGTGTCCTCCAGCAGTGAGGAGCTGGGGGATGGAACCACCACAATTCCAAAAACCCCCAGGGACCTGGAGCGCCTCCCTGCTGAATCCCACCACCCACAGAACATCTCATGTCCTGGCAGAGCTGCTCTTCACAGCGACTCTTCCTCTCACCAAGAGATTGGGAGCCTGAACTCCGAGGTGGAACAAGCAGGGTGGGAGGGGATGGAGAGGAGATGGAAGTTTGCTGCTCCAACAGAGCCACGCAGCCCCTCACGCCAGGAGCAGGGTCACTCCTTGTGGGAAACACTGGGGACAAGAGCAAAGGGCTTCCCAAGCCTCTTCCAAGCTCCTGGGCCAGCAAGGGGAAGATGTTCTCTCCAGGAGCCTGGGCAGGCATCCAGCAAGGACTGCGACAGCTCCGGGCTCCCCAAAACAGCCCTGACCCCGTGCCAGCGCTGCTCTGCCGGGGGCATGGGAGGTACCCAGCCGAAAATGCCAAATTCACAGCTCTGATGACTTCCAGGAGATAACCTGAGTTTAAACTTCCTGGCAAGCCCGCCCTTCCCAGCACCGGCAGAGCCTCTTGCGCAAGAGCCGCCTGCCCGGGGCTGTTTCTGCAAACCTGCCCAGCACAGCGGGCAGCGAGCTTGGGAAATGGCCCAGGAGGAAGAGAGAGTCACAGCAGAGCCCCGAGGGGACCCGGCGGGCACAGGAGGCTGGCACAGGTGACAGAGGCTCCTTCAGCCTGGCTCTGGGAGTCCCACTGAGTCCCAGAGCCGTGGTGACAGCTCAGTGACACCCACAGTGGCCTGTTCACTAAAGCAAGTGGGAATAAAACAAGTTTAAGTTGTTCCCACCACCGAGCTGGGAGATGCCATAAGGCTCATTGCTGCTGGAATTCAAAACACAGCCCTGCTACCAGACACCTCTTTATTTTATTTACTGCTTTCGCTAGACTAAGCTGAGGATAACACACATACTTTCGGGTTTATTTGGACCTGATTACATCTGCTTTTCCCCCAGCCTGCTGGAGATACCCGGGATTCCAGCCCCATTCCCAAGCAACACCCCTTGGAGCCGGCTCCTGCCCAGAGCTGCCGCTACTGGAACTGCAGCCTGACGGGGACACGCTGCCAAATTTCCACAGCAGCCCCGGCTGGTGTTCCAGCCACATTTCCCTGAAAACACACGCTTGGCAGGACATGCAAGGAGCCTTTGGAGAGGCTGCCCCAGGTCGGTGCTGCCAGCAGGGCCGGGGGACGCGGGAGGACAGCGGCTGCTCCAGTCCTGACAGCTCAGAAGATGCTCCCAGGCCAGGAGGTGCTGCAGCCCCTGGGAAAGGGGCCCAGCCTGCTGTGACACGGGTTCAGCATGATTCAGAGTGTGAGGCATACAATGACCCCAAACCTGCCTGACCCCCATCTCCTGGGGCCAGCAGAGCCAGAAAGATTGAGCTCAAACCCACCTGCAGCCAAGGGCACAAAGCAGCAAAGTTAATTACGGTGACAAAAGCAATTAATCCATCCCTCCCCTGACCCCCAGCCTAGAGGCCAAAGCGGGTAAGGACACCGAGAGCAGAGCAGCAAAGCCCCAGCCTGGCTGGGCGCCCCAGGAACATTCAGATCTGGGTTTGTATTTTGGACTTTATCTCTGGTTTAGGCTACAGCTCGCAGGGCACAGAACCACGTGCAGCCCTGACGCCAGGAGCCCGAATAATCTCATTACATATGACGGCAAAGGCTGTGCCAGCTGCACCAGCCCTGAGCCAGAGCTCACCTGCCCTCCCCACTGGGACAGGGCCCTTGGGCACAGCACAGCACTGAGGGAAGGCCCTGACCCACGAGAAGATGCCACCATCATCCTCAGCAGCACCAGAATGAAGATGGAGCCACAAGGGAGCTCCCTGTGTCCCCCTCCCAGTGACACTTCCCACGTGACATTTTTGTGGCTCACGGCATCTCCAGCAAAACTTTTTGTTTCAGGTCATCTCGGGTCCAGCAGCACTCAGGGCTGTTATTCCCCTCCCCAGGCCACAAAGGAGCAGCGAGTGAATGCAACCATTAAACCTGCCAGCCGCTGTAATCCCCACCTCAATTTGGTAAGATCTTAAAAGGCTGAAATCTTTGAAATGACTCAGCCACGGGGTACAAAGGAGGAACAGTTTAAAAGGCTGCTGAAGCTCTCTGCATTCAGACCTGCTCTTGCGTGCCCTGCTGCAACCCCCGCACTCTGCTCCCCATCCATCTCCTGGGGGAACCGGCCACAGAGCTGAGAGTCCTCCCCAAAATGAGCCTCCAGGCACCGGGCACACTCACAGCCCTCGTGCCAGCCACAGCTGAAAGGAGAAGGTATTTTCAGAGAGCAAGAAAATCACCAAATGGTTTGGGAAGGGACCTTGAGGGTCATCTCCTCCCAACACCCCGGCTGTGGGCAGGGGCACCTTCCACCAGACCAGGTTGGTTTTGTCATCTTGCAGCAGTGAAGATGGGACCCACGTTCAGTGGGATACAGGCCCAGGGGCTGTTAAATCCAACCCTGTCACCCCCAGATACGACCAAGACGCTGACTCAGTGCCACTGCCCAGGCTCTAAACTGGTTTTTTGGGGAGCAGTCAGGCCAAGCTGCGCTCCCATGCCAGCCTCTGGAGCTGCTGCACACTCTCCCTCCTCCAAAATCAGTCTGCAAGGTCAGCCAGGTCCTGAAGACCCTCTGCCAGCTGCTGCCCCACCTCTGCAGCCCACAAAGGGCAGAGGAGCTGAGCACCCGGGGTGGGCACGGGGCTACCTGGCACACCTGGCACAAGCCAGAGCCCTGGGGTGGGCACGGGGCTACCTGGCACACCTGGCACAAGCCAGAGCCCTGGGGTGGGCACGGGGCTACCTGGCACACCTGGCACAAGCCAGAGCCCTGGAGCTGGCCCGTGGCAGCCGCCCTGGCCCCGCAGGCAGCCCCGGCGTGGCGCAGGGGAGGCAGCAGGGGAGGCAGCAGGGGAGGCAGCAGGGGAGGCAGCACGTTATTCTTGGAAACCAGGAGGTGAGGTCATGCTGCCTGAATGCTGCAACTTGAGGCCAGACGCGCGGGGCCAGTTGTGCTTGGAGAGGAGCCTGACTTCTGCAGCGAGGGCCGTCTGCAGGTCGGGAGGCCGCCTGTGCTCCGAGCAGGAGGAAAGGGTTTCTGGAGGAAGGAGGAGCTCTTCCCTCTCGGCTTCTGAGCAGACAGCAAAACCACAGCAGAAGGGTGGGTTTGAAAAGAGCAAAGCCCTCGGTGTGGGGCACAGGAGCCCACTGGGGAGGCTGAGAAGAGGGCTGGTCACAAACCTGGAGCGATGCTGTTCCCGTGCCACAGGATCAGCCCAATGCACTTCCAACCCAGCCACTCCTCCGGATGCCTCCCACGTACCTGCACCTCCCTGTAACCCAGCAAGAGCCCTTCCATCTCCTCAGACAGCAGAGCACAGCCCAGAGCTGTCTGGGAAGAGAGAAGTCACCAACTCGATCCTTCAGGCTTCCTCAGCAGGAACCTTCCAGGAGTTTCCATCACCTGTGCCCACCCATCGCACTCCAGACCCGGCCCTGAGGCTGCACAGCTCCAGTTGTTATTTCCACATTGTTTTGGTTGTTTCAGAGCACGGGCCTGGCAAAGCCCAGCCTCTGTCCTGCATCACTCAGCACCCGAGGCAGAGCCATCCCCTCCACAGCCCCACGAACCAGCACTGTCCTGTACCGAGGCTTCCCTGGGGGGTGTGTGTGGAAGTGATGGCACAAAAGGCACTAATCTTGCCAAAGGCCAGCAGGGCTCAGCGTGAAGGTCAAAATCATCGTTTTACCTGGTGGTATTTGGCTACTGAATCACACATCCAGGCTGTGTTCTCACCCTGCGTGCCACAGGCAGCTCAGCTCCTCAGCCCGGTGCCGCCTCCGACGCTCAGTAAATCACTGCACCTCAGTTCCCCGCCTCTGAAAACATGGGAAATGTCTTTTGCAAGACCCATGGCTGATGGCATTAGATTATTATTGAGAGGAAGAGCCCCACCACTTCCTGAGCACGTACCCAAGAGAAAACCCCTGCTCCCAGGCCTTATCAGTCCATCACAGTTGTAGTTCTGACTGCTCAGAACATGTGAAGTGTTCAGAAGAGATTATGACAAATCCTAAATCGTTTAAACAAACTCAAACCCCAAGTCAGTAGACTCCTTTGGTCAATGAGATAATAAACCACTGCTTTGGAAAAGTCCCAGTGATGTCACTGCAGTTTCCACAGCTTTTCAACCACAGCTTGCACAGAAGGCCACAGCGAAGACATTTCTGATTATATAAAATACATGGCAGAGCTAATAAAAAAAACATCTCTCCACTGAGAGAGGGACAGAAGCACAGCAGACACAGCAAGCTGTTTGCCACGAGCACGAGCCCAGGATCTCCATTTACTCCCTCACTTCAGGGATGTTTTCCCAGATGGATTTTCAGAGGGACACAGCTTTTGGTCTCAAACGAAGCTGTGGGACACGGGGTGCTTTGGCTTTGCTCATCCACGGAGCTGCTCATGCCCTAATTCCACAACACCTCCCCAGAACAGCAAACCACAAGCACCATCCTCCTTCCTCCTTCTCCATCGGGGGAACCATCACTCACAGATTATCAGATGAGGCCAAGAGTGACACTGAGAGGGTTTCACAAACAGGCCCCAAAGCACCGAGGATTCTCCAGAAACAGGGGCAAATCCATGAGCCCCCAGCTCCTCCAGCCCTTCCAAAGCTCACCAGTCCAGCTGAGCATCTCCTGCTTTGAAGCTGAAGTCAGCAGCGAGGTTTGTTCATTTATTTTAAAGGAAACCTGCTCCACAAAGAGCTCCCTCATGCAATGCATACAACAGAGAAAAACTCTTCACCTGCAATACCAGTCTCCACTCTCCAGCCTGGCTTAGCTGCCATTTCCTCGTGGAATTAAGGCAGCCAGCCCAAAGATTAGTCTTAAAAGTGGAATTTGCAGCAGGCAAAGAGCCCTCGCTCCCAGCCCCACCAGTGCAGCCTGACCACAGCCACCCCTGCCAAGTCAGGCCAGCAGTGACCTACATTCAGCAGCCTCCACAGAAATGACAAGCCTAATTTTGCCTAATAATAAATCACACCGAGGTACAAGGAAGAGCAGGGTAAGGGAAGCAGGCGTTTCAGCTCCATTCATCACCTCTCCCCGGGCTCTCTGCTCCCACCCTGCAGATCATCCTGCTTCAAACAGGGCCAGGTCACGGGTGACTGGGACCATCCGTGGCTGCTTCACACCAGATAATTCAGGGATGCCACACTTCAGGTACCAAAAACTACAATAAAATCAGGGGTGGGAAACAGAAAGATGAAGAAGAATCTATAAGGAAAGTAGAGGAATCTCTTTTTTTCACCCAGGTACTACACAGCAGGCAGAACTACCATCCATTAACTCTCACACAGCATCATTTGATTTAATGATGTGTCTCTGCCATGGACTATTGCTCTGGAAGGAGAAGAAAATTGGTCTTAATGTTTTCACTGCTGCTAGAACACTGTCCCCAAGCTCAAACTTTCCTGAAGCACTGAAAAGTTCTCTTCAGCAAAGTGACTCTCAGCAAAACCCTAACCAAAACCATTTGAGATTTGGGAGAAAGAGCTTTAATGACACAACAGCTGCTCGTGACCCAAGAGGAAGCACAACATGACCAGAAGACTCTGTTCACATCAGGGAGAGACACAATTGCGTCTCATCCTCCAGTGAAGGATTGCATTGTTATACAAGATTTTGGAACAGCAAACCTTAAAGAATGACACTCCAAATGGAAAGGTTCACTGCACAACCAAAGCAGGCAGCAGACAGATTTCAGCTGTGGCTCCTGGCCATGGGCCATCAGGATTCTTTTAAGCATCATCTGAGACATGACAACTCGATGCAATCACTTCTGTGGATCCTGCTTTAGGTCATCTTTCCACTCTGATGCAGCCCATGAGTAATTTGGACCCAAATACCTCTCCACAGGTCTCTAGCAGAAACCTCTGCGTACCCGAGGAGGGAATGAAGTCAGCACACATCATGTCTAGGGCAGTCACCCACACCAAGTTTGGGTCTGCAGCTCAGTCCAAATACCCCAAAGCAGCAAGCCAAGCCTGTAGCTCACACTCACGAGGGCAGGACGAGCAGCCACGGGCTCATCCCAGAGCCCAAACTCCCAGCGTAGCAGTTTTGAAGGTGCTGGAGGGAATCACTTACAGTAGCAGCTGTGCTGCTCTTTGAGAAGCCAGGGACACATCCAAGCACTCAGCTGAACTCGTCCCTCCCCGTCAGGGACGCCAGGAGAGGCCAGGACAGGGGACAGGCAAGACAATCCCTCTTCTAAAAGAGATTCAGTGTCGTACATACCTCACCCTGCAAGAGCCACACAGACTCTGTGTCACCCTCCTACAGCCCAGCCTGCAGCCCTGTGCTCCAGGAGCCTTTCCAACAAGCCAAGGGACCCGTGTGACACCTGACACAAACCCTGACCCCTCGCTCTGGCACGGGCAGGGTGACAGCACCAGTCCCGTGCCCCAACCACGCCGGGCAGAGGAAGCTCCGGCCTCGGCCTCCTCCATCCTTCCCCTTTCAGGGCTGCGAGAGGGAAGTGCTGGGATCTGTGCTTTAAATATGTGACTCAACTTCGGAGGCGAGGAGGAGCCCGTCTGTCAAAACAGAAGAGGATTTCGCTAATTTTCAACCCAAGGAGATGACAACACAATGTCGCCCTGGAGTACAACGCAGGGCGGCTCACGAGCAGCGTCTTTTGTGTTTCTGAAGGGAAAACCAAACTTTTGTCACCTAACTGACCCCCCTTCCTTAACCACAGACATTCAGCACCATACCTTGCCCACCCCACCACCTCTGCAGCACAACTCGTACCCCAAAACCCCACGTTGGTTCCCTCACCGGGTTAGGAACCCCAGACACCAACAGAGGGGCAACCCTAAACACAAAAGAAGTGGGGTTATAGGTTTAGGTGGGAGTTCTAGGTTTAGGGGAGGGTTATGGGTTTAGGTGGGGTGTTTTTAGCCTTCCCAGCTCTCGGGGTAACGCCAAGGATTGGAACAGCTCATGTGTGGGCGCAAATTGCACGGATGCTGGAGAACACGGCGCTCCCTCCGAGCAGCCAGCCTTGCTCCCGCGTCACCCGGCGTGTCAGGAATCCATTCAAACTTCCCCAAGCCTCGCTGGCAGGGACACACGCTCCCCTTTCTGCCCCAAAACCTCCTTTGTAAAACAAGGACCAGGGCTGCATCACCTAGAGCGGGCTCAAACACACTTTGTAGCCACTGCTCACCCACGCCTGTCAAAGAGAAGCAAGTTAGGGACAAGGGGTAACATCGTAACGCTGAAATATTCCCGGTGGGAAGCAGGGGAGGACAGCCTGGAGGGGACACGGAACCATGTCATACACACATACACCACACACCACGACCGCCCCACGGAGGGAACCCCTCGTTCCGCGCTGTGGCCCCCACACTGGGGGATGCAGACCCCGGCAATCCAAGATGTGCATCCCCCGGGGGGATCCCAGCCAAGCCACGGTCTCCTCTCCACTCCTGACACCCCACCACCACCACCACCCTCGGGCTACCAAGATGTCATTTCGCTTCGTTTCCCACTACAAAGCCGCGTCTCGCCGCTCTCAATGGGGGGAAAAAGACGAGATTAAAGCGCGGCCGGAGGGGCGGGCGGCAGCTCATTGTCCGGCCGGCCCCGCTGCCGCCGATGGCCCCCC
>VYXF01011166.1:113926-134811 GCA_013397295.1 Polioptila caerulea
GCCGAGGGGGGCCGGTCCCTCGGGGGTACGGGTGACCCCCGGCTCCGCCACCGCCTGTGTCGCCGGTGCCCTGGAGCCGGCGGTGGGATGGCAACAGGTCGCGGAGTTCCCGGGGACCCTCCAGTGACAACAGGAAGGACTGTTCGTAAGAGCGTGGAGCGACAGGACAAGGGGGAACGGGCTCAGGTTCAAAGACAGAAGGTTTAGGGTGGGATAGGAATTAAAAAATTCTTCCCTGTGAGCGTGGGGAAGCCCTGGCACAGGCTGCCCAGAGAAGCTGTGCCCTGGAAGGCTGGGCTGGAGCAACCTGGGATAGTGGAAGGTGTCCCTGCCCATGGCAGGGGTGGAATGAGGTGATCTTCAATGTCCCCTCCAACCCAAACCGTTCTGTGATTGTCTGATTTAACCAGTAACAGCTCCCCCGAGAGCACCCTGAGAAGACAAAGGGCTGCTCTGAGGAGAGGGTGACTGCTGGTGCCCAACACCTCACCCACCACTGCTCCATCTCCAGCCACTTCCCAGGAAGACCGGAGATGTAACAACGGCACAGAGAGCATTAGGGGATGGAAAGCCAGTGCAACAAGAGGAAAGCCTGTCCTGAGGATAACAAATTAACCCCTATGTCCATGTTCATCCTGGAATCCAGTAAAAATGAGGCTAAAACAGAAGAGATCCACACTGAGGTACAACCTGCCCTTGAGCTGCCTGAGATCCAGTAAAATCCAATGAGCATTCTTTCTGCTAGAGCACCACAGGAAATCAAGATATTTCATTAATGGATGTAAAAGGCACTGATAGTCCCTGTTTTCTAAGTAAAGAACATGTGCCTTTTGACATCCATCCCTCTTACCCAGCTGTCCCACAAAAGGCAGGGAGTGTGCCCTGGGGAAGAGATGAAGGAACATCACAGTACACAGGACCTACACCACGTCCTTCACAAGCAGCTGCCACCACAAGGAAGAAGAATCCAGGCTCTAAAAAGGGACAGGACAGTGAAGGGCAGGACAGGGAAGGGCACACTGTGGCCTCTGTGTGTCCCTACAAACAGGCAAGGCCACCCCGGAGCAGGAGGCATCTGCCCCACCTCTGCCACCTCAGCACCTTCTGCGATCAATAAAATCCTCTCAGGTGTTTTAATCAAACCAATAAAACTGCTCCCACTTTTACACAGGCAGTTCTTCCCCCGGGGCTGATCAATAGCTGGTGAAGCAGCAGATCCAGCTAATCAAAGTACGTCATTCACAGCAAGAGACTGAGCGTCTGTCAGGACGTGGCAGTGACAGTCACCAGATGGGAGAGTGAGTAAACCTACACCAGGCGCTGGCAGCTTTATAAATAAAACCCTTGTCGAGCTCCCCGTGCCTCTCACTGAGTCCTGAGTTTCCCTGAGAAACCTGGAGAGCAGCAGAGGCCTTCTCCTGCTCCTGCCTAAGCGTTGGCTGCAAGATTTCCCACTTGGAAAATGGATTCATTCTGGGCCTTGCAGCATCTCCCAGAATCTGACCCTGCACCCCTCAGCCCCGCCAGCAAGGGGCTCTGGGGCTGGGAGTTACATCCAGCAGACCCTGTAACCACAGAACAAAGCTGCTTCAAAGCCGCTGCTCTGTGGGGTTTTCCCAGCTTTGGCGTCCCCTTGCTTGGGCTCGTCCCAGCACGTCTGGGGAAAGGAGCCTTTTAAGCCAAGATTTTCTCCACAGAGGAATCTGGTCAAAGGAAAAGGATTGACCCATTCCGTTGCTCTGTTTCCTTTAGTTTCATTCATATTTGCTTTGTAACCCGACCCTTCAGCTATTTCAAAGATAAACACCAGTCCCGAGGAGGCACAGCCCGGGAGCCTCGGGTCCTGGGTTTCCCATGGAATCCTCCTTGGTTACTCACCCGAGGTGAGGGCTGCACTGGGACAGCAGAGCCCCACTTCCCTCTGCTTCCAGGCTTGGGGAGGGTCAGGAAACCACATCAATTAATCACAGAATCGTGGAATGGTTTGGGTCGGAGGGGACTCTAAAGCCCATCCAGTCCCACCCCTGCCATGGGCAGGGACACCTTCCACTATCCCAGGTGGCTCCAGCCTGGCCTGGGACACTTCCAGGGATGGGGCAGCCATGGATTCTCTGTGCCAGGGCATCCCCAGCCTCACAGGGCAGAATTTCTTCCCAATACCCAATCTAAGCATCCCATCCTTTAATTTAAAACCATTCCCCCTTGCCCTGTCACCAAGCCTCTTCAGCACCTCTTAACTATTTCCAAGGTAAAGCTGATGCTTGCAGGGAGTTTGTCCTTGCTCTATTTCAAGTTGTGCTTGTTGATAAACTCTCTCCTATAAAATTCCTGGCATGGGGACAGATGTTTCTTTCCATCATTTCACCTCTTACAAGGTAATTGCAATGCCAATCTTCAGCTGGAGTCAGTGGGAAGCAATGAGCCCTTCGGTGTGAATTTATTGAGAAACAAAGAATTTATTAAAGAAATAACCGTGGAGGGGCAGGCAAGAGATGGCCCAGCGTGACCATAAATATTTGATTTGCAGTTCTGAGCCCCTTACAGCAAACCCGAGCAGTGAAAGCTCACGGAGCAGCGGAGCCCTGGTGAGGCAGAATTAAAGACATTTCCCCAAAATGATCCAATGTATCCCAGAGAGGGGACAGCGGGGTGCCAGGTCCCCGTTCCGGGGTGCCGGGGACGCCCTGCCCGGCTCGGAGCTCCTCGCCAAGAGCCGCCACGAGGTGGCCCCCGGGCCCCGCCGAGCCCCGCTCCGCCCGCGGCCGCGGAGGCTCCGCGGAGCCCGGCCCCGCTCGGGGGGACCCTGATGTGCCACCAATGCCCCCACCTCGAAGGGAAGCGCCCCACACCCCGCACTGCCGGGGGAGCTGTGTCAGAGGAGGGCTGGGCTGGGTATCAGGAGAAGGGTCTTCCCCCAGAGGGGCCGACATCACCCCCTGCCCTTCCCGCACACCCCAGAGCTTCTCACAGCAGAGGGAGAACCACAAACGGGGTCCAGCACAGCAAGAGCCCACCCCACATTACTCCCTTTGTATCAATAAACAAAAAAACCTCAAACAAACCAACTCAAAAAAAACCCCTTATGGACACCAAACCCAGCAGCAGTGACCTCCAATCTTCAGCCGGGACAAAAATCGTCCAGATGAGAATGGAAACTTGATTTTCCCCTCCCTCCACTCCCATTTCCACTCGGGAACAATCACTGGCTGGCAGCAGGCTCCGCCTTTACGTGACAGAAGTGGCTGATCCATGAAGGTGCTCTCCATGGCGAGTAATAAACCAGGTTGTTATTTGATTATAGCAGAGGTACCAGGAAAAAATAGACCACGAAGATGAGGATGTTGCTCATTAAGGCTCTGTACATCCTGTTCTTCTCCCTGGGTGGATTTGTGGGAGCACAAGGCTGGTGAAAACTACCCCCCCCCTAAAAAAAAATGATAATTCCTTTAAATAATCCCAGGTGCTTTTAGGAGAGGGGTAATAGAGTTGAAAAGATGTTGTTAATCACCATTACAACTATCAATGCCACTTGTAAAGAACGGAAGGATTGAAAGAAGCACAGGACGTGGCACTGGAAGTTGCTCCGAGGTTTTTTCCGCCGTTCCCGGAGCTCCAGCCCAGCTCCCCGCAGCTGCTCCGCTCTCCCAGGAAGCGGCTGCATCCCAGTGCCTGGAAGTGATCCTTGTGCATGGTTTGCAGATCTATTTATAAAGCACTGTGGGATCCTGCAGGATGAAAGGAGCTATTCTGACTGGCGTTTATTTCCCAAAAATGCAACCACAAACTTTCTCGCACTGCTCCGCTCAGGACGGGTGTGAGCAGTCGGGTTTTTAGGGAGAGTTTCTCTGCCAGCCCTGCCGGAGCTGGCAGCGCCAGCCCCTTGCCAGGGGTATTTACCGCGGGCACCACTCCTGCGGCAGCAGGAGATGCAGTGATGCCCCTTGGCACACGGTGGGAAGAGGCAGCAGCTCCAGGGCCGGGATTCCCGTCGGGGATTATCGCCCGCGGGCTCCGGCGTTGCTCGCATTCCGGAGCGGGACGGCTCCCGGCCCCTTCCCGCTGGACATTCCCGAGCTGACACACAGAGCCCATGACTGCGAGACATGTCAGGAAATGCTGCTCGGGATTAGAGCTGTCTGCCTGCTGGGGATGAGGATTTTCCTGCCCCTTTCCCGGCCAGCTGGGCACAGGGCAGGGGACACAGCACGGTCCCTGCACTCAGCAAGACCAAGGGACAAAGCAGCGTGTCCTGGGTGCATCCTACGAGTGTCCACCTCAAGCAGTGACCCCTGCATCCAGAGAGGGGTCAGCACAAGGAAGGAGAACACTACAAACACACAAAATCCCCCAGCACTGAGCCCTTACTCTGCTTTTCCCAACACAAGGATTTTTCCACCTGGAAACTGGATCCTGATTCATCGTCCTCCAGATGATGCCAAACGTACTTCCCTAAATCACAGTCACAAAACCACTGCTCAGAAATACAGAAATGTGCAGGCCCTGGAATAATCGGGATAAAGGGATGGAGCCCAGCTCACGGGTGAAACCACAGACCCCACACCGGGAAAACCTGGGGGCAAAGGGGCCTGGGTTTGCGGCCAGCCCCGCTGTCCCTGGATGCTGCAGAGGGTGACAAGATAAGACCCTGGAGCAGGAGGGGGATGCTCCCACCAGCCTGGCATGGCCCCCATGAGCCCTAACGTGTCACCTCCCAGAGCCCTTCTCTCTGCTGGCGTCCACACATAACCCAAATCCCGCCGCTCTGCCAGCACAGAGGAGGCATCTGTGTGACAAGATTATGGAGATTAGCCCCATTAGCATAAGCAGCTCCTGGGCTGGCCCTAATCCAGAGGGACAAATGCAGCCCATGCACTGCTGCTGCTGTTGCCCTGGCTGTCCCCAAGGACCTGCGGCAGCTGGGGGACACCATTGTCACCCATGTCCCCGTGCCAGGGTGGGAACTGTGTGCCAGCAGGGACCCACAAATCCTCCGAGCTCAGCCCAGCCCCTGTGACAGGCTGGCCACACTGGGACAGGGACCTGGCAACGATCCGAGGGGTGGCAGTGACCCCATCACACCAGGTCAGGGTTGGGGACAATCCCAGGGGTGGCTGTGACCCCACCCCACCAGCTCAGCCCTCCCGCCCCGCACAGGTGCTGCCGGCAGCGGGGCTGGCTGGGCTTTATCGGGGTTTCTGCGTAGGGTGGAAAAACCCTTGGGCCACCGAGCGAGAGGCTAAAAGTGGCCGGGGTCAGGGCGAGCAGCTGCCGGGGCCGTGCTGGACGGGGCCGGGGCCGCCTTCAGCCCCAGCGGCCGGGATTGCATTGCAGAGCCCGGAGCTGGCATGCGGGGCAGCCAGAAATAAACCTGTTTGTGTAGCAACTGCGAACACAGCAACGGCAGCCAGGGGACATGGGGCTCGCTTTTGGGGTGTTTGTTCGTTAATTTTTTTTTAGGGGGGCGGAGGAGGCCAGAAATGCTGATTACTTTGGGTGGGAGAGGTTTGTTGTAAAGAGGTTTTCACTTGTGAGCTCCCCGGAGCATCCACAGGCTGCAGGATGTATCTGTGGAGGTCTGGGGCTCCCAGCAGCATCTTCACTGCCCTTTCATGTACCACAGGTTTTGGGGAAATGCTGGATACAGCACAAAGCAGAGGCAGCAGGATGCAGGGACAGGCAGGATCCAGGTGTATTTTTGGGTGATATCACCAACGTTGCTGTGTTCCAGTCCCTTTCCAGCTGTTATTGCACCTTGAGGACAGGGAAAGGGAGTCAGGAATGATTTGGGCTTCTTCAGATGGACTCCCCAATTCCCAGGGTTTTGCCCACAAACACCTGCAGTGGCAGGAGCCAGGAGGACACAGCAAGCTCCAAGGTGAGCAGACAGAAAACAGGGAAGATGGGCTGATTAAAGTGTCCTGAGTTATAAATGAAATAACCTTCCTGCAAGCCCAGGGCAAAGCTCAAGGTCACCCCGTGGCTGGGACAGAGCAGTGACAAAGCTCCCACCACCCACACCCGCTGCTGGTGCTGCTTAATCCCCTGGGAAGACCAGGTGGGGAGAGCTCTGCAATGGCATCAGGGAGGCTGGAGACAGGGAAAGGACTGAAACTGGGCCCAGCAAAGCTGGGTTTGCTGTGGCCCTGTGGGAAGGTAAAACACCTTTCTGTAACGCTGCCAGAAAGGGCCTTGAACGAGAGCAGAACCTGAGAAAGCAGCTCCTAAAGGCCAATTTCTCCACGGTGTGTAACTAAACCCAGCAGCGTGGGTGATGCATGAAGCTCTGGGTTTAGTTTAATGGGGGGAAAAAATCATCAAAGAACATTTAGAAAGGTTTGTGTCACTCTGGTGCATTTCCCATCACACGGGGATGTGTCAAAGGACCACGCTCAGTCCTGCAAGTGCTGAAGAGGGGCCTGGAAATTGTTATAGCAAAGCATGTGATCCATTAGACAGGGAAAAGAAGAGGAAAATCCAGCTTGGAGATTCTGGCTCTCTCCTACCTCTCCTGTCACCTTTTTGCTCCTCCTGAAAGCTCAGCCAGTGCCCCAAGTGAGGACTGAGGTGGTGAGGGAGGTAAAACACTGACTGTCCCCAAGGCCTCGTCAGCTCAGCTCCACACAACTGGCACAGCTAAAACCTCCTGAATCAGCACCAGCTGCCTGGAAAATGAAAGCTGGGCTGTTTGCTCCCCTCTTGCACCTCCCAAAATAACCAGCAGCTTCCCTCTCCTCTCCGCCTCTGACCACACACCCCCCAGCTCTCCCAGTGGCCACGTCCAGGGCATTTCTGAAGATCACCAGGCTGCAAATGTCTGAGAAGTGAACACTGAAAAGTGTTGGAGAACTCAGCTCTCCCCTCCCAGCACCCAGGGTCCCGTGTGGAGGTTCTGAGGTGCTTTGGGGCACATCCAGCAAGGAGGAAAATCATCTTCAACCACCCCCATTGTTTCCACTTTCATCTCATCTGAAGAAGAAACAGAGCATAAAAAGGTGGGCAGCACATTTCTCCAGGCTCCTTCAGAAGTCCGAGGAGCTGCAGGAGCTGCCCAGCTCCAGCCTCTTTCTGTCCTGGGTCACACAGGAGTCGACAGCATCCAGCCCAAAGTGTGCCAGAGGCTGAGCTCCACACAGGAAATCAGCAATGGAGGGAATTGTGTGGGGGATCTACGGGGGATCTCCAGCTCCTGTCTCAGACAGTCAGCCTCAAATTAAAAAAAATTCTCCCTCTCTGCTTGCTTGCCTCTGTTTGTGTTCGTGGCGTTGGGAGCAGAGCAGTTCTGGTGTAAATTACTCACACGACCTTTCCTGTTTGATGACTTTACAGCTGGCTGCTCACACCTCAAATATAATTTCATTTATGCCATCCATCATTAACACCTGCTGGAGGGCCTGGCAGCTCCTGGGGTTGGTGCTGCTGTCAGCGGGGCTGTGGCAGTGGCAGGACCCTGGATGGGCACACAGGGAGGTGGCACTGCCCAGGGCAGAGCAGGACACGGCCAAGGACCTTGGGCGTTCTCGGTCAGACCCGGCTTAGGATTGAGTAAAATCCTCCTTCTGTCTTCCCCTCGTTTTTCACTCACTTTGAACCAGCTCTGAGGCTCCTGCTGAGTGTGGCAGGGTGGAAATCATTCTCCCAGCTCTTTCCCCTGCCCCACAAGATCATCCTCACCTGGGTGCCCACCACAAAGCCCTTGAAGGCCGGGGCAGCTGAACTCCACTCTCCCAGCAGCTTCTTGGTGATGAGTTCTCACATTTCCATGTCCTCAGCAGCTGCCTCGCAGCCAAAAAACCACGCAGGGCAAGACCTGGCCGTGTCATTTCTCACCTGGAGAGCCCCTTGCTCACATCCCCCCTACCCAACACACTGCAGCTGAGGTGTTCTCACACTGCAATTAAAACTGGGAAGAAATTCCATTAAAACCGTGAAGAAATTCCTGTTAAATCCAGCCCGGTTTGTGTCACCGGTCCGTACCTCCAACAGTGCCTTCTGTGGGCTAATCAGGCGTGTGCTTTATTGCACTCAATCCCTCCTCGGCTGGGCTTAATTACACTTAATTATTGTAATCCCGGTCTCTGCCTTCCTACCTCCAGCCCACCAGCCCAGCGGAGCAATGCTGGGCGATGCTGCCGTGCTTGTAAAGCCGAATTCCAGAGCTTCCGAGCCGGCGGGAGGAATGCAAACCCTTACAAGGCTCCGCTCCTCTGCCAGCGGCTGCGGCTGCCTCTCCCTCGCCTTTGGAAAGCTCCTCTCAGCGTTTAAGAATGGACAGACTTAATTCGGGCAGCTATTCCATCCCCGCAGACAAAGGAAACAAGCCGGAGCGCACTTATGGAGCAATTATTTAAATCCCCCAGTCTGCGGGAGGCGGGGGAAAAGCTGCTGGTGCCAGCAGTGCCCTCTCCCCGCAGCCACCGCCCAAACTCTCCTGCCTCTCCTTATAAGTTCAGCTTTCCCCAGATGTCTCTGTCTGCATCTGCACCCAGGAAATCACATTTAGAGTTCCCCTGTAAACTCTGGGGAGAGAGGGATGGGAGCACAGGAAAAAATCCGGTCAAGGGTATGTGTTGGTTCCTGGGTTTTACACCCAAAATCCAAGTGAAGGGTTCAGAAGGAAAGGAGTTCCTGAGCATCTGTGTCCCAGAAAGGGCTTCCAAAGCCAGTTAGGGGGATTTGACAAGAGGAAAGAAAACAACCCCAGAGCTGCCATCACTCCCTCCTTGCCTGTGCCACGAGGAACGGAGCTCCCCAAACCCATCAGGTGAATCCTCCCAGCACCAGCACTCCCAGCCTGCTCAATGAAGCTTAAAGAAAACATAATTAGGGGCAAATCCTCCTCTCTGGTTCACACAGACGGGCAGGGACATCTTCCACTACCCCAGGTGGCTCCAGCCTGGCCTGGGGCACTGCCAGGGATGGGGCAGCCACGGCTGTGCCAGGGCCTCCCCACCCTCAGTGAAGAATTTTTCCCTGGGATCCAATCTAACCCTTCTCCCTTCCAATAATTAACAATAATTGCAATACACCACAGGAGTAACAAACTCCAGGCTTTGCTGCCCACCTGGGTGCAGATTCAGGTTTTTACCAACATCCCTCAGCAGGATTTTGCCAGGCAGAGCCACACGGGCTCAGCTTTGGTGTTGGATTCCCCAGCCCTTCCACTGGCACCCAACGTTATTTCCCCTCACAGCACCCGGGGCAGCTCAGACAGCAGAATTTGGGAGACAATCCCCTATCGTGTTACATCAACAAGCACTACAGCAGGGCACATAACCTTATTTTTTTAACCTGAGGTGCTGTGCTTGAGGAAATGTCACTCAGAGTGTCCCAAGGACTCGTGGCAGGCTGAACAGAGAGCTACACATATTTATATATACACACCATAAACAAAGACATCTAAATCCCTACACATTTTTTTTTTACTGTTTCCAGCCTGCAAACTTTTAAAAAAATCAGGTATTTGCCATTCACCCACATGAAAACAAGGTAAAAATTCACTGTGTTGTCTGCACACTCTGTGTGTGTAACACACATGGTTTAATCACCCAGGTTGTAGCTGGAGACCTTTTATTGGAGCATGATTTCATCTTCAGACCATCCCAATATCCACTTGTGTACAGTAAGTTACCCATTTATAGGTTTCTAATAAAAGCAAATCTTCCCTAAGTGGCTCTTACTGGATTTCTCCTTCCAGCCTGGGGATAAGCAGGATTCTGGGCTTTAAAAAGCTCTCTAGTGGGCTGAATAAGAAAGTGACAACTGAAGAATGTCATGGCAAAACTCTGGTGTGTTCTAATTACAGCACTGTTAACGAGAGGAACATTTGTCAGGCCAGAGCTTCATCACGTTCAGCACAGACACAGAAACCTCCCACTCACCCAGTGACAATTTTCTCTCCTCTCTAGGCAGATGCCACATTAGGCAGTGTCTGCCAGCACAAGGTGAGTTCCAGCACCTGGAAATAATTATTACTTCTTCCTTTTAATCAAGGACTTTTAGGAATTTGCACACTCGACTGCTAAAGAAAGTGATGCATTTATTTTCTTTTAAAAATGACCCCAAGTACAACGTCAAGAAATCTGCTCATGACATTTAGATACATAATTTGAGACTGATTTCCAGAGTGTTTCTCCACAGTTATATCCACATGCACCTCCAATGTTTTCCACATTCCCCACCCTGTCACACCTCATCACGATATTTATAATAAAAAGGCAAACCTGCAGATTCTGAGCACGCTGACATTTAGTTGGAACATCTGCAGGAGCTCAGCGAGGCAGATGGGGGCTGGTAAAAAACCCTGAGTGCTGTGTGGGGGCTCTGGGACAGCACAGGCTGCCCGACCCTGCCAGCCCCTCTGATCTGGAATAAAAAATCCAGGCCCACGTCCTGAGCCAAGGATTTCCCCTGGTACAGAGGGAGTTACAGAGCTGGAGGCATCAGTGGTGCTTTGGAACGTGAGGGGGATGTGGGAGGTGTATTTATTTCCACAAACTGTTGTTAAATTAATAAAAAAATAAAAATCAAGCGGTGTCTGTGACTTCCTGGCTCTGCACAAGTCCCTGCCAGGAGGGGACAGCCGGGGGGGGATTTGGGATCCCATCCCAGGGCACAGGGACAGGAGGAGAGGGAACGGCCTCAGGGCAGGCTCAGGGTGGGCAGCAGCAGGAATTTCCCCATGGGAAGGGCTGGAAGGGGCTGCCCAGGGAGGTTTGGAGTGCCCAGCCCTGGAGGTGTCCAAGACTGGACATTGGTCTGGGGGATGAGGTGGGGATCAGGCCCAGGTTGGAGCTGATGATCCCCAAGAGCTTTTCCAGCCTCAGGATTCTGTGCAGCACCAAATGGAAAATCAACAGCCAAAGCTGCCAGGTACAGCTCTGAGCACCCAGCACAGGCAGAAGCCCCAGGATTTTTCATTAAAGTCTCTGAGCACCGTTTGTTTCCAGTCTCAGCTGGTGCTGCACACAAGTCCCACAGATCTTTCCATATTATTTTGGCTCTCCACTTCCACAACGGAATTAAACTTTGGCAGGCAGGGGATTTGTATCATTTCAGCAGAGATCTCTGGGTGCAGCATCAGCCTTTTGCTTGTGTGCCTGGGATTAGCAAGACATTGCTGAGATCATCATATATATGTTTCACAGCCAGGACAGCTTTTGGTATTAAACAAGGAAAAAAAAAAAAAACCAGGAGAGCTGCAGCCCTTTAAAAAGGACCCTGGGTTTGTTTGAGAGGTAGTTTTGAAGATGATGATCACTGCAAAGAAGTTCTGCAACTGCTTAAAAAGTTTTCAACTGCATGAAAACCCTAACAGGTAAAAAAGATTGTAAGCAATCACTCACTCTCCCACAAAAGTTGTATTAAATCTGTCCAATGAATCTGCTGTGAATTCTTCCATCACTGGTCACCCAGGATTCCCATTGCAGCTGGCTGGGAGGATAAAAAACACCAGTGAGGAGTGTCTGTGGTACCCAGCAAATCTCTAGATTTGAGTCTTTCAGATGTGCTGCTCATGCATTGTCATGGATTTATATAAAAATATTGCTGAGGCAATCAGCTGAAACTGCAGCCAGTGAAGAATTGTTATGTGCACCTCTCCCAGGGCAGTGCAACACTGCAAGGAGCATTTCCAAACGAGTTTGGGTGACTTTTAGAGATGCAGTGCCTGATTTGCTGCAAACAGGAGGGATTTGCATTTGTTCTGTGGTAACTTGTGAGGAGAACCTGACTGAGGTGCCAGTGCTGGCACAAAACAAAGCAAAGCTGCCACAAAAATTAAAAAATAAAAACTGCTCCTTATTCAGACATTTCTCATTTTAGGCTACTTGCAGCATTCTCAGCAGTGGCACAGCTCAGGATGTGATGATTTCAGACCTCACCAGGCTTTGGCTTTCCCAAAAATAAGGGTGACTTTGAGGTTTGGCCATATCTGGTGAGCACAGACTGGGACCAGCCCTGATAAATGACAGGGACACAGCCCAGGATCCCCAACGTGTGGCTGGGACAACCCACAGGGAACTGAAGGAGCCCAGGCTTTGCAGGGATGGCTCCTCAGAGGGTATTTATTGGCTCACCTGGAGGGCTCTGCCACTTTGGGAGCTCTGCCTCAAACAATTCCCCAAAAGCAAATGCTTCAGGAAGAAATTGGGGATTAGTGACTGGAAACAAGACCCCAATATTCTCAGCTGTGTTTCCTGGGTTAGGAAGAAGTTTCCAGCCCAGTAAATACCTGCTGAGGCTGCTTTTCCTTCTCACCCAAATTAGCAATTCACTTAACTACATATTTGATTTTCAAATATGGCAGTACCAAGTAAGGAAGAGCCAGTCTTAAACAAACACCCCGTGCAGTCAGGGCATGCTGAACACATTTTCTAGATGAAAAGCCACAGTTTTGCCAGTAAATTGCTTTATCTGCAGCTTCACAGCCCCAGCCTTCAGCACAATTACTGAGTGTGCACCAGGGGCAGCCACAGGAGGAGTTCCCTCACAGTCACTTCTTCCCACAAGTCACAGAATTCTCATTATTATTCTACACTTTTTAGAGATAAAATGGTTTTGAGCCAAGACCCTGCTGTGTGTTCCTGGGTCCTGTCTGTGCAGCTCCCAGCACACCACCAGCACCTTATATTCTCTATAAAATCCTGTTCCATGCATCTTTCCTACCAAGCTATTGCTCCTGAAAGGTTCCTTTCTCCTCTCTCACCTGCAGTATTTTATTAAAAAGAAATGTAAAGGGCAGAAAAGGAAGAAGATTTCTGCCTTTTGAACACGTGCCAGATCTATTAGAGATTCTACTAAAATCTTCTGCCACTTCCCTCCAGAATGCACTGCCCTGGTTCTTCATTCAAATAAAACTTCACTCAGCCAAGCAAACTAAAAAAACCAGCCACAGGTTGTTGTTGCTGCCCCATGAGCAGCCCATCCATGCTGCTTGCTGCACAGATAAGGCCAGACTGTTATTTTAATATCATTGCTAAGCTCATTGAATTGACACTTGTGAAACCAAACAACTCAGAAAAGCTCCACTCACGAGAAGCTCCATCTCAGCTCCTGGGACCCTCAGTTTAGAGTCCTTTGGAGCTTTGGCTGAGTCTGTCTGAGGTTTTCTGCAGGCCTCCACCAGTGCTGTAAGGAGCCAGAGGGGCCAGAGCAGCCCCATCTCCTCAGGGGAAGGGTCTCCCACTGAACATTTGCTCACCTTATCTTTAAAATCACCCTGGTGCCTCCTTTGTTTGCACAGTGAGAGTCTCCCTCCTTTAGCATTCCAAACCTGCTGCAGAGAAAGTCATTACATTTAAAACCTTCTGTTCATAAAAGCTCTAAACTGCATTTCAAGTCCTGTCCAGGCACCTGGCAAGGGATCAGATGGGTTTGGAGATGGACTCAGGCCATGAGGCTGCAAGAAGGAACAACCCCAGCAAGCTGTGCTGTGGCTGGGACAGGTCACACCACCCTGCCATGTTCTGGGAAGATAAAGGAAGAGGAAATTCAAGCTCATGGAGTTCCAGAATGAGAAAATGTAGGCACCCAAAGGCCTGAAGGAAGGCAATTAGAAACAAAGCAGCTCTTCCCATAAAATATTTCCATTTGCATCTGCCAGTTCTTGCACCTTATCAGTCTTTCCTGGTTATGTTTGCAGAGATTTTGTTGAGATTTCAAAGCACACTCCCAATTATTAAAGTGTGTTTCCCCCCTCCCTCATTTTCCAGTGACAGCCCTGGGCCTGAAAAAGTTCTACTTGTCTGACAGGGGTGGCATGTTTGCATTTTTATTAAAAGAGCTTCATGTAAATCAATGGAATTCACTCTACACAAAGAGATAATTTTTTGCAATTACCAGAATCTCAAACATGGATATAAACCAGCTCTTGAAGTTCAACGTTTTTCTTTTAGAAACACAGGAAAAACAAAGACACACACCTGGCAGAACTTCAGATGATGGCAATCTGAGCTCCAAGGAAACAGATAATTCAATCATTACCTGAACAAACTGGCTCACACTTGTGATGGACCAGGCCTGATCCCAAATTCTCGTGATGGACCAGGCCTGATCCCAAATTCCCCTACAAACTTTCCACAGATTTTTAGGGGAAAACAGCAAGTGTTACAGAAATTAGTAGTTTTATTTAGCTATATCCTGTGTTTCATGGCATTTCTATGCTGCTTTGAAATTTTATCATCTGAGTATTTTCTTTTACAATGACAAATTCCTTTGGTGTCTACATCCCATCACATTTTTTTAAAATCTCAGCATAGATAAGGGAAAAGCAATGCAGAGAAATAAAATTCTTCAAACTTAGAGCAATTTGCAGGTAAGTTCCTAATGCATTACCATTAATGCATTTGTGCTTTTGACAAGAGATCTGAAAACTTTCCCCTGGAACAGAAAGAGTTTGGCTGGAGATAACTGAAAACCCAGAGTTTAAATCAAGTTCCTTTCCTGCCTTAAGCAAAAGAACCTGTTGAACCATGATAAGAAATGGTTTGATTTCTAAACCAGCATTTTTAAACAGCACATCAGCCAAACTGTCCCTGTACTCCCCAGCTGAGCTGAACCCTCAGCAGGGGAATATGCACCAGTGTGAGGGAAGCAACTGGATAAAGTCAGCCCTTTAACGTGCACACTTCTGACTGAACTTCCAATTTTCCAGACTGAGCCCCTAACAAAAAGTAAATCCATTCAAACCCTCTGCATTTAGTTTCCTCCCACAGCATGAACAGACAGCTAACACACACGGGGTGTACCCTGGGAACCCAGCACTCCCCACTAGCTGACCAGTTTGGGGAGCACACTACACAGAGGGATGTTGCCACTGGGCTCAGGGGCCAGACTGGCCCTCAGCTTGCTGGGGACTGCAGCCACGGGAGGCAACTTGTTGGCAATTCCTTGGAAGGAACCCGAATAGCTGGAGATCCTCCTGCTGGAGCTTTTCTCCAAGCCGACCGCTTTGGGCACCCGCTTGCAGATCCAGGGGTGCCGCAGGGCCTGGCTGGGAATCATGCGTGCAGAAGGATCCCAGCTGAGGCAGTCCTTCAGGAAACCAGTGAACAAGGGGTCATCACAGCCCTTCAGAGCTGTCACCCAGTCCTTGTTCCCCGGGGCAGCCCGGACCTTGCCCCGGCGCGTGCGGCTCCCGCTCAGCGTCACCTTCCCGTCGGGCTGCGTCACCACCGTGCAGTAACGGGGGTGGCCCTTGGAGCTGATGAAGTTCTTGGCTCGCTTGGATTGATCCAAAAGCTTCTGAGGTGGCATCCCAAGAAGTTCCATTATACAGGCCAGTTGGTCTGCCTCGTCCTCTCCAGGGAAAAGAGGGTAGCCAGTCAAGAGCTCCACCAGAATGCAGCCAAAACTCCACATGTCTATGGGCATCCCATAGCGGCTCCCCAGGATCACCTCTGGCGCCCGATAAAACCGGGACTGGATGTATGTGTAGACTCTTTGGTGCTCAAAACAGCTGGACCCAAAATCTATCACCTTGATTCCACTCCTCCCTTGCTGCTTTAGGAGGATGTTTTCTGGCTTCAAGTCACAGTGGATGATTTTGTTTCTATAAAGAGCATCCAAGCACTGCAGGATGGAGTGAGCGAACTTCCGAACCAGCTGGAGGCTGAAGCCCTGAAATTTATTCCTTTTAATCAGCTCATACAGGTTCATACTCAAGAGTTCAAAGGTCATGCAGATGTGGTTCCGAAAGGTGAAGCTTTCCAGCATGTGGATCACATTCATGCTGCCTGTTTTATCCTGCTTCTTCAGGTGCTCCAGGATCCTGATCTCCTCGGCCGCTTGGCGGTGGAACCTCTTCTCATTGCGAACCATCTTTAAGGCCAGGTGCTGGTGGAGTTTGTGATCATAGACTTTGGCAACTTGTCCAAAACTGCCCTTGCCAATGATTTTGAGCACCTCATACCTGTAAGCCAGGTGGTCGTGGGGCACGTGGATGTAGCTGCCTTGGTCGTCGTCGTAGCCGCTGTTGTTGGGGCCGCCGATCACCCCCTGCCTCTTTTTGGCAGACGGCCCCACAAAGTAAATCTCTGAGAAACTAAAGATCTCCTGCTGCTCATAAGCTGATAGCTGATGTTTGAACTGTTTGACAGCTTCCTCTGGAGCTTGGGAGACGGCTTTATGTGATTTCAAGGAGCTTCCATTGCTTCTAGCACCCAGGCTCTCCAGGGTTTTCTCTTTTGTCAGGGAAGGGAGAGATCTTTCTGGAGTAAGGCCTGCAGACTGAAGAGCACTGCTCCTTCTGTTGCCAGAGTCCTCAAATAACTGCTCCACTTTGACCTGATTTCCAGTCAGAGAGTGATCCTTCATCATGAGTTTGCTGATAGAAACCTAGAAGGGAAAAAGAAGTGTAGTTTCTCTTTTAAAGCACAGATTAAAAATAAAACCACTACCAAGAGAAAATCGGTAACACGGATGAGTTTGGCATTTATTAGGAACAAATATAAATTGCTGGGCTAAATTAAGTTACAAGCATGGTTAGAGAAGGGTACACAAAGAGAAAGCAACTCCTTGAAACAGCACTTGTGCTTTTAAATCCAGAGAGGGAAACCCTAGCCAGCCAAAGAGTCCAACAACCACAAAATACCTATCTCCAGTCTGCAAAGGGCCAGGGAACAGCTATGTTTAGCTCCAAATGTGGGTGCAGCAGCACAACCACCAACAGATGCAACTTGCACCTGTCTGGAGCACGGAATGGAACGTGGACATGTGGAGAAGTGGCAGGAAGATTGCACAGCCAGGCTGCCAAAGGAAGACAAAGCAACCCCAGCAGGTGACATATGGCTGGTGTGAGGCAGCTGCACGAGGAGCAGAGGGAGGACAGGGCAAGGCAAGGTAAACCATCCTGAAAAAAAAAATTCATTGTGGGGTTTTAATTTCAAGGGGAAAACATCATCATATCCACACCTCCCTTTGAATCATGGTGGAATTATAGAATAGCCTGAGAGCTGGAAGAGACCCACAAAAATCATCAAGTCCAACTCCTGGCCCTGCACAGGACACCCCAAAATCCCTCCCAGTCTCTGAGAGCGTGGTTCTGGAGCCCTGGCAGCCTTGGGGCTGTGCCCATGCCCTGGGCAGCCTGGTCTGTGCCCCACCACCCTCTGGAAAAAGGACTTTTCTGCAACCTAAACCTCCCTGACACAGCCCCAGCCATTCTCTCAGGTGCTGTCACTGTCACAGAGGGAAGAGAGAGCAGCACAACTCCCCAAACACGGACTTGAATAACCAGGAACAACTCCCACTCCAACTCAGCTGAGAGCAGTGTGCAAGCACTCCCCCTTACCACCATGTGCTAAAATATTTACGTCTGAAACAAGGTGAGAAAAACACTGTGAAATTTTCCAGGCGAGTCAGTTTTACTCTTTAGTAAATGCTGAACACCCTGAGGTCAGTTCCCCACTAGCACAGCAGTTATTCCCTTTCCTGCTTGCTGGCACTCCTTGCTGAGAGGCAGCACAGAGGTGTTGTCCCATCCCAGGCAGAATTGAAGAAGCCCTGACTGAAGCAGCAACATCTGTTTTCCATTTTGTCCTTTAATCTAAAAATAAAGATCTCAGACACATGCCAAACCGAATCCCTGAAAACCAAAATAACTACACAGGAATCAAACAAAAAAAAATATATAAATAAACCTGCAGCCCCACAGCAATAAAACCAAATTCCTTTTTAGTTACATCCAGTCCAACATCTCAGCAGGGTCAGCAAATAAGGGAAGTGAATGTTCTTGCCAAAGCCAACTACACACAGCTCATAAAAGACTCTGTTTGTTGGTGCTGCCCTGAAATGTTAGCAATTGCTCACTAGCCCCAAAAAATGGGCATTTCCCTGCAGAAGCCAGCCCTTATCAACATGGAGAGATCCTCCCAAGCTCCACTCCTGCTATCAAGCCCAAAATGCAGAGTACTGGGAGGGACACGCCTTGCCAGAGTCTGAACTAAAAACAACAGAGCCCAGCCCTGGTAACTCGGAATAAACGCCTTTTTCTTGGAGCCTGGCTGAACCTCTGAGATAAGAATGACATTTTTTCAGAGCTGGCTCAAAGACTCTTCAGTCCAGCAGACCCAAACAGAAAGTTTACAAATACACAGAAGTTATAAACACAGAGCTAGGGTCACACTTGTTTAAATATTCTCTGCCTAAGAGCAGAGGCAGCTCTGCTGGTGCTGCTGTTCATAGCAAACATTTTGTACCTTTGAATCCCTAAATAAACCAGGAATTCATGATTCTATTTATCCTGGAACGATTTCTTAATGAAGGAATTATGGCTTTGGATTTCAAACCTGACTCCACGGTAGTAAGGTCTCAATTTTCATTCTTAGAGGACTCCCAAAATCAGTTGCCACATGATGGTGACACACAAATATAGCTCCATCTTCACTTGAACTCAGAAGAGCTGCACTCAAAGTCAGATGACTCCTGGGTAACAGCAGCTTTCTTTCAACAGCTTTCTTTTACAAATCCCAGGCTCCACAGGTTTTTGGGTTTATTGCTGAAGTGCAGGCAAGAAATGAGGCTGACAACAGCAGTGGCACCCTGCTGAAAACCCTCCCTGACAAAACTTCATTTTCGTTGACAGGTATTGAAATTCCTACACAAACCAGTTTGCAGAGATGTTCTGAACACTGGATTAAACACACAATGTATTCTCAAAGCACAGAGACTTTGTGTTCCCTTGCAGGCTCACAGGAAGGAATGGGCAGCTGCAGTCACCAGGACCCCTCAAATCTCACATAACATTACATCACAATAAATCATTTTGCAAGAAGGGAACCAAAATTCCAGGTATTTTCCCATTAAAACTCAACAGCATCATTTTCAGCTCCTGCTTGCCTGATACCACTGAGGTTGGATTTTATGGATACATCACCATGCAAACTGGGCATGCTATAAATCCTTAACCTTGCCCTAAAGAAGCAAACAGGCTTCAGGGAAAAAACACAGATGAAGACAAGTCAAACAAAATATTCATGGGTTTGTACTTGTATTTCACTGGATAGTTCCACTCTACTGATTTGTATCCAGTTATGAACAAATGAAGCCACACTACAGCTTAAAACACTGCAGCTGAAATGTTTCCATATCCCTGCAAACAAAAAACCCAACCCACTACTTGTCAAACCCTACTGCTCAACAAAACTCCAAATTCCTCCTGTTCCCCCTCAACATTTGCAAAAAGGGAAAAAAACCACCAGACTCCTGCCCCTGAGTTTGCACAGACC
Source organism: Polioptila caerulea (assembly GCA_013397295.1). Classification (NCBI taxonomy): domain Eukaryota; kingdom Metazoa; phylum Chordata; class Aves; order Passeriformes; family Certhiidae; genus Polioptila; species Polioptila caerulea. Next base: position 133,150 of record VYXF01011166.1, read on the forward strand.
AAATTTGTTACAACAAAATCCCACAAGGAGATGATTTTCAAATGCATCTTGCTCAGGGCAATGTCTATTTTCACTTTTTAGAGAGTGAGAGGGTTTTTTTTAAGCTTAAGCTCCTTCCCTTCTGCCAGAACTCAACAAGAGCCAAGAACACATTTAAAACCCATCTAAAGGACAGATCAGTGTACAAAAGTACAGCTGAACATGAGCACTACTGAACCAATTAAAGGCAAAAAAAAAAATAAAAAAAATCTCCAACTCCACATCTGCTGAGGGAACGGAGCCCTGATGAAAGAGCCTGGCAATACCTTCAGTTCAAAAGGAGTATTTTGGTAGCAAAAGAAGTGCCAGATAATGCCCAAGTTTTCAGAGCAGAAAGATACTTTTGTGAGACGTTTGGCAGCCACACAGACACACTGCTCCTTCTGCTGCTCCTCTGTACCTACCTGCCAGAATTTTCATGAGGGAAACTAAAATGGAAACGTGCAGGAGGAGGAGGCAGAGCAAAGCGTGTGTGGATTTACTTATCAGAGTACAAGGTGACATGGCAGAATGCTTCAACCCTCCTTAAAGTAACTTTTTTTTGATTAAAACATGAGCTGAGGGCAGTAAGATGGGATTCCTGAGGCTGCCAGCCAGTTCTGCAGTGAACACAGCACATCGTTTTTATGCTCAGGAAAAACAACAGCGTTAAGAAGCCACTACAGAGCTACAAAATCCCACTTTTAAAATTTCTTCTCTGCAGGGAGGTATGAGACCCCCGGATAGTTCTCACTCCCACACGGCACAACGTGAAGACACAGATGACTTTAAAATACTCACATGAGTTCTTGAAAGGGAAGGAAGTCCCGAAGGGCTCCGTTCTTCATTTGTAGGCTCCGGGTATCTGCACTCATCTATCCTCATATAGGAGTCGTACAATCCATCTCCAATCCTGGCTGGAAAGGTCCCCCACACAAACCAGTTATTCACAGCAACTCACACCGATACAGACAGAGCCAAAGGCTTAAATGCGGCTCCCTTTGGCACGTGTTAGTCGATAAAATCATTGATTCTCCTTCATTCATTAAAAGATCTTTGGATCTGAACTATATTTTCATACCACGAGAGCGCGATGCTTCTGGGGAATCTTAATTCGAGGTACTTTTAATTTAGAGGCTCTTTTTTGTTAATCAACTTCTGCACTGCAAAAAAATACATCCCTAAGAAACATTAGCCACCATTCTCCCGCTTCCCCTTAATCAGGATAATCCCAAACGAGCAGAAAACGAGCAAACACTTAAAAAGCTTGATAGGACAATCCTTTAAAGCAGGTTATCCCTTAAAAATGAGATGAGGGAATTACAGCTGCAAAACCGTGGGGAAGGAAAAAAAAAAAACAACCAGAAAAAGGCGGCGTCTCTCGCTGCCGGCTGCTCAAGGACTTAAAATCGCGACGCCTATCGCGACAGACCCGACGGACGGCCGGGACCACGCGGGGGGCTCCGACCCAAACCGCATCCTCCCCTTTCCCCCCAGCCCCGCGGGCCCCCCGGCCGCCACTTCCTCCTCCTCACCCGCTGCCAGGGGCCCGTCCGGCTTCCTGCCGAGCAGCATCGTGTCGGGGGGGCCCCGTCGCGGGCCCCATGCCCGGCGGGTGCCGCTGCCCAGCGCGGCCGCTCGGCC
>VYXF01011166.1:136414-153334 GCA_013397295.1 Polioptila caerulea
CGCGGGGGCTCGGCGGAGCCGGGCGCCGTTTCCAGCCGGACGCTTTATGGGCGCGGACGGCGCCATGGCGGCCGCCGCGGGCTGAGGTGACGGCGCGGGCCCGCCATGTTCGCCAGGGCGTTCCGCGTGAGGGCCAACACCAACATCAAGGGCTCGGACCGGTGAGTGCCGCGCCGGGACCCCGCAGGGACACCCGCAGGGCTCGGCCCCGGGCCCGCGGTCGCAGTCGGCGATGCCCCCGCCAGTAGCTGCTTTCACCCCCTGCTTGTGGTGCACTCCCGGCCTGAGCACGGGTCGTGCGTTTCGCTGGAAGGTGCTGCCGTAATTCAGCCAGGTTTAATTGAAATGTTATGCCGAGGCCTGGATGAGCTTTCTGTGCTTATTTATAGCAGTGTGCAGTGCCGAACGGGGCTGTAAGTCTGCTGAAGAGGGGGTTTGGATAAGGACATGGGAGTGACAGGACTAGGGGGGGTGGCATTAAACTGGAGGAGGGTAGGTTTATAGGATATTAGAAAGAAATTATTCCCTGTGAGGGTGGTGAGACACTGGCACAGGGTGCCTAGAGCAGCTTTGGCAGCCCCTGGATCCCTGGAAGTGTCCAAGGCCAGGCTGGAGGGACTCGGAAGAGCCTGGGATGGTGAAAGTCGTCCCTGCCATGGCAGGGGTGGCCCTGGATTGGATTGAAAGTCCCTTTTAACCCGAACCATCTGCAATTCTCTAATTCTTTATGTTCCTGAGCAGCAATGCTGGGCTGACCTGATTGTTCAGGTTCACTGGACACTGCTTTGAATGACCACAACCCCCCTCTGTGCTGGTCACTGGGGCTTAAACATCAATGAAAACTGGGGGACAGGGAAATCTGGCTGGAAAATCATCCCACTCCAGCTGTGGGTGACAGGTTGGGCACAGCGAGTGTGGCACTCCCAGGCTGAAATCACAGCACAGAACAGAGGCACGGGCAGCAAACAGAAACTCCAAGCAGATGTTTAAGGAAGATAGGAGCAGGGCAAGTATATTCAGCCTTTTGCTGGTATTCTTACATCATTTGTAAACCTGGACACAAATACTTCAGATTATCTCCTGTGAAAAGGTCGGAATTTCAGGAACAGCCAACAAAACAGTAACAGCAGATAAGAAATTAATTTGAGGGGTGGCCTAGACAGCTTTGTAACACATTTGGGATTTTATCTTTGCAGGAGGAAGCTCCGCAGTGAGGTGGCAGCAGCCTTTCCCACCCTGAGCACTGAACAGCTGGCTGAGTTGGTTCCAAGCAAGGAAGAGCTCAATGTCATCAAAATACACTCTCACAAAGGGGAGGCCATCACTGTTTACATGAACCACAGGAACCCAATACTGTTTGAAGTTGAGAAAGTTCTATATCCAACAGGTAGGGGGAAGGGATTGACATAATTCTCTTTGCTTACCTTCCCAATTAATTATTGTGGCATTGTTTTGATTTCACATTTCTTTATTATCCAATTAAGTGTTATATTATCCAATTAAGTTTCGTCTCCATGACTATCCAAGGAGTGTTTAGTCTTAAAGATGAGAAGGAACAACAGCCAGAGATGTTGTTAATGATGCATTTTTAAATTTGCTTCTGTTTTGGGACAGTGTACACTCTGTGGGTCTACCCAGACCTTCTCCCTGCCTTTGCAACATGGCCCCCAGTGCTACAGAAACTTGCAGGAGGAGCAGGTAAGAGCACCAGAACTTTGTCCCTTTGCACTGCCAAAGGGAGTTGCATTCAGGGCTTTNGGAAGAGCTCAATGTCATCAAAATACACTCTCACAAAGGGGAGGCCATCACTGTTTACATGAACCACAGGAACCCAATACTGTTTGAAGTTGAGAAAGTTCTATATCCAACAGGTAGGGGGAACGGATTGACATAATTCTCTTTGCTTACCTTCCCAATTAATTATTGTGGCATTGTTTTGATTTCACATTTCTTTATTATGCAATTGTTTTATTATCCAATTAAATTTCATCTCCATGACTATCCAAGGAGTGTTTAGTCTTAAAGATGAGAAGGAACAACAGCCAGAGATGTTGTTAATGATGCATTTTTAAATTTGCTTCTGTTTTGGGACAGTGTACACTCTGTGGGTCTACCCAGACCTTCTCCCTGCCTTTGCAACATGGCCCCCAGTGCTACAGAAACTTGCAGGAGGAGCAGGTAAGAGCACCAGAACTTTGTCCCTTTGCACTGCCAAAGGGAGTTGCATTCAGGGCTTTTTAGGTATTTTCATTCACAGTGGCAAAAATGTACCTGAAGCAAGTAGAAGGAATGAATACTGAAAAATAATTCGTGGTGGCATCCTAGAAAGGAAATGATTTAGCTGTGAAAAGAGTTTGTGAATGAAAGAAAGTAGGTGAAATGTTTAAATGCAGTGAGCTGCTCTGTGTGGGAGGCTCAGATTTGGAAATCCCTCCTCAGGCTGATGAGCAGCCCTGAACTGGGACACAGAGCTGCCCGTGCCATTGGTCTGGCCCTTTTGAAAGTTCCCTTGCTGCCACCCTGCTTCCTGTCAGAGCCCAGGTGAACAAGCTCATCCTGTGGATAAAAAGGGAATTTGTTTTGGAAGCTACAGTGCAATCCCTGGCAGCCAAACTGTGGACTGTGCAGGTGGGGTTGGAGCTGGATTCCTGGGTTACAGGCTCCACCACCTCATTATGGATCAAGACTAACAGGAAAGGAGTCTGTTTTCTGGAACCTGCTTTGGATGCAGTTCAGACTCAGGAGAATCAGCTCATTATAAACTTTAAATTGCTGAACTGCTCAAGCAGAAAAAGCTTAAATTGCAGCTGCTGCAGCCTTGGTCTCTACTGGAAGTACTCACGTAGGAAGGGGTGTCTTTTTCCATGACACAGCTGTAAAGTGGAACTCAGGTTTCTCTGCTTTGTTTGCTTTTGGGGAAAGTGCTCGAGAGTGGAGCTGTGATAGACATCTGAGCGAGCCTCTGCTGACTTGTAATGACCCAGTTTCTGGGGAAAAAGACTTGCTAATGGGGAGGGACATTGATGAAAGAGGCCTGCGGGTCATTCATCGCCCCTGGCAACCGGGCTACGTCCGTGCACGATCCAGAGATAAGGAGCTGGCCCGGAGACAATGGCCACAAAGGCAGGGGAGAGCTAGAGCCACTTCTGAGAAGGGAAAGGCACGGGGCTCTGCAGTGCAGGAGGAGATCCAGTCCCTAAAAGCAGCCTGTTTTGGGTTATCTCTCCCGTGAATTCAATACCTGCTGGCTGCCCTGCTAATTCACATCATTTAATGCTGCTTCCGTGGTCACATTAAGGCCTTGATGGGATTTCTGTCCCCAGCCACGTGGAGCTCTGGTGGTAGTTGCAGACTGCATTCTAGGCTTGATAGAAACACTTGTGACAACGAATAGGGGGAAGAATCTTGGCTTCTTCATCTCCACATTAAATCGGGGATGCTGAGAAAAATATGAGATGCCTGCAAAACCAAGCCATGGAGCAGCTGAGTCCAGGAGACTGCAGAGAGCTGCTGTGAGGGGGAGCAGCTGCTGTTGCCATCATTTGGTGATGCCATCGTGCCACACCTGCAGCATGGAAAACTCTGCTTTGCTCTCAGCCCAGTCTGGTCAGCCCAGGTGTGGGGAGCAGAAGGAAGCAGGGGTGTAGTTTCTGTCCAAAATAACAAGGAGGCAGCTCCCTGAGAATTCCCAGCTGGCTGCAGCTGATGAGGCACATTCGGGAGGTGATGGAGCAGCAGTGGCCACTTTGAGGCAATTCTGTCTCCAGGGAAAAAGCTGCTGGGATAACCTTCCCTTGGGTAATTCCTGAGAACTGGGTAATTCCTGATCCTTCTCCTTGTTCCTCTCCCTTTCCATGCCGTTCATGAAGAGCGATGAGCTGGTTAAAAACACTCCCTCAGGGCTGGCAGGGCTGAGCAAGCTTCACTCCTCTGCAGTTTTTTGGGATGTGCCCAGCACCCTTACGGATTGGATCCCGCACTCCCCGGGGAAAAAGCGCTGCCCTAGGAGGAGAAACAGCGAATCCTGTTCTCCCTGGCGTGTGCTCCGCTCGTGTTTTTGCTGAGTAACGGGAGGGAGGGGGGCGGAGGAGGCGGTGCCCGAGCGTTTCATTGAGAAGTGGATGCGCTTCGCTCTTCCCGCAGACCTGATGCTGCCAGGAGTTGTGGTGCCACCTTCTGGCCTCCCTCAAGTGCGGCGGGGCACGCTGTGTGCTGTCACCCTCCTGGGAAACAGGTACAGAGGCTTCTCCAGTCCAGAACCGGTCCAGAAACTAAAAATGAAGTGAAGAGGTTTGACGAAATCAAGGCAATCGTGTTGTCGTGCGTTTGATGCACTGGGAACCTCAGCAGTGGAAAATACAGCAGGAAAAAAAAATCTTAATTTTCTGGGTTAGGATATGCTTGAGGTGAGGTGGGAAGCTTTGTAAATTGGTTCTTTTGGACCAATGTTTTTAACAAAAGATTATATTCTGCACAATTGTCCTTGTGTCTTTGGAAGTTCAGAGTGAGGGAGTGCTAAAGCCATTGGTTTTCTCTCCCTGCTGGTCTCTTCTGGCAGTGCATGTGCTTCTGGTAATTTATTAAAAGCAAGAATGTGTCACTGCACAACCTTCAATTCATCCAGGCTGCACTTACCCTTGGGATTCTTTGGAAAACCTTACATGCCAGAAAGATGAGAAAATAGGAAGATGCTTGAAAAAACCCAGTTTGTTAAGAACAAGGAGGTTGTAAAATAAATTCAGTCTAACACAGTAGCACAGCCTGTTTGTGTTGTCCTGCTCCAACATTCCCTTCTTTTCCCAGAGCTCCCGTGGCAGTTGGAGTTGCCACCATGTCCACGGAGGAGATGCTGGCTGCTGGAATGAAAGGGAAGGGCTTTGCTGTGCTGCACACTCACCTGGATCACCTCTGGTGGGTACCTGCCAGGCCTTGGGGAAAATGTGCAACTGGTCTCCTGTGTTCACTGAAATCCCAACCTGTGCCCCACTGGGAATAATCTGTCAGGCCAATTTACTGAATTATTTGGGTATAGCTTAGATAGAACTTTTATTTAGAATTTATGGAGGAAGATGAATTCAAAGTCAATTTTACCATTCAGAGATTGCAGGAAAAGATCCATGCAGGTGCCAGTGCCTTTAATCAGAGTGACATCTGTTCACTGTCCTGTGGTTCAAAGCAGCAAAAGGAAAGCTGTGTTCTGCTTTTTCTTCCTTTTGTAGGGAATATGGTGACAAATCTTCTCCTCCTACCTTAGCTCCCTTGGTAACAGATTCTGCTGGAGACGAGGAGGAGCTGCAGGGGAAGGAGCCTGGCAGCAGCTGCTCCCCTGAGCCTCAGCAGCACGTGGCCATCAGGGATCTGAGCCTGAAGGACAGAGACACTTGTGCAGAACTGCTGGGGAAGGAGGAGCTCCATGAGAGCAGAGCTGCAGAACCAGCTGAGGATGCCAGCACAGAGGATCAGCAGGAGGCTGAGGACAGCAGGACCCCACAAGGTATTTTGGGATCCCAGTGAAACCAAACCATGCCCCTCTGGTTTGCTGAAGCCCACAGACAAGTCACTGCCTACCTGTCCTTTTCTCTCCCTGCAGAGCAAATGGATGCATTGTTTAATCAGTGCTTTTTCCACGCCTTAAAATGCAAAGTAAAGAAGGCAGATCTCCCTCTGCTCACCAGCACATTTCTAGGCAGCCACATGGTCTCCTGCTGGTATGTGGGAAGGAGGTGGAACTGGGATTTGCATGCTGGGATTTGATCTTTAAAACGTGGAGATTGTGTGGGATATTTAGGAAGAGGGTTTTGAGTAAAAGATGAAATCCAGTTCTTAGATAAGGTTATGCTCACTTCTGCCATCAAATACTTTGATCAAATGCAATCCTTATATTAAATACTTGGATGTAAGGATTGTCCAGACCTGCATTTGCACTTGGGAGCCAGCTTGACTTGGCTGGCATTGGCTTCACCATGGTTTAGTCTCCTGAGTGGCTGCTTGCCTGCCCACAAGAACATCAGCACTAATTTCACTCATCTCCTTGTATTTATCAGCTTCTTTGGAGTAATTCTTTCTCTGTGTGATTTGTATTCCTGCTGTTAAGAAACTTCTAGCATAAGTAGCAAGATTTAAGAAGGAATGGAGGGTGACTTATAACTAAAGAACTTTTAAAAAATCCATTTATAGCCCTGCTGGAAAACAACTGGACATAAAGAAATCAAGCTATAAGAAGGTGAGATTTTTGTTGGTTTGGGTGGTTTTATTTGGATTAATAAGAAACAGAAGAAAAGAAAACGTTTCAAACACAAGAGCAGGAGTTTAAAATGCTTGACTCCACATTTGTGATTGCTTCTTTCAGTTCTCCAAATTCCTGCAATGCATGCAGCACCAGAGGATCTTACAAGTGAAGGAGCTGAGCAAAGGTGTGGAGAGCATCGTGGATGTGGACTGGAAACACCCAGAGTAGGTAGAATTTCAGTCTTTAAAAGACTTGGGAGTTTTTGGAAGAAGGGAGTGGAATCTGCTGCTTCCAGCTCTGCTTCCATCCCTTTTACTCACACCAAACAATTCTTGTGGCAGCATTAAAGCATTTGCTGTGCCTGAAGGGTTTTCCTCAGCCTCTGCTGCCCAAGAGAGCAAAAGTGAAGACAGAGAACAAGTGTACCATGCTCCTGAAATCATTCCACTCTATGGGGTCTCCACAAAAATGATCCCACTCTTTCAGGAATCTGGACACAGGTAAGCACAAAAAAGAAGAAGAGAGACCAAGAGAACTGCAGTTGCTGTTTCTCTCTTAGTGCCAGAAACCAACACCCAAATACTGGAGTTAAAAATTCTCTTTGTCTGCAGAAAAGGCAGCATCCTCTCAAGCAGTGAGGTGAGAAACATCATCATTAACTATGTGAAGAGTAACGAGTTGGTTGATGAAACAAACAAAAAGTGAGTACAGGTGCAGGTTTTCCTCCCCTGCTTCCCCAGGAGAGGCTGAAATTAGAGGGGAAAAAAAAAAAGATGACCTGGTTTGCTCCTTGTGTGTGCTTTTGTTTTGCAGCTTTGTGAAGGTGAATGCCATCCTGTGTGACTGCCTGTTGGATAAATCAGAACAGGATGAGATCTCCCACCTTAAATGGGATGAACTCTTGAGCAGGTGATTGTCCTCTCAATAGCCCTTCCCAGAACTGCACAGATTTATTGCCTGCAACTCAAACCCCGTGGTGGGAGCTGCCTGAGCTGTAATTTCCTGGAGATAAATGGCAACAAGATGAGATCTCACACCTTAAATGGGACAAGCTTTTGAGCAGGTGCTTGTTCTCAGTCTCCCCTCCCACAATGACACAGATTATTGCCTTGCCCAGGTGCCTTGAACGACTGCAGCCCTTACACCAGGTGACATTTTCTGGACAAGAGCCCGTGGTGAGGAAAGGAAACATTGAGCCCATTGACATCAGCATAGCACAGAGATCATCAAACAAGAAGGTGAAAAAAGACAATTAAATGGGGGGGAGAGTTGAGCAGATGAGATCCCAGATCCTGAGGGCAGCTTTGGCAATCACCATTAACCCTTAGCAGTGATGCTTTCTATCCATATTAAACCCTCAGCAGTGATATTTCCAATAATTATTAATCCTCAGCAGTCAAGTACCTAATAATTATTACCCCCAGTAGTGAGATTTCCAATCATTATTGACCCCTTAGCAGGGATGTTTCCAATCCTTATTAATCTCTCAGCAAGGATGTTTTCAATCATTATTAACCCTTCTGCAGTGATGTTTCCAATCATTATTAACCCTTCTGCAGTGATGTTTCCAATCATTATTAACCCTTCTGCAGGGATGTTTCCAATCATTATTAACCCTTCTGCAGGGATGTTTCCAATCTTTATTAACCCCTCATCAGTGATGTTCCCAATCATTTTTACACCCACAGGTGACAATTATCAAGAACCTTGAGCTGTATGGTCTGGACCCCCAGTGTGTGGCCAACACTCTCCAACAGAAGGTCCAAGCCAGTGCCACCATCAGCCCAGCCCCAGGAGCAAAGGACAGAGTCCAGGTCCAGATCCAAGGCAACCAAATCCATCATCTGGCCAAGATGCTGCTCGGTAAGAACATTCTGGAACTGGGCTGGTTGCAGCAAAACTGAGATGTTTGAATTCTTATGGAACTCTTCCTTACCTGAAGTGAGCTCTTGGTTGTGTTGCAGAAGAATTTCAGCTACCTCGGAAATACATCCAAGGCCTGGAGAAGGCTCCAAAGCTTGGCCACAGGAAATAGGAGGCAAATGTCCTGTGAGGATTGCTCAGCTCTCATTATTTATAGGAGCAAATCAAGGATCATGTACAGCCCCTGCTCATTCCAAAATGAGCCCTGGATGTTTACAAGGTCAGGAATTCACCCAAATAATAATATTGCTCCAGGTGTTCATTTTTCATAAAAATAAAAAGCTGAATAAACTTCTTGGCATTATCCTTTTGTGATTTTTTGTTTTTCTGGAAATTGATACTGAAGCACTGGATGCTACAGTGGCTTTTGGGTGGTTTAATGTTCTTGCTTAGCATCTTTGATCAAGGATATGGAATAAATCTTCACTGAAATATGAGAAAAATACATTTCAACACAATCCTGGGACAGTGCAGTGTGTTCTGCCACTGAGTGAAACCCACTCAGGTTTAGATTTTATTTTAAACATTTCCAGGTATTGAAATCAGACATTTCAGCTCTGAGAATTAACTGTATTAGCTGGATTTCTGTAGTTTATATTATTTTTCTATATAAAAATACATTTTAATGTGTGACAGGAGGAACAGTTCAGTCAGCCCCAGCTAAAATATTAAATTAATGGAACACTTTGGTCAGGTCTTAACAGGGGTGGATATTCTTTAGCTCTTTAACAGTAAGTTAGGAAATTTAAATGCACTTCTAGGAAGGATTCCTCTATGTCCCTTTAGACTTAATCCATTGAAGTTCCATAGAAGGGCACCAGAAAAAGAAGACCAAGAGATTTCTTTAATTACTGAGAGTTTTATTATCATTGTCTCTTACATTTGACCAAATATTCCAGACCTTTCCAAAAAAGCTGAGAGTGAAACATTTTGTAAAAATGGCATGGAATCACTAGGGAGTAGTAAAAATAAATTACAGCATTGCAAAATTGCATTTCACTTTGCCATAGAAGCTCTACTCTTCCATCATATACACATTATTTTACAGGTTTTACAGTAGCCATGGAAAATAAACTCACACGACCTAGGCAAGACAATTGCTAACCAAAGGCACTGCCAACAGGATTCTGCACTTAAAGGAGGAGCAAATACTTCTAAAAACAGCTCAACTGACCCATGAGGACTTGTGTTTCAACACCCACCAAGTCTTCTAATGCCCCTCAGACTGAAAAATAAAACCCAAAAGAGCGAGGCCTGCTGGTGGCAGGAGGTTTTCAGCAGCACCCACAGTGATTGCATACGAAGCCATGCCTTCTACAGACTGTCAAAGACATGCTGGGGCCAGGAGGGCAGAGGGGACACTCACCAAAACTCACTGAAAAAATAAAGGAAAGCTGCACGACTTTCAGCCAGAAAGGAAAGGGATTCAAACCAAGCGCGTGGCTCTTCCCTCGGAGAGCCACTGGCAGTTTTTACAGCGTTCTTCCCCACGGTGCAACTGAAGTATTTATACGGCTGTCAAGGCTCAGAGCACCAGATAAACGGTATTGAAGTGACTCCACCAGGGAAGGGTGAAGTGCTAAGCCTGCTTGTAGCTGGACAAAGAGCCCCAGAGCACGGCAAGGGCTGCTCTGGGGCTGCCAGCAGTTGTTAAAGGTCATTTGGTGTAAGAGTACAGTACAGCTGGGGGCTCCTCTAGCAGAGCCCTGCAAGCAAACCCTGACTGCTGAGCAGAGTTCTGTGATCAAACCCTGTCTGCTGACCAGAACCCTGCCAGCAAACCCTGACTGCTGAGCAGAGTTCTGTGATCAATCCCTCACTGCTGAGCAGAGTTCTGTGAGCAAACCCTGACTGCTGAGCAGAGTTCTGTGATCAATCCCTCACTGCTGACCAGAACCCTGCCAGCAAACCCTCACAGCTGACCAGAACTTTGTGATCAAACCCTCACAGCTGACCAGAACCCTGCCAGCAAACCCTGACTGCTGAGCAGAGTTCTGTGATCAAACCCTCACTGCTGACCAGAACCTTGTGAGCAATCCCTCACTGCTGAGCAGAACTGCAGCTGCAACTGAGCTTGGCAAAAAGTGGATTTCACACCAACCAAGGGCTCTAAGTGATGCAGTTACTCTCATAAAGTCTAGAAACAAACATACTCAAAATCTGGAAAATAAAAATCCCAAGCAGTCACCTTGCAGAAAGAAACAATCCAGTTCCTCATCCCTCCCCAGACACAAGGGCCTTGTCACACCAGGGCTGTGGGACAGGAGGGACAAGGCCTCTGCACAGCTTCCTCCTGAGCCCAAATGCAAAGTTTTCACACTTAAGGGAAAAAAAAAGGCACTGAGGTAAATTTTAGACTCGTCTCTGTTCCCCAAGAACCTGCTGCTCCCCTGGGCACAGATGGGATCACAGCAGCCACAGTGAGCACAAAGGGGCAGCTGTTCATGGAGTCCCCACAAACCCCTGTCCCTGCTCCATCCCAATCCACCACGTTCCCTGTTCCCTGCTGTGCTGTGAGCAGAGGGAGGGCTGGCCCTGGCTGTGTGCAGTGTGCTCCATACAAAGCACTGAGGGTAAACATGGGGCCCATCCTCTCCCTGGGATCCTTCCCATTCCCAGCCCAGCAGCGATCCCTGCACGGCCCCAGCACCACGGGGCAAGGGCAGGGACCCAGCCTGCAGCTCCAGGACTTGGCTGAGGATGCTCGGCGTGGTGGGAGCCCTGAGACAGGCAGAGAGAGACTTGCTGTCCTCTCCTGACTCCACGCAGAGAGAGAAATCCTGGGAAGCTTCCTGGATGTGCAGGACAGCACCAGTTGTGAGTGGTGAGGGAGAACAGGGCCCGGGGAGGGTGTGGCAGGGACAGCAGGGCTGGGACAGCACTGAGAGGAGCAGGAGGAAGCACAGGTGAGGTGAGCAGAAAGCATCCAAGGATGGTAATTCCCTTACTTGGTGCCACCTCCACACCCCAGGCCTGCATGGGGCTCCCCTCCCTCAGGGCCAGGCACGTTCACAGCTCAAAATCTGATTTGTGAAGGGGTTCTGAGCTTTCCTGGGTTCCTCTGATGGACACGTGTTGCTAAACCTTCAATTGAACCCTCAGCCTGTGCCCCCACCATCACCTTTCCACTTTTCAAACAGAATTTCTGGAAACATAGATCCCAATTCCTACAGAGTAGAGAACTGGTGAAACACTGGCTAACTTAGCAAAGCATCAGGGACAGTTACAGTAATTCAGCTCTTTCCAAAACTAGAAGTCAAATAGAATCCAAATGAATGATTTCCTGGGAATTAATTACTATTACCAAGACTGTTGGGGTGTTGCAGCTGCCTCATAACCATGCATATGCCTCATAACCAGGCATTTCCCTGGCTGCCTTAGCCCTGAACAAGTCCAGGGCTTGGTTAGAGCTGCAACACCCACATGGTTTGGTGCAACAACCTCCTCCCCTTTTCCTGCTGGTTCCCCTGCTCTCCTTACGAAACCAGAACTGGGCCATGAGGGCACTGTGGGCCACAGCACCTCCAAACAGGAACAAGCAGCTCACTGGGAGGAGCAGGAACAGCAGGAGCTGCCCTGCTCCAAACTTCAGCCAGCAGATGGGTCCCGTTGGGTGTCACACCAAGGATTTTCCACGCAGCCTCTCCAGAGGATGGCACAGCTGGAAAGCCAACCAGCAGCTGTGTTTGCTTTGCTGGAGCTGTTTTAAAAACAGGCTTCCTGTTCTTGGACCAGCTCTGGTCCTGGGAGAAGAGGTTTCAGAAGAAGAAAATGCAATAGGATCATTCTAGAGGTGCTGGGAGCCAGCATGGAAGGTTGAAGAGAGAGAATGACTATTAAGGTGTCCTGAGAAGTCTTTTGATTTAAAAACAGTTTCTAGCTTAGTCTGAGGCCCAGTGCCTCCTGAAGGTTATCCAGGTTTGCCTCTGGCTTCTTTCAGGGTCTGTTGCAGTCTCTGTTTGAACCTCTCGTACTTCCTGTGCACTTGCTGGATTTTGTCCTTCTCTTCTTTATCCAGGATCATCAGGAAGTTCTGCAGCTCTGGGATGGAGAACGCGTCCCACTGCAAAACCAGCAGAGAGGCAAAGTGAGCACACACGTGCTGGGCTTTGTGGGTTCTTACCTCTGAATCTGTGAGGAGGAGCAATAAAATACATTGGAATGCATCTGATCTCCAGGGATTTTCACCTCGTGTTGGGAGAGAGATGGGATGCGGGGCTACAGCATGAAGGGGCAGCCCAATCCTCCCACCCCACAGCACGGGGGTGAATCCTGCAGGATGCAGCAGCTCCCAGCATCTGCTTCACTGTGGTGGGGAGCAAGATTTCAACCAAAACCTGACTGAATTCATTACCTGAGTGTGCCTGGCTTTTACTGAAATTAGTGGATTACTTATAACAGTGCTCAGCTAATCTAATTAGTGAGGATTAACCCTGGGGCGGCACTGCCAGGTTCCATAAACAGATTATGGGGTGGCCATCAAAACTGGCCTCAGCATTTTCACTGCTCCAGTTTGAATTGTTTTGAAAACCCAGATCATTTTAGGAGCAATAAAAAACCAACCCAGCCCTCTAAGAGGGAAACACTCTTTTTGTGCTGCCTCTGGCATGCATCTCCCAGCTCTGCCACGTGCTCCACATTCATGTGAAAAGCAAGGAAATGTCCCCAGCGTACCTCAACTTCCCCTGTCTCGTTTTCCTTCAGCACAAAGCTCAGCACATCCGTGTCAGGGCCCGCCAGCAGCCGCAGGTACAGGGGGTACTCAGTCAGAGGGAGCTTCTGCAAGAGCACTGCAAGGACAGCAGACACCCCCAGTGAGATCAGGGCAGAGGGAAGCTCAGGAGCTCAGCTGGAGCGTGCACAAGGACACCCAGGACCACAGGGCTGAGGCTCTGTCACAGATTCAGAACAATCCCTGTAGATCTCAGGTGGTTTCAGCCCCTTCTGTGAATATAATTCCCTGTTAACCTGAGCAGCACCACCTCCTGTGGAGGTCTGGCTGTTGATTCATTGGATTTAGGCTTTGCCTGCCTTACACCCCAGTGGAGCCCTACAGGACCCCAAACAGAAGCCAAACTCACCACCCCGAACTCACCTTGCCCGTCTTTCCTCATCTCCTTGAAAAGTGCAAACTTCTGGGGGTTATCCACCACCATGAACTTCTTGAGGAGCCCCTGGATCACCTCGCTCACCGTGGTCGTGCTGCTGATGTGCAGCTGCTTGATGGCATCCAGGGGCAGGTAGAAGGAGGTCCTCTTGTCTGTCATCTGGGCCAGGTTCACCTCCTTGAGGGCATCGTAGATGGACTGGGGCCGGATCCCGGCCGGCACCGTCACGGGGCGCCGCAGCTTCAGGTGCACCTTGATGAACCCCGTGTACGTCCCATCGTCGTTCTGGGCCAAAGCACACAGGGATCAGGCTCCAGGCAGCTTTTCCCAGCCCCTTTTCCACCACAAGAGGCTGCTCTGCAGCGTGGGGTGGCAGCAGGAGCTGCCCCCGCTCCGGCAGCTCCAGCTCATTAATCATGTCCAAAATACCCGGTAATTTCAGCCCAGTCACTACTGCTTTTCTCTTGGCAGTGACTCATGACTTCCTCTTGTCTGTGGGATCTTGTTTTAGTTCAAACCAGGCTTGCTATAAGGCAGTTATGGAAATTCCATTGCGTGGAATTTGTAGTTGTACTTAATAGAGATTTGAAACCCCTGGTTCAGCAGCATCTCCCAAACTTACTCCTTATGTTTTATTCCCCATTTAAGGGATTCTCACATGTCCACGAAACAAATCATCCCTGGACATTGGCTGATCCCACTCTCTTACCCCACCCTCAGCTCCACAAAAACGCAGGAATCAGGAGAAAAGCCTGGTCCTGCACAGTCCACCCAGGAAGGCTGGCAGTGCTGAGGGCAGAGCATCTCTCTCTAGACAGGTTTTGTGTCCCTAAAGCCACTTCCATCACCTGCTGAACTGCAGCATGGCAGCCCCAGTTCCACCGTGCCTCATCCCCACCAGGACAAGACTTTGTGGCAACTCCTTGCCAGAGACCAGTGGCAGCAGGAAGGGATGGAGGCAGGGAAGGGTTACCTGGAGTGTCAGTGACACTGGAAAGCCAAGCAGGAGGAAAAGCAGCTTGACAGCCACCCTCAGCCCAGTGAGGCCTCCCCCAGAGGCTGGCCCCGCTCAGAGCCCACAGAAACCAGCCCCAGCCTGTGTGTGTGTGGGGGAAGCAGCCCAGTACGTACCAGTTTCATCAGCAGGCAGTTGGTGACCTTTGCATTGTACTTTTCAATCTTCTGTTTGATCTCCTGGATGGTCGGAGGCTCGGGTTTTTCTTCTTCCACCGTTTGTGTCACATTCTGCAATCAGAAGAGCAGGGCTTTAGCTGCTTTGGGTGGTGGGTGATGCTCCATCTGTTCAGCTCCACCTTCTCCTGGGAAAGCAGGAACAGGTCCTGCACAGATCCTGAGCAGGGATGACTCAGGTGGGGACGGGCCCTGAATGAGGAGGATGCCACATCCCGACCCCAAACCACCTCTGACACCAGTGACAGGCAGTGGAGGGCAACACAAACTGCATCCCTTGGTGGCACAGAGCAGTTAAACATCCCAGTACAAACCAGGGCAAAAAATCCAGCCTTTAAAACCCACTTTCAAAGCAAAGCCACCTGCACCTGCAAGCATCCATTTCCTTCTTGCAATGCAAGAAAAAAAATCCCATCCCACTTCCAGTATTCACAGCTCTGACTCCTCAAAACTCAAGCAGCTTCCAGTGGGTTCAGCCAGGCAGAACCTGGAGATAAATCTCTCGCTGCTCTTGTCCAAAGCTTGGGAAATTACAGCTCAGAGCAATAAAAGCACACGAGCAGCAGGCTGGCTGTGTGACTGACAACAAACCAGGCACTGCAGGGCCACTCCAGGCATCCCAGCCCATGCCAGAAACTGCTCAGGGTCTGTGTGGGCTCCCCCAGAGGGGCACAGAGGCTGCTGCTAGCCCAGGTTTGGGGGAATTTCCTCCAAACCCAACAGATCTGACCTGTAGGTGGGCTCTACCTGAAGGCCACCCATGGAAATGTCACTGATGAATAATCACAGGATCATTAAGGTCAGAAAAGATTTGAGATCGAGCCCAGCTGTGAACACAGCACCATTAAATCACATCCCCAAGTGTCACATCCACGGCTTTTTGAACACTCCCAGGGATGGTGATTCCACCACTCCCCTGGGCTGCCTGTTCCAACACCTGGCCACCCTTTCACTGAGAAATTTTCACTGCTATCCAGTCCAAACGTGCCCTGGCTCCCCTCCAGCCAGGAGGGCAGGTCTCCTCCTCAGCACTGCTTTATCTGCTCAATCTGCAGCAAACCAGCCTCTGTGTGTCTTGGGCAATGCTCAGCGGGCTGGACCTCCCTGCTCTGAGCTCTGCTGCCTTCCCAGAACTCACCACCTTCCCTGGCGACAGCCTGGGAATGCATTTTGCCCAGATTTTCTGTGGGCTTGCTCAGAAGTTGGCATTAGCAGGGAGCAGAAAGCGTGAAGGGATGTGCCATCAAGGCTGGGAAGGCTCAGAATGAAAACTGTAACCTCTGAGAAGGAATAAAAAAAAGGGGGGAGGAACAGGCAGCTTGGGGAGCAAAGCTCATCTCTCCCCCAACAGCCCCAGAGCACACAGGACAAGGATGCAGCAAGCTGTAAATAAGCCAATATTGCCCAAGGCTACCCGTGGTATTTCTTTCAGGAGCAGAATCAAGCAGAGGACAAACTGAACCCCTGGCTGCAATCTGGCAAGGCAGCTGCAGTGCTGGGCCTGGGGAGCCCGGGGTTCACTGAGGCCATTCCCCAGGGACAATTTCCCAATTCCCACCCCAGAGCAGCAAACAGGGAGACCTCTCTGACACCCACGTGGAGCAGGCACACAGGGGACAACAGTGACCCCGGGGTGCAGCCACCTCCTCTGTCACTCCAAGAGAGGGAGAGGGGCTTCAGACAAGGGCATGGAGTGACAGGAACAGGGTGATGGCTTTGACTGTAAGAGGGGAGATTTACATGAGATATTGGGGAGAAATCCTTCCCTGGGAGGGTGGGCAGGCCCTGGCACAGGGTGCCCAGAGAAGCTGTGGCTGCCCCTGCATCCCTGGGGTAGTGGGAGGTGTCCCTGCCCATGGCAGGGGTGGCACTGGATGTGCTTTAAGGTCCCTTCCAACCCAAAGCATTCTATGACAATAAAAGCAAAGCTTTCCTGGGTTAATATGAGACCTGCACATAAATATCCCTTTATCACAACCCCCCAACCTGTCAGAGTCCTTTGGCTCATGCTGCACCAAGTCTTGGCCACACACAGGTGCTGGGCTGGCAGGGGAGTCTTTAAAAATCATCTTTAGAAATCAGCATGATGGAAAAGATAAAAAAAGAAAAACAACCAAAAAACTCCACCCCTTCCCTATAAGTTAACAGAAGATGAACTCTCAGAAACCCTGCACTTCCTCACATCACCCATGTCCCAGCACTGAGACAGGCACAGCTGGGCTGCCCCTCACCAGGGCTGGCCCCCACCCCAACCACGCAGGGAGGGAGGGCAGGGGACCCCCGGGACTGTCCCCTCCTGCACACAGAGACCTGGAGCTGCAGAGCTGGGGGCACCACAGCATCATCCATGGCACAAGCACAGCCCAGCATAGAGAGCATCCCTCCCTCCATCCATCCCTCCGTCCCTCCATCCATCCATCCCTCCATCCATCCATCCATCCATCCCTCCATCCATCCATCCGTCCCTCC
>VYXF01011166.1:175901-190830 GCA_013397295.1 Polioptila caerulea
AAACGTGGAAGGGAAAATGCCGCGGCCAAATCTCGAGGCGCAGCAGCTCCGGGGACAGCGGGGAGCGGCTGTCGCACCTTCCCCTGGCTGGGAATGCTGCGGGTCCCCTGCCCCTGCGAGTGGCAGCCTCCTCCAGCTCCGGGGATGTCACAGAGGATGGGGAAGGTCCCTGTCACCCCCTCCCTGCTGCCGGGAGGGCGACTGAGCAGGGTGGCACAGCCCGGAGCCGTGCAGGACACCACTGCCCCTGCTCTGCTGCTCTCACTCGTTCGGGGTTGAAACTCGGTCGTTCACACCGAGTTACCCCCGAGTTTCCGTGGGATTTGGAAGGGAAGGGAGGTGAGAGGCGGGCAGAGCTGGGCTGGGTGAATCCGGGCTTCTGGAAGCGGAATTTGACGTCTCCCGTGTGCTCCTGAGGACAGGATAAGCCGAGGATATCTAAATCCTTTTCAAGGATTCTAATTTGAAGGCTGGATTAAAACACTGGCTCTGCATCACAGCAGCCTAAGCAGCCCCTAATAAGAGCTGCAAACCGAAGGAGGAATAACACAGCTGGAAAAATTCGAGTTTTGTTCTGTGCTAAGCAGCAAGATTAATTTTTGGAAGGTCTTTTCCTTCCCATTTCAGGATCCTGATTCACTTTCATACCTCCTCTGCTTCTGCCTGAAAACAGCAGGAGATTTATTCCTCAGTAAATTGTTCCACGAAAATTTGGTGTTTTATCCTATGTCTTCCACAAACTGTTAATTGTATCAGGAATCACCTACAATAAAGGAAATTTCTGAGGGTGAAGGTCGACCTGGGACCTGGCTGGGAACTCCCAAAACCATTCTGGACTTTCATTTTCCCAATACCATCCCGGAAGACATCTCCAGTCTCTGTCCTGCAGCCTCAGGGCACAAAAATACTAAATAAATGCAATATTTCCTGTCCCCACAGCAAGCTCTGGCTCAGCCTACACAAGAGGCTCATTCCCAGCTGTCCCATTCAGAGCTGACAGCACAGGGAGCTCTTTTAGGCCACAGGTTAAAATATTTTGGAGGAAAAAAAAGAAAACCCCAAGTAATTAACATTGGCAGGAAAACTCTTGTTTCATTTGGATTCCAGAAGTCCCCTCTGCAGCTGCTGTGTTACAGCAGTTTGAGCATGACAAGGGCTATTAGCAAAAACTCTTTTTTCTGTTTGCCAAGAAATAAATCCCTTTTTTGTGGAAGCCAAACGTGTTCCAGGTCAAACGCTCAGCTGGTGCGAGTCAGTGCAGCTCCACGGAAGCCCAGGAGGTGCAGCAGGGACCTGCCCGGGCTCCCTGCCCTGTTCCTGGGGGAATATCAGTGAATTCTGCCCGGATCCAGAACAACGTCCATTAGAAAACTCGGCGAATCCCAGAAAATAATTCGCAGGAGAAAAGCTTTTAAGCGATGGATTAGTTCCACCTCTCCACAGCAAACAGTTGGGTTTGACATTCAGGATGTTGGTTTTTATAATTAAAATGAATGGGGAGCTCTGGTGCCAAATTCCACCGGGGAAAGGTTTCCTGGGCGGGGGAGGTTCCTGGGCACCCTTGGCGTGTTCCTACAGGAAAGTCAGGCTGGGCACAGCCCTGCAGCTGCTGCTCCTCCTTCCTGCTGCTGCCTTGGCAGGGATGGATGGATGGATGTGTCCTGGCACTGGGATGTGCCAGGGATGGGTGGGATGAGCCAGGGATGGGTGGGATGAGCCAGGGATGGGTGGGATGAGCCAGGGATGGGTGGGATGAGCCAGGGATGGGTGGGATGAGCCAGGGATGGGTGGGATGAGCCAGGGATGGGCGGGATGAGCCAGGGATGGATGGGGTCTGTCGCCCTGCCCGGCTTTGGACGCTGCTCGCTGGGATGGGGGATTGGGGGGGAGGTGACAGCCCATAAATCACGCTGGGGACAGGCAGGGGGGGTGGCTGAAGGGGCAGCGTGGCTGACCCTTCCCACAGACATGTCCTGCTCCCACCTCCCCCTCCCGGATCCCGGCAGTCCCTATCGCTGCTCCGCACGCTGCCCTGGCTGATCATCAGGGAATTACGGCTCCTCATCAACGCCAAGGTCAAAAAAAGAGTCGGGAAAGGGGAGCAGAGGGGCTGCCCCCAATGGGGCAGCAGGGCCCTCCTGTGCCACTCCCGAGGGACAAGGTGGGAGGGATGTGTTCCCCCTCCATCCTCTGGATGCTCTCTGGAGCATCACAGCAGGGAAGGGTTGGGAATGTCTTCCCAGGGCACCTCCAAGCACTCAGCACCACCCCCCCGCCTCACTCCAACACGTTAAAAGTGGGAATAATTCCTAAATAAGAGGATGAAAGGTGAAGCCTCTTCCTCATCTTAGGAACAGCGATACAGAGAAACCATAAAAACACCAAGTCTTTCAAGCATTTTTTAAAAAGAAAAAGATAAAAAAAACCCATTCAATTTTCTGGCCAAACTTCCAGAGGCTCAGGGCACTCGGAGCTGATGGGGGTGAACGTGCAAAGTGCTGGAGCACAGAGGTAGGACTCGGAGAGCTCCCAGGGCACGGAAATCCGAGGGCTCCGTGGCTCCAGGTGCTGTGAATTCCCTGTGGTTGGAAGTGGTTTTGCTTCAGCAGCTGCACCTTCACCATGTCCCTCAAACGCTGGGAGTGGGAGCAGCCCCACCCAACCTGCAGGGACAAAACCAAAGGCTTTAGGCCAGATGTGGTCCTAAAAACAGGGCTGAATTCCCAGTTCCTTGGGGTTTGTCTTTTCAAGCTCCTGGGCATCCTTCTGTACACATTGCCATCGTGCACTCAGAGCCTCAAGGAAAGGGTGCAGAGAAGGAAAATCACAGGGGGTGTTGAGCAGTGGCTGCTGAGTTTTGCAGATTTTCATACAGAAAGAGAAAGGATCTGCTTCCCCATGGCAGTGAACAGCAGTCAGGGCTGGACCACAGGGAAAAGGCTGGAAAGGGGGTGAAGAAATGATGGAGAAGTTCATGGCTAAAACTGCAAGAAAGAGAAATTCCGCTGCTGCCAGACCATGCTGGGAACTTGGGGCAGTGAGAAACCCCACGTGAAGCACCCCAGGAGTGCCTGTGGCTGTGCTGGGCAGCCCCCAGACCCTCCAGCACATTCCCAGAGGGAGGAGCAGGGACCCCAGCTCGGAGCAGCAGCTCTGGGGGCTCTCACTCACCGCTCGATGATGCTGTTGTTGAACTGGAGTTCACAGGTGACCGACCTCATCTGCTGCAGCAGCTCCTGCATCCTGCAGGGACACAGCCAGCCTTAATTCCTGCATCCTGCAGGGTCAGATCCAGCCCTAATTCCTGCAGGGACACAGCCAGCCTTAATTCCTGCATGGACACAGCCAGCCCTAATTCCTGCACCCTGCATGGACACAGCCAGCCTTAATTCCTGCATCCTGCAGGGGCAGATCCAGCCCTAATTCCTACACACTGCAGGGTCAGATCCAGCCCTAATTCCTGCATGGGCAGATCCAGCCCTAATTCCTACACCCTGCAGGGGCAGATCCAGCCCTAATTCCCACATCCTGCATGGACACAGTGTGGGATGTCCCACAGGGATCCCAGGCAGCAGGGTCCCAGTTTCCCAGCCCTGCAGACACAGAACCCTCACCCCCCTGCCCAGGGGGGCCGTGCCCAGGTCCCCGTGCCCCCAGACTCACCTCAGAGCCATCTCCTGGCGTGCCTGGCTCAGGGGCACGGGCGGGGCAGCCGGGGCCAAATTCCATTTCTCCATCTGGAGAAGCCTGTCCAGAGCCTGTGGGGGTGGAGAGTCCTGGCAGTGGGGCTGACCCCGAGACACCCCCAAACACCCAGTGGCACCCACAGAATCACCCCCAGCACTGCTCCAGGACAAACTCAATAAAGCACCCCAAGGAGCAGCACATCTGTGCCCCAGCTCAGCAACGTGGCTGTGGCAAAAGTATTTTCCTCCTGTTGGAATTCCCATTTACTGGGCACAGACCCCCCTGTGCCAGGCAGTCCTTGGGACCAGCAGTGCCTTTGGCATGTTTTGGCTTCGTTCTGTGCTTGCCTCACCCACAACAAAAAAAAGAGGTTTAAAAATACTCCAGGGTTGCCCTGATGGAGCCAGGTGCTCCTGGAGCAGCAGGAGGAGGCTCTGGNCAGCTCAGCAACGTGGCTGTGGCAAAAGTATTTTCCTCCTGTTGGAATTCCCATTTACTGGGCACAGACCCCCCCGTGCCAGGCAATCCTTGGGACCAGCAGTGCCTTTGGCCACACAAAACAACACCTGCAGCTTGCATCACCCACAACAAAAAAAAGAGGTTTAAAAATACTCCAGGGTTGCCCTGATGGAGCCAGGGGCTCCTGGAGCAGCAGGAGGAGGCTCTGGAGCTGCCCCCTGGACACCTACACCCTGCAGGCAGTCCTGGCACTCCATCATCTCCACACTGCAGGTGCTGATGTGGTTGCTGAGCCTCTTCAGGTGCTTCTTTATCTCACAAACTTTCCTGGAAAGAGAAAGGGAAAGCCAAAACTCCCAGTCAACGCTTGGCATCATTAATATTTTATTTTTTATGTGTTTTAATTGCACGCTGCTTTCTGCCTGGGTTCAAAATCCTGAAGGATTTTTTCCTGAAGGAAAGCAAATGAGTCACAGCAGTGCTGAAATTGCAGCTCCAACAGCCACCAAAGGCCAGGTTATCCAAACAGCACTAACAGCTAATTAATTAGGGAAAGTTGCTTGTAAATGAGGCAGCTCAGGCCCATCACTTCACCCAGCACAGGCTGGGCCTCCTGTCCCTTGAAGGACTGAGCATCTACCCAAAAAAAGGCCCCTCACACCCAGCAGGCACGTCAGGAGTTGTATGAAAAAAAAAAAAATGTTTTGGCTTTAAAAAAAATGAAGGAAAGAATATTTCAGGTGAATGGTCCACCTCAAGTCCCCAGAAAAACAACCACCACCCCACAAACAGGAAACAAAACAGGACAATTAAAACTGAAGTAACAAGAAATTAAAAATATCCAGCCGTGACTCATGGTGCTTTCTCCACAAGGACAGGAAAACAGGTACAAAAATATGCCAGGAAAACAGGGAGAAGGTTTTTTCCTCCCTGTGAGCAGAGGTAAAACCCTACAGGCCTCCTGCACTGCAGGGATTTTGTGGGGGGAATCCCAATCCAAGACAAAATTCCTGCTGAAACTGAGGGAGGTTTCAGGGCCTGTGGTGGTGAGGGGATGGTGGGACACAGTTCTTGTCCTCAGAGTGAAACCTGCCTTTGTGTGGCAGCATGGAAAGCCCTGGTGGGACAAGCTGGGGCTGGGAATGGCAGAAGGATGGGAAAAGACTGGGAAATCACTGGGAAAACACTGGGAAAACCCTGGGAAAACACTGGGATAGGGCAGGGAAAAGGTAAAGAGGGGGCAGGGAGGGCACAGGGCCAGGGCTGACCCTGCCCTCAGCTCCTGGAGCATTTCTGAGCATCCAAATCAAACTTCCACCCCCTCCCCTTGTAAATCCAGCCCAGGGTTACTCCTGACCAGAAACAGGACCAGGTCAAAAAATGAGTTTAATTGTAAGGGATTCCAGAAACTCCTCCTCCCTCCACCCACACCGGCAGCCCAGGGGTGGCTGCTCCTCTCCAAAAGCAACCTTGCCATGAAAATCCAATTTTTGCAACATCCTCTGCCCTCCTGCCTCCCCCTCCCTGCTGCCACAGGCAGTGGATTGCTCCCATCCCTGCAGGGTAATTTGCTCTTTGCATTATTCCCCAAGCACAGTTTAACAGAAAATCATTCCCAGGAAGCAGATCTCTGTGTCTCAGTAGCAATTTCTGATAAAATAACCTCTCCCCCCACACCAGAGCAAGGAAACAGCTGCTTGAACTCCAGCTAAAAGTTTAAGGGGCTTTTTGAAACATAAACTTAAAATAGCAGGGCTGAACTATGGGGCAGGAGCCAGCCCACACCGTGGGATTTCCAGAGGGCTCCCAGAGGGTTTCTCACCCTTTCTGCATTTCCCCAAATCCCCATTTCCATCTCCACACTCAGAGCAGAGGGCAGCCCTGATCCTTGGTGGGTTTCTACAAAGTCCCCTCTCCCAAAAAAACCCCTGTGAGGGGCTGGTACCTCATCCTGCTGCTGTGCAGGGCCAGGGCCTCCTGGTACTGCTGGACACAGTCGTTCTGGAAAATGGACAGAACCCTCCTGGCCAGGTTCCCCAAGTTCAGCCTAAATTCGGGAATTAGAGAGAGAGAACACCATTATTTCCTTAAATGTGGGAAAAGGAACATCACAAGCAGGGCAGAAAGAGGGGCTGGATGCTGAGAAATGAGATACAGAGGAACCAAACCCTGCCTGTGATGGAGAGGGAGGTTTTGGGGGATACAGTCCCCTGTCACCCCCCCCAGGGCACTGCTGGGGAGTCTCTGCCTTGGGATTTAAGGCAAATGTTCAAGGTTAGACTGAGCATTAAGGGAGACAAAGGGATCTGGGAAATGTCAGCCTCCCTGCTGAAGTGGGAATTTTCTCTCTTGCCTGTGACAAATTCCCCTGGTTTCGGTGGAAACCGAAAGGAGAATTCTTAAAGGTACAAAACCCATCAGGCACTTCACTGCCACTGGAGGCTGAGCAGATGGGGAAGCAGGGACACTTCCTAAATCAGCATCCCAGGAAATCAATGGCTTCAGACCAAGTCCTGTGTGAGCAACAGCCTGGAATGAGTTCATGCCCTCATCCAGCACAGGGATGTGGCCCAGGAGCAGCTCCCCATCCCCAGCCCTGCAGAGCTTCTCCCACAGCCTCATCTCCAAGAGTTCATGGCTTGAAACCTTCACTGTGAGAGGTCCTGCAAGGAGGAAGCAGCACAGGAACCACCCTGCTGCCCTCTGACAGCATCAGGGACAATTTAAATCCCTGTGGGATGGAATCAGAACCTCCAGACAGCGGCCTGGCCTCAGCACGGGGCAGCTCCTGGGGATGGAGAGGGCTGGCACTCACTTATCCAGTTTGTGGATTTGCTCCTCGTTGTAGCCCAGCCCTGGGGAGGAAAGGCACGGTCAGCACACATTCCCTGCACACATTTCCCAACACACAGAGCTGGCTGGAGGGCATTTCCCTGGCTCAGCCCCCGGAGCCACTGCCAGGACACACAAACAGATCCTCCCCAAGGTCCCTTCCAGCCCAAACCGTTCTGTGCTTCGAGGATTCCATGGAATGACTGCGAATCCCAGCAAACCCAAATCACCCAGTTCTCCACTGGGACATTCCTCCCTCGTGCCCCCCCGGCCCCATCACTCACTCAGACACGTCCTGGCCTTCTTGAACTGCTTGTAGATCACCTGCATCTTCTCCAGGCAGCACTCCATCTGCTGGATGCTGCACGGGACAGGGAAGGGGGAGTGAGGCCCCTCGGGAGGGAGGTTTGGGGTGAAATCCTCATTTTGGGGTGAAATCATCACTTTGGGGTGAAATCCTCACTTTGGGGTGAATGTGAGTGCTGGCATCACCCAGCACCCCCCGTGTGTGGGGGTGGCTGTGCCAGGCAGGGGAACTGCTCCATCCAAGTGGCACCAGGGGTTCCACCACAAACCTTTTGTCCTCGTGCACTTGCTGCCTGTCCTTCACCAGCTCGGCCAAAATCCCATCCAGTGCCCCCTGGAAGTCGAAGATGCTGTGGGAGCACTGGGAGAGCTCCTCACCCACCTGCAGAGGAGGGGGACAGGTTGGGACCAGCTGCTCCCAGAGCCCTGGGGGCTCCTGGGGCTGGGGGTGCCCCTCACCCTCTGCAGCCTTGTCTTCAGCACATCCACCCCAGCTGGGGCCCTGCTGCCTGCAGGAACGGCCTCGAACCTGAGCAGAGACAGAAAAGGAAAATTCCTGAAGGAGGAAACAATCCAGGGGCAGCTGCCACTGGGGCAAAGGAACCCATCTCTGGATTCTGGATCTGCTGGGGCCCTGCAAAGCCATTTCCTTGGGCAAAAACTCAGGATGCAGAGCGCCACATCTGAGCCACGAGATGCAAAGTGCTGAGCTGGTAAAAACTGGCCCTGTTGCATCCAATTTGTTCCAAAATTGTTGGGTTTACACCCACTGGCTGCAGGCCAGCTCGGATGCTGTCTGTGTGCCTGCAGCTGGCACGGGAGGGCCGGGCTGAGCGTGGCACACTGGCCAAGTCAGCAGAAACACTCCTGGGGCAGAGCTGGAAGGGCTGGAAGAGCCACAGCATCCAGCTGCAGCTTGGCACTCCAGCCCTGAGTGCTGCACTCAATGGAAACCATGTGTCCCTATTTTTTATTTTATTTTATGTTTTCCAGATAAAATGGAAATTAAGAGACTTTGCTAACTGGCAAAGAATGAAAGAACAGCAACCCAGCAGCAAGGAATTTTCCACTATAAAGACAAAAAAGCAGCAGAAAAGCAAAATATCCGTGGGTTGCTTGAGATAAAATGGGTTCAGTTTGGCCCAGGGTGGGAAGGGGGGTGTGGGGAAGCTTGAGGGCAGCCCAGGGTTTCTCCATAATTGAGTGGAGACTCTTGGAAGGAAATGGGGCCTCTCCCCATGGATGGTGGGAGCTGGGATCCCTGGGAATGCAGCCCAGCTCTCCAGGGCTGTTTGCAGGGAATGGGGCTGGTGATGGGGCCAGAGCCCCATGGGGCCCTGGAGCTGGTGCTCTCCTGGGCTTTATTTTATCCCAACTCAATTTTCCTTTCCCTGGAGCTGGCAGCAGCCCTGGTTCCTTCCTGCTCAAGGGCTGCATCAGTCAGAAAACCCCAGAGCAGGAGCCAGAGTCAGGACTAACTCTGGGCCCCTGTGAAACCAAGGACTGATCACTAAAAACTGAAGCAAAGAGGGAGAAACTGCCAGACTGGCTCATTTCCCACACAGTGAAAAAACCTCCTACTTCCCAGAGACCACCTTATTCCTGGCATTTTCCTTACTCCTGGTTTTCCAGGCACCTTTGAGAGCCCCTGATCTCATCAGGCACAGCCCAGAGCCAGCAAAGCTCACTCACAGCACGTGTGTCTTCCCCTGGGTGAGCTGCAGGCAGGCGAGCACGGAGTGAGCCCCTCTCCTCTGCTCCAAAATCCTGCAGCACTCCATCCTCAGGTTCCCACTGCCAAGAGAGAAAACAGCCCCTCCAACACCAGCTCCCTGGAATCAGCTCCATCCCGGGGCTGCCTGGCAAAGGGGTGGGGATGGAGCTGCTGGCCTCTTGTGAGGCAGCAGGAGCTGGATGGACCCAAAATTGCCTGTGGCTGCTGGTTTTAGGGTCTCTCTCCCTCTGCTCACTGTCCTGCCCTGAAAGGAGTGGGGAGGGCAGTGAAATTCATCGTGGAATCATGGAATGGTTTGGGTTGGAAGGGACCTCAAAGCTCATCTCATTCCAACCCCCCTGTCCAGGGCAGGAACACTTCAACAGATGCACACAGTGATGATGATGATGATGATAATAATAATAATAATTCTCTTTTCCTCAGCCTCTTCTAAACTGAAAGAATTGACCCAAAAGGACCAGAAGAGGACAGCAGCAGCCTCACAGCACCGAGGAGTTCCTCCTCCAGGTGCAGTCCCATGGGGACACTCTGCCCCTCCTGCCCTGCTCCCTCCAGTCCCCCAGCACCCCCCCCCTCCATGCCCACGGTCCTGCCCTAGCTGGAAAAGGCTGAACCCAACAGCCAAAGCCCTGAGCTCTGGGCAGGGCCGTGTGCCCCCCGTGCCCTGGCCCAGCAGTGGCTCTGTCACTCACATCACCCAGTGGAGGCCCCTGGCCAGCAGCTCCCGGCCCCTCCGCAGCGCCCGCCCCACGCGCAGGGTCTGGTGAGCGGCACCCACGGCGCTCTGCGGGGCAAAGGGCACTGCCAGGGTCTGTGCCAGGCACAGGGCACTGCCAGCACACTGCCAGGGCCACGCACACCCACCTTGGCTGCGCTGCAGTCGGCCACCACGTCCACCCTGGGCACGAATTTTGGGAACTCCAGCGCCGCTGGAAAGACAGGCAGGGTCGGGGTGTTTCACCCCCAGCCTGGTGGCTGTGGGCAGCTCCCACCCACCACTGTGGCCACTCAGGATTTCAGTCCCAATGCTGGAGGCTCAGTGCAGCCCTCTGAGATATTTTGGGAGCGTGGGTGAAGGCAGGAATTCCCTGCAGAGCCCAGTGTGAGCGTGGCTCTGGAGCAGCAGCACAGGGCAGGGGAAAACCGAGCCTGACATCCCCTAATCCTGCTCCAGGCACCAGAAACATGGGAATTGGCACTGGGAACTGGCATCAGGACTGGGAATTGGCACTGGGAACCAGTAGTCCTGCTGCTGGAACTGGGGTCATTACTGGGAATGGGGACTGGCACAACCCGGCAGTGGGAAAAGCATCCAGTCTGGTGAACTGGGAACCCCACTGGGAACTGGGATCCAGGTCAAACACTGCCCAGGCACCAAGGCCTGGGATCATGCAGGAAATGGGCCCATCACCAGCTGGGAAATGGGAAATCTCTCAGGATAATAAGTGGCACAAATCCCTGTCCCAACAGCCGCTCTCCTGCCGTGACACATCCCCAACCCCACACTCACGGTCTCGGTACCGAACCCCCACCACGTCCTCGGGCTGCTCTGAGGTGCTCAGCAAAGTCAGGGGGCTGCTCTCTGTGGTTTTGCAGAAATTATGAACTTGGAGGTTGGGATCCAGCTCATACAGGTGTCCTTCAAAAAAATATTCTTGATGGTGAGGGACTATATTTGTCTGTTTGAAGACGGCATCTAAAAATTTGGTGGTACTGAAATGGAGAAGGAAGGGACAAAGGTTGGGGATAAGCAATGAGGTGAACACACAGGTTTCCATCCCTTTAGCAGCTTGCTGCCCTCAAAATACCAAAATGTTGATATTTTCTCTTAGAAAAATATCAGACAAGGTCAGCAGAGCCCCCTGGACCCCTCCCTGGGGCTCTGTGTGTGCCCACAGCTCCTCTGGTGCACTCCCAAGTTTGAGCCTGGTGTGTTTTAACCCGATTTGGGAGTGCTGCAAAGGGAATGGTGCTGCCCCCAGGTCCCCCTGTCAAACTGAGGGGCTGAGGCTTCGGATCTGCATTCCCAAATTTACCTCCAAGTCAGCCTTACGTGTTGTAGGAGTGGATGTAGATGCGATGGGAGGACGCCTGCTGCAGGGAGAACACATCCACCACCATCCTGTGCAAAATGTCATTGGTTCCTGCAAAAAACTGGTCGAATCCCCAGCATTTCTCCTGATCCACCTCCAGGATATTGGCCAAGATGGGGATCAGCTGGTCCTTCAGCCCCCTGCAGCAGCAAGGGAAGAGGAGAGGTTTGCATGGACTGGTGTAACCCCGAGGCACAAACACTGCCCTGCACCCCCTTCTCCGGTCTGGACAGCAAAGATCTGGTCTGCCAGCTGTGACATCTGAAGATGAAAAGTTTACCTGCCTTGTTAACCCCCCCTGTGCTGTGTGAGGACACGGGGGCTGCAGCCCCAGCAAGGGACACTCACACGGAGAGGCGGCAGGTGATGGGCAGCTCGTAGCTCCACTCGATGTTCCCGTTCTCCTGCCTCTGGATCCCTGCAATGGCCCCACGAGGCTTCTCCGTGGTGATTTTGTACCTGTGGGAGGGGAATTGTTTGCTGCTGACTCGAGCCAAGCGAGCTCTGCTTGGGCACGGCGTCCCTCGGGTGGAGGGAAAGGGCAGAGCGTGGATGTGCTGGGAAAGACACGACTCACTGAGGGAAAATCAAGTGCCCAGAGGGAAAATACTGCCAGCAACAGCCAAAACCTTCCACGTGAGCATTAACCCTGCCTCCCCTTCCAGCTGCTCCCACAGGAGGTCATGGCAATGCATTTTATAGAATCCCAGAATTATCTGGGTTGGAAGGGACCTTAAGGATCCTCTGGTTCCAACCCCCTGCTATGGTCAGGGATGCCACCCATGCTCAGCACCCCATTTGGAGGGCAAACAAACGGGACACGGATTCTTCCCCACACTGCACACACCCCACAGGCCCCTTGTCAGGCCTCTGGGGCCATTTGGGGTTAAAGCAGAGTGAGCCACCACAGCCCCAGCCACGGGACCTACATGACCTCCTTGTTCCTGCGGGGTCCCCCGAAGGGCACGAAGGGGAGGCTGCCGGTGGCAGCGTGGTAGAAGGTGACCCCGATGCTCCAGAGGTCCACGGTGACACCAAACGCCTTCTGCTGGGGCTTGCGCAGCACGGCTCGCTCGTACACATCAGGGTGCTGTGGGGGAGGCACAGAGAAAGGGGGCCTGCCCAAAAACCATCACCTGGGACGGAGATCTGAGTCCTCCCCAAAAATCATCACCTGGATGGAGAAATGGGGCCTGCCCAAAAACCATCACCTGGGACAGAGATCTGAGTCCTCCCCAAAAATCATCACCTGGGATGGAGAAATGGGGCCTGCCCAAAAACCATCACCTGGGACAGAGATCTGAGTCCTCCCCAAAAATCATCACCTGGGATGGAGAAATGGGGCCTGCCCAAAAACCATCACCTGGGACAGAGATCTGAGTCCTCCCCAAAAATCATCACCTGGGATGGAGAAATGGGGCCTGCCCAAAAACCATCACCTGGGACAGAGATCTGAGTCCTCCCCAAAAATCATCACCTGGGATGGAGAAATGGGGCCTGCCCAAAAACCATCACCTGGGACAGAGATCTGAGTCCTCCCCAAAAATCATCACCTGGGATGGAGAAATGGGGCCTGCCCAAAAACCATCACCTGGGACAGAGATCTGAGTCCTCCCCAAAAATCATCACCTGGGATGGAGAAATGGGGCCTGCCCAAAAACCATCACCTGGGACAGAGATCTGAGTCCTCCCCAAAAATCATCACCTGGGATGGAGAAATGGGGCCTGCCCAAAAACCATCACCTGGGACAGAGATCTGAGTCCTCCCCAAAAATCATCACCTGGGATGGAGAAATGGGGCCTGCCCAAAAACCATCACCTGGGACAGAGATCTGAGTCCTCCCCAAAAATCATCACCTNCCATCACCTGTAACAGAGCTCTGGGTCTTCCCCAGAATTCATTTTCTCTAATGGAGCTCTGGGTCCTCCCCAAAACCATCCCCTACAACCCTGCCCCACAAAGCACTGAGCCCATCCCCTGCCCAAAACACGGATCAGGCTCTCCAATTCCCAGCTGTTGGACTGGGGGACAGGGACCAGCCTCCCCCAGGACCCCCAGGGCCACCAGCCTGGCCCGTGCCCAACTCACCAGGTACTCCTCTGTCCCATAGACCGACACAAACTTCTCATCATCCTCCAGCTCTCGGGCGGCTCCGAAATCCGTCAGTTTGTAGATGCTCTGGCCGTCCTCTCCCACGAGCCGCATGATGTTGCCAGGTTTGATGTCCCTGTGCACGACGCCGTTCTCACGGAGGTGGTTCATCCCTGCCACTGGGCACACGGGGGGAAGCACATTCCTGGCTGGGGCACGGGGCTCCAGGGGGGTCAGTGTGAATTTAGGAACGAGCCAAGGGCTGCAGAGGGGATAAATCCCACGGTGGATGCACTCAGGTGGGGACCAGTGTGACCGGGGGAATGGAGAGGATGAGGACATGGCAGAGCACAACCCTGTTCTTCCCAGAGCAGGGAGAAACCTCAACACAGAGCTCAACCCCTCCCTGATGAGAGGTGCAGTTTCTGACCCCTCACTCCATTGCCAGGGCTGCAGGGTCCCACCAGCCCCACGGGGTCCCCATCAGGTCTCAGTCCCTGGTGGTGGCAGGGGCTGGTGGTCCCCGACCCCCACACTCACCCACACACTGCAGCACGATGAGGAACTCGGACTCAGCCAGGCCAAAGGCATTGGCTGGGTCCTCCAGCACGTTCAGCAGGCTGCCACTGGAGCAGTATTCCATCACCAGCACCTTCTGCTTGCTGCTGCCCTGCGGTGGGAGACGCCAGGAGGGCTCAGCCAGCCCCCTGTGCCAGCAGCTGGCCTGTCCCCCAGCCGGGCAGGACCAGGGCCCCTCCCTTGGTTGCTGAGCCCCAGGGTTTCCCACTCACTGTCTCCTCCACGGCAAATAATTTGACAATGTTTTTGTGGTTCAGCTTCCGCAGCATCTCGAACTCCCTCATCTGGACCTCCTGGGGCCGCAGGTAGCTGGCGTTGTTAAAGACCTTCACAGCAACCAGCTCTCCGGATTTCTGGGAGAAGAGGGAAAGCAACACCAGGTTTCAAACACCAGGTGATGCCTCTCGTGTGCAAAGCAGCTCCGGGGGCTCTGTCGCGGCTCCCCGGCCCCACTGGCGATGTAAACGATGCCTCTGTACCACGTCTGCACAAACCAAGCGCTGCTCTTCACCTCCCAGCTCTTCCTGCCCCTGCCCCACGGGCTGCGTGTCGCGCTCTTTATTCGGCCCCACACAAAATTCCCGTCTGGAGCCGCTGCTGGCAGCTCCCCCGGGATGGGGATGCGCCCAGCCCGCTCCCGCAGTTTGCTCAACCAACTTCAAAGGCTGCTGAGCAGCAGGGCCCGCTCCAAAGCCTGGCAAGTGTTGGCATGAAGTATGCAAATGGCCAAGGATGGGGTTGGCAAAACCTCTGGGCATTCCCCGGAAAACAGCTTCTTCCCTCTCCCCCCTCGGGAACGCGGCGGGCAGGACCCGGCTGTGAGCGCCCCAAAAGCCGCCCCCGACCCGCAGCCCGGGGGAAGGAGCCCCAGGGAAAATGAAAATAAAACCCAAAGCAGCGCCCGAGCTGCTCCCCAGGCAAGGATCTCCCGGGAGGGCGAGTGGAGCGGAGCTCGGGCATCCCGAGGGCCGAGAGGGATGGGGGGCACGGCGGCTCTGGAGCTTTGGGGTTCCTGCCCCCCCAGCTGCCCCCGCTCACCTTGTTGCGAGCTCTGTAGACAGAGGCCGTGGCCCCCTGGCCCAGGAGGTCCTCGGTGCTCCACAGGTAGCTGGGGGTGCTCTGCATGGCCAGCGGGAAGCGCGGGGC
>VYXF01011166.1:191558-205144 GCA_013397295.1 Polioptila caerulea
GGATGCAGAGGAGGGTGTGGGATGCAGGGTGACATGCGGGATGCAGAGCAGGGTGTGGGATGCAGGATGGGATGCAGGATGCAGAGGAGGGTGCAGGGTGAGGTGTAGGACAGGGGGGGATGTGGGATGCGGGTGACATGCAGGGTGCAGAGCAGGATGTGGGATGCAGGTTAGGGTGGAATATGTAATGTGGGACGGGTGGGATGCAGGATGTGGGATTCAGTTTGGGATGCAGGGCAGGATGTGGGATTCAGGGCAGAGCGGGGCTGTTCCTATCCCTGCTCCCTCTGGCTTCGCCGTGACCAGCTCAGCTCAGGGTTCCGCTGTCAGGAATTACTCCAGGCTGGCGTGGATGTGTCTGAAGGCTCCATCCTCGCCACTAAAGCCTCCAAAGATCTGAGTCCATCAGCGCGTGGTGCCTCCAATTAACACCCCTTCACCATCCTGCGCACAAACTCCACCCCTGATCAGTTCCCTAATCCCTGCCACGGGTGAGTGTGCCAGGAAAAGCCTCCCGGGAGCCGACGGAGGGCACAGCCTGGCCCTTTCCCTTTCCCTGAGCTGAGCCTGGCATGCCCGGCCTGGGAAGGGACGGCAGTGACCTCGCTTTAACCACACGGAAGCTGAAATCGCTTCCACTGAAGTCGTTTTGCTGCAGCTCAGCTGACAGGAAGCGAAAGGGCCGGGGTGACTTCTTGAAATCGTGCCTGGTTTTGTTTTCGATGCATGTGGTGGCTGTGTCCCTAAAACAGCACCAGCAGTCTGTCCCCACGGTGCTGGCACTGCAGGGAGCTCGCCCCCAACACCTGCCTGGCTTCTTCCAGCCCTCTTAGCCTTTCTTCCTGCTATCCTATTAAAACTCCCGGCTGATTTCCTCGCCCTGGTTGCCCCATCCGCAGGTTTTTCCTCCCAGCTGATTCCCCACTCCCATCTGAACCCCAGGTGTGGTGGGAGAGGAAAAACCCCGGCCTTGAAAGCAATTGGTGACAAGGATGAATTGTTCCAGCTGGTGGCAGCAAAGCCCGAAGAATAAAGGACAAGCAGCGAGCTCAGTGTGCGGCAGGGACCTCGTCCTTGGGTCAGAGAAGCCGAGAATCCCCCGAGCCCTGCGGTGTCCCCACGCTGTCACTGTGCCAAACCTGTGACACGTCCGTGGGAGCTGAACCCTCCCAGCGCTCCCCACGGTGTATCTTTGTTAAAAACCCCCCAATGGGGTTTGGGAGGGAGGGTCAAACCCACCTGTGGTTTGCTGAGGGTTTCAGAGATAATCACAGCATCTTCTGCTGGACAGTGAGCAAGGGAAAATCAAAATTCCCTTGTCATCTGTGCCACCCCATCGCTCTCTGACTCCTGTTTCGTGTTTTAAAAACAAAATCCACCACCAGCGTGCCCAGCTGGCTCTAGGGTGGTGCCACAGAGGCTGCTGTGATTTTGGAGTAAAAAGCATCCTGGATTTCCAGCGGTTCCCTGCAAGAGGAGATGTGGGACAGGGACCACAGGGATGCTCACTCCAGGCACAGAGGGGACAAAATGCCTCAGTTAAATATCAAACCTCACTGAAAGTAAATAATTCCTTCAAATCTTAAGAAAAGGAAGCCAAAATGACACAGCCCTGCCAGGTTCCCCCTCCAGGCTCTGAAAAAGGCCTGGGGAAAAACCGAACTGGGGGAAAGCTGGTAATGATAATAATAATAATGATCCAATCCACTATCTCAGTCTTAAATCCTCTTTCCTCAGACAGTTGGGGGTCCATCCTCGGCAGGAAAATGAGGGAGATTAAGCATTTTTAAATCAGGTCACTGGCAGGGAAGTGTTTGCCCAGGGGAATCTTGCTGTGTTTGGT
Organism: Polioptila caerulea; assembly: GCA_013397295.1. NCBI lineage: Eukaryota > Metazoa > Chordata > Aves > Passeriformes > Certhiidae > Polioptila > Polioptila caerulea. The sequence continues at coordinate 193,402 of VYXF01011166.1, forward strand.
GCGTGCGAGCCCAGGCTGGGGGAACCCGGGGCTGCAATCAGGAATCGGGGGGGCAGAGAAAAAATGGGCTGGGTTGGAAGAGACCTTTAAAGTCTTATAATTCCACAGCAGGGACACCTTCCACTATCTCAGGGTGCTCCAGCCTGGCCTGGGACACTGCCAGGGATCCAGGGGCTGCCACAGCTTCTGTGGGTCACCTGTGCCAGGGCCTGCCCACCCTCAGAGGGAAGAATTCTTTCCCAATATTCCACCTAAACCTGCTCTCCTTCAGCTTCAGGCCATTCCCTTGTCCCATCACCACCTCCTTGGTGTCCCCCTTCTCTCTCTGTGCCCCCACGCTGCTCCTGCCCCGCTGCCATCGAGTGTCCCCCTGCCCAGGATGGCACCATGCGCTCCCAGGGCCTGCAGACCCTTCCTCAGCCCCTCCAAAAACATCCCTGAGCATTCCAGAACCCCCCCCAGGCCCACTCAAACCCAGGACATCACACACCAGCACCCTCAGGTCAGTGTTTCCACCATACCCAAAACATTTATTTCTCCAAAACTATTGCTAATGACAATGGATACATTTTGTTGCCCCAGTATGGATTTAACACTTCCAACACATCGACTCCTAATACTGTACAATACTGTACCAAAAGGGGGGGGGGGGAAACAAACAAACAAAAAAATTAAAAAAAAAAAAAAAGCTGTACCTCCATATTGTACAGAGTTCTATGTACAAAGTACAATTTTACACAGTTTAATATATACACCATATATATATTGGTGTAGAAGACAGGAAACAGTGGAAACTTGTTTTAGCAAGAACATTCCATCCCACCACGAAACAACTGCTGTTGACAACCCCAGGTTCAGACAGAAAAACCCCAATTCCTACACTTCCAACCCCATTTTCCTGCAGGACCACGACATCGCTGCGACCCTGGGAAATCAGAGCTGGATTTCAGCAATTGCCCTGCTTGAGCTACATCCAGCTGGGCTTTTGGAGAAGCTGCTGCTCACAAGTATTGCTCCAGCAGTTTGGCACACTCACCAGTGCAACCCCTCGGGTTTGGGCTGTTCCCCACATCTCAGGGCTGTGCCTGAAGGAAAGGCTGGTGGTGCCCACTTCAGGAGTAAGGTTACCACAGTGCCTTGACCCACCTACAATTCCCACTGCAAGCTGCTGAGTGTTTACCCTGTGTGAAGCTTGGCAGGTCAAGTATCAGCAGGGCAGGAGCTGCCTTCCCTCTCCACCTTCCCTCTCCTTTTGGCCCAGCGTTGAAAAACGCTTTCATCCCAGACTACCTTAGAGGAAGCACAAAATTTAACAGGAAAAAAAACCCCACCAAACCAACAAACCCCCTACGTTTTCCAGGCCTTGAACTGCTGTTTTGGCATCTCTAGAGCCACCCAGAGAGATGGTTTGCTGCTAGAACAGAGCCTGGAAAAGAATTCACTGGCTTCTGGTGGGTGGGCGGCGGAGCCGCTTGTGCGTGAGCAGCCGGGGCCACCCCGGCCCCGCAGGCACCAGGCAGAGGGTCAAGTATTTCTATTTTTATTTCTTATTTTCAAGTACCAGGTTGTCACACAGACACAGAGACACTCAGAGAGCCGGCGGGGAAAGAGCTCAACCCCCCCTCAGTCCATGAAGTGCTTGGTGTTTCCCCAGGACGTTCCCTCCTTTCCACCTCTTGTGCTACCAGCCCGCTAAAGGAACAGCTTTATGTCCCCAGCTGCGTTTGTGGGGCATTAGCCAAGGCCTGATAAGCCCCAAAAAGGGCTGGTAATTTTTGTGAAAGCTAAAAATCTCAAAATAAATAAATCCCCAGCTTGTTAAACTCCCTTTTCTGTTCTGGACAGGCCCAGAAGTGATGGAAATGCCCCAGTGCTCCCTTTTCCTGTGCTTTTGAAGCAATTTTGGAAGCAGTTCCCCAGCCTGTGGCTCACAGGTGACTTCAGTGTGTTTGTACTTTGGGGCACACCTCTCTGCACCCCGGGCTTGGTCCTGCCAAGCACAGGTGCCCCTCACCTGGCCACCAGAGCTGTGCCACACCTGGGGGGACAGGGGCACCTCCCTCCCCTCCCCTCCCACCTGGACTGGACAAGGGGCCTGAGCTCAGCCTCTCATGGAACCCACCACACTCAGCAGGGATTTTGGGGGCATTTTTCCATCATTCCTCACCTCCTGCAAGTGTCCCCTCCACCAAGGGAACCTTCCAGAGTCCCCAGTCCACACCCCCAGCACGGACCTGAAGCGCCGAGAACGGGAGACGTCGATTTTTGCAGGAGGAATTTCCCAAAAGCTCCAGAAATCCCCAAACCTACGCCTGTGCCCCACTGAATCTGAGGTTTTTGACACAGAGAAGAAGAGAAATAAGGCAGCAAACTCCACCTGCAGTGAAATTCTGCTGTCCCAGCACTGCTGGAGCTCCTCCAAGTGCACCGGCTCGGCCCCGTACCAAGTGCAAGGTGGGCAATTACAGCAGGTGGGATTTCTTGCCAAGCTGAAGAGTTTTGATTCAGTAAATAAATTTATGAGAACTCGGTTATCTTAACCTACTTTTGTGCAAGAACAATCTTGCCTTAAAAAAGAAAAAAAAAAATTAAAAAGAAAAAAAAAAAAAATCAACAAAAACTCCCAAAATCCAACACATGAGGTATTCAGCACAGGAAACCCAAAGACTCCTTTTGAACAGGTATCAAAATACAGATATATACAACTTGTTTGTTTGTTTGTTCTGCTGTCACAGTGCACTCTAATTATTTACTCATTTTCATTGCAATAAAATACCCAGCACAGATAAAGTGAGAGGGTTTGCTCGTGTCCCACTGCTCGGACATGAAGGACAAATTTACAATTCATAAACTTTGGACAACCTCAGAGAGGCAGAAATTCAGCAATGGTTAAAGCACACTGCTCCATTCCCAACTAGGGAAATAACCCAGAAAAGGTCTGAGCTTCAGAAACTTCAGATTGATCACCTAAAAGTGTGTTTCATTTTAGAAGTTTTTTTTTTTTTTTTTTTTGCCTTTTTTTTGGTTTTTTTTTGTTTTTTTTTTTTTTTTTTTTGCTTTGGATTATTTCAACCCAACACCTGATGAACAAGGTTCATACAAAGCACTATGGAACAGACAGATAATTCCAGTTATCAAACACTCCCTTTGCCTTTATATTTGACACGAACATTACAGGAAAAGTCACGAAAAGAGGATTTCTGTGGAAGAGCTAAAATTTCTTCGGGATACGAAGGAGTGGAGTGACATTGGTACCTCCCCAAACAAACCACCTGCCCACTCCACCTGTCCTCTCCTGGCTCTGCAGGGAGGGAACATTCCCAGTTCCTCCTCCCCACCTTCCCAGCAGCTGCTCACAGAACACCGAGCGAGGCGGCCGAGCTGAAAATCTCCTTTTTTTCCCCTGATTTCACGTGGGATTTCCTTGTTCCATCCCCCCTGTGTGAGGCAGGACGAGCTGCAGCCTGTCCTATTGCTTGTGTCAATCACAGTGCAGCCCAGAATTCCAGTTGAGTTGCTCCATATCCAGGTGATCCTGCCAAGCTCCTTGCCCTTGGCAGCAGGATTGTCCCCGAGCTGTGGATGCTAGAGAAGCACAGTAATAATTCAGATACAGACAGTTGCTGTTACAGTAACCTGAAGTCTTTTTTTAAAAATTTTTTTCTTTTTTTTTTTTGTTTTCTTTCCATCTAATTCCACACTTCAGACCTTGAAGCTGGAAAAGAGCAGCTCCTCCAATGTGCTGTGCGTGGCTGAACACTTATTCTTAGGAATATTGAATGCTAGGCATAAAAATATAAAAAAGAAAATAAGGCATTAAAATGAGGCAAAGTCAATTTACAGAGATCCTGCTCTTGACACAGATTAACTTCGGTCATCTGAGACCAAAAACAACAACAACAAATAAAAGAAAATAAATCCAAAAAAAACCCAAAATTTTCTTACTAAAAAGGAAATGCCAGAAAGTTCTGCCTGAGCAAAAATTTTACAAGTTTAATCCTTCTATTTTTATTTTACTTTTTTCCCCAAAAGAACAAGTGATTCCTTGGTGGTAGAAGTCCATCAGAACCTGAGAGCAAAGGTGGCTGGTGGCAGCTCCTGGAGGGGCAGGGACAGCCGGGCTCGTACCGTGGGGCTTCCCCAGGAAAGCTCAGGAGGAAAGGGAGAGCAGGAATGTTCTCCCCAAAACCTTTGCAGTGCTCCCCAGTCCTGGTGTGTCCTTCACTCAGGGCCCAGAGGAAGCTGGGTTTTTGGAGAGTCATTCAGGATGGATTGATTGCTTCTGTGTGGGTGGACAGGGATGCAGGAAGGCCCCGTTCCATTTCCCCAAATTTTCCCATTTTTTTTTTCCTAAACACATCAGAAAAGGACATTGCAGCAACTCTTCTTTGTTTCTTCTTCTTTAAGTGCCAATTAAACTGACTTTGCAGTCACCAGGAACCCACAAACCCAAAGGAAACTCAGCTCCAACGGGTGAGAAAAATGACTTTCCTTATCTTGTCCTGAATTCATTGTGTGCTGGAAGCCTCAGACGTGCAGCTTGTTTGCAATCCCAGCAAAGCTGAGGGGCAGGCAGCCCCCACTCACAAGTGGCACATTTGAATGACTCAGTGACACAAAGAGAATTCCCAGGGGGGTACAGAAGAGTCCGTGGGTGCTGCTGGCTCCGGATAAATACAAATAACAGCAAAGGATTCCTTCACAGGTCAGTGCTGTGTGGGGCAGGGCAGGGAAGCCACGGGCTGTCACATCCTGTCCCCAGCAGCGTGCCCTGCACTGCTCTGTGAGAGCAGAGAGCCCCAGAGCAGAGAGGGACAAGGCAGGGAGCTTGAGAACTCCTGAGAGAAGATTTTTGTTTTGTTTTTTTTTTTTTTACAGTGCTTGGCGCTGGGAATGGGGGCAGGATCTGTCCTGAGGAAGGGGCAAACCAGCACAGGGGGTGTTGGGGGTGGGCTCCCAGCAGAGGAGGCTTGTTTTCAGAATTATCTCATTTTTTGTTTTTACATTCAGTCTCCCGAGAGCAAACGCCACCTCAGAGCCCACGGCCTGCAAACCACACTGGAAACAATAAAGCTGCTTTTAAATAAAGGGGGAAACCAGTGAAGATTGTCCATCATATGCAACAACTGGGCTCTTTCTTGTGCTCCCAGAGCTCAGGAACTCGTTTGTTTATATTTGCACAGACACATCTTACGTAGAACTCCACAAAATCTACGAGTGTTCCAGAGTAAACCATTTTTTTTCCATGACAACTAAAGCATGAGGCTGGATGGCCAAAGGCTTTGGCCTTGAGGGGGAGGAATGGGGAGCAAACAAACAAAACCAGAGGATGTGATGGAAGTTGAGACAGACCCTTAACCACCGTGGCACCAGCGGGCGACAGAATAATAATAATAATTATAATAATAATAATAATTATAATAATAATGCACAAGAAACAGGCATGTCCAAGCTCCACGTAACCAGTGGCACCAAAACATGCAATAGACTAAAATCTATCCTATTGTTTCCCTGTGGTAAATGAAACACAGAATACAGAAGTCACTACACCAGTATCCCAAAGCAGGACACCACCAAACGCTCCTTCCGGCGGCCCAACACCTGAACGAGGCACGGAATCCAAAATCCAGCTCATCCCTTGGTGTTTTCCTGCTCAGCTTCACAGTGGATCGTGGGGTGTGCACCTCCCAAGCGTGGCAGGAGCTGTCCTGGGGACGTGGGACGAGGCTGTGGCCGCTCAGGAGCTCCCGACCGACCGTCAGTCCGCGGATCCGTCCGACAGGAATTTCAACGTCTTTGACAGAGTCTCTTGGTCTGGAACAGCAGGAGTTGTACCCAGAGAGCAGCAGGGGGTGGCTCAGACAGTACAGGACTTGTCAGGGGGCTGCTGAGGCGCGGAGGAGGCCACGGCGGGGCTGGTGGTGCTGGTTTTGGGGAACACGGCGGGCTTGGGCCGCGTGGCCGGCGGCTTCACCGGCGGGGCCACCTTGACGGCCTTGACGGGCCGGAAGGTGCAGGGAATGTCCCCGGCCGTGCTGGCACTGCGCTGGAACGGGGGCTCAGAGTCCTTCAGGAGCTGGGTGTGCAGGGGGCTGGAGGGCTCCGAGGTGGGGGCCACCACCGGGGATGTTTTCAGCGGCTCCAGGGTGTCCAGGACGACGTCGGGCGTGTGCTTGACGCTGCTCTGCCTCTCCAGCTCCCGCAGCTCGTTCAGGGCCGAGTTCATGGTGGCTTCAATGTCCTGCAAGCACAGCAGAGGAGCCCAGTGAAGGCACAGCCCAGACACACAAAGAACCAGATCAAAGCCAGGTTTCTGAGAGCGTTTTTGTTTCCTGAACACCAACCTCGGGTCAAGGATGGAACCGAGCAGCACCGCATCCTGCAGCCAACAATCACTGAGATTTTCCAGCAACAGGGAGCAAAATAATTGCTAGCACTGCCTTGATGCTAATCTGGCCCTTCACTGCTCCTGATGCTGCCCAGACTTCAAAGAGAAGCCCCAGATTGCAGCAATGAACAGAAACCAAAGCATTGGTGCCCATTCTTGCGGTTTATTTGGCACGTGAGATTCGGGAGAGTGAACTCCAGAAGGGAGCACTGATGGCTTGGATATTGCCTCGTGGGCCACACACTGCATGCTGAAATCCTCGTGGGCTCTGGCTGCCTCATTGGTTTTCCTGCTGAGCTGTTCCCAGAAATGTATTTCACAGGACTTTTAGAAAACACAGGAGAAGGCAGGAACACGTGTAGAAACCAAAACCTGCCCTTCTCCTTCCTCTTAAAAAGTATCACAGCTATTAATTAATAAACCTAAAGAGAACTTTGGAGCTAAAACCACGGGGTTTTCATCTCAGGACCTACATGTTGTGTGCTGGAGAGCCCAGTGGTGCACAGAAGTCCCTGGGGAGCAGGAGAGCTCAGCCTGGCTGTGACTCACACTTTTGGCTGCAGCTTTCCAGCTTCCTCCGAGCTTTTTCAGGGGGTGGGGAAGGTAAATCAGTCAAGGAATGGTGGAAGAAAGCAGAGGCAGAAATCTGACACCTCCCACTCAATCTTGAGGCCAGGCAGATTTTCGTTATGAAGTTGGGGAAATATGTAAGATGGTTATTGGGAGGTGTTGGAGCAGATACTACAGAGAAAAACACTGATTTAACACAGCTTGGGTTTTTCTCTCTCCTCTTATCTAGTTATTTTCCCCTCCTCTTTCCTTTTTCTCCCCAGACTCTTCTCCAGTGAAACAATGGAGGGAAGGCTCTGGCAGGGAGAGGAGACAGAACAACTTCAGTCAGAGCCTAATTGAAAAAACAAAGAATCTGATTTATATCAACCAAAGCCTGGGAAGGACAGGGAAACACGAAGACACCGGGAGCTGTACACTACATTTCCACTGTAACAAATGGGCTCAGGGTACTCAAAATGGCAAAAATACAAATTCCCATCAGCACTAAACCCATCGGGTTTTGATGTGCCCCTTATTTGTTAAGTCCAGTTGCTGTTTTGTCCATAAAAATGACAATTTCCACGAATTTTCCCCCCAGCTCCTCAGGAACCTGCAGAGCCCCGAGGCAGGCACAGCAGTCAGGTCTCCCAGGGCTGGCTTTGTAATCTGAGCCCGGAGCATTCCTTGGCTCCAGCCAGACCCATCCATCCCACCCTGCAAACACAGGGCACAGAGAAATTCGAGTGCAGGCACATCCTGGTAGAAGAGGGAAATCTGTAACCTCGCATCACCAAGGCCCTTGTGCACACAACTGACTCCTGAAAGCCAGCAGGGATGTTCAGAGCTGGTTTCTGGTCCCACTCTGAGCCCTGCAGGGAGATGAGGATGCCCCTGGAGCACTGCACAGGTCAGCAGGCTGCTTTTATCTGGGCTGTGCTGCTCCTGGTGCTTCCACCACAGGCAAGCCTGCACGACTGACAGGAGAGTGTTAAATCCACAATAAATTCTTCATTTCTCTCATGTCTGGAGTTATGGTTGCTTAATTCTCTGCTGACAGCTTTGGAATCTGTGTCACTTTCTGAAATGGGTGTTTTTAGCCTTGGGATTAAATTCTGGGTAATGAACAGGGCCAAGTTTTTATGGAGGAAGGACCTGACTGTACCTTCCCTCAGGAGAGCAGCCTCAGTGCCTTGCACACACAGAGGGTGGAAGCCCAGCCTGGGGCTGTGTCCTGAGCTGATATTGCCCTGAGGGAATCTCAGAATGCTTGGGGTTAAAGGGATCTCTGGAGTCCACATCCAGTGCAGGCAGAGTCACCTGGAGCAGGTTGCACAAAACTCATCCAGGTGGGTCTGAGGTGTCTGCAGACAGGGAGACTCCACTCCCTCCCTGGGCAGCAGTCCCAGGGCTCTGCCCCTCCACGGACAGGAGCTCTTCCTCACCCTGAACTTTTTGTTTTAATCCATGTCTCCTTGTCCAGTTGCTAAACAGAGCCTGGCACCACCCTGACACCCCTTGGGGAGCTTTGCAGGCATTAGTGGGATCCCCTCTCAGCCTTCTCCTCTCCAGACTGAGCAGGCCCAGCTCCCAGAGCCTCTCCTCACCCAGAGCCGCCCTTCCCTCCGGGGGAACAGAGCCGAGATTAACCCAGCCCTGGCACCCAGACTCCTGCCAGGCAAAGGCTGAAGGTGCTGCTCACCTGAGCAATGACCTCGGGGTCCATGGGCCGGTGGTTGTTGAAGCTCTTGGACCTGCCTGCCGTGACAGCCTTGCGGAGCTGCGGGCTGTCCATCCTGCTCTTCAGCGACGAGTGCCGGCTGATGGAATTGAGGCTGCCGTGGCCACTGATGGAGCATTTGTCTGGAACCTCCTTGGGAAGACTTTGGCTCATAATGGGCTGAGATGAGGGCCTGGAACCGGCTATGGCTCCGGGGGAGGCTGGTTCTGCCAGGGAACTACCTAGGCCGTGGCTGTCACTTTGGCGGAACGCTCTTCTGATGCTGCCTGACTCTGGTTTCTTTCTTTGCCTTCAGTCACAAAAGCAAAACAAGTCAATACAAGCAGGTACAGGGCTGGCATTTGAAGATATCCCCCCAAAACAACACACAGGACAACGGGAAGAGACACAGAGGCACCCAGATTACAAACGGCCCCAGGGGTTGAGGAGTGACTGCGGTACAGTGAAATTATTATAAATTATAAATCATTCCAGTTTCACGCTTCTGACAACAAGACTGAGTCCTGGCAGCTGTGCACATTCATAGCAAAACCAGAAAACTTGGGTGGAACGTGATTAACTTGGTCAAGAGGAGAAGAATTTATACTGGAACAAAACAAAAAACAAACCCTCTGTGCCATCGACAGGTTTTGATGATGTGTTTTTATTACATTCCAAGAGCAGAGCTACAATCTTTGACTGGAGGACACAGTATAAGTCTACTAAGCTCCTGGCCCAAGGCATCAAGTTATTATTTTCAGAGATCAGCAAGCAAGGACCCCAAGTTTGGGGTTAATGATCATTTCCAATGTTTGCTGGTGGTAAGAGATGGTTCTTTTTCATGGCTTTGGCAGGACCACAAGGCATTATCTATGCAGGGCTACAGATAAACCAAAGGGATGATGTCAAATGGATGAACTGGTCCAAAGAATTTAGTTTCTACCCCAGCACCATGAGGTCTGACAGCACGATTCCACTCAAATCATGGGAAGGCCAATGCAGCAGAATACTTTATGCCATAGGTCTGAAGCTTGGCATCCATTATACAGGGAAGGATCCATTTATATATAGCACCAGCCCCATGAATAACTGCAAGAAAGTGTTAGCTCCAGTAGGATTTTGGCATCCAAATAATAATTCAGTGGGTGGCACAACTGTCATTGCGAAACCATCTGATTTAATTTTGCTCAAGTCTGTTCACACATAGGTCAGAAGATTCATTCCTAAAGAAAAAACAACAAAATGAGTCTTATGCTACTTATTGCTAAATATCAGGTTCCCTAGTAAAGGGGAAAAAAAAAAAAAAACAAAACCCAAAAGTGGAGTGGACATTCCCCAGGCTTCTAAAAACCACTCCACACCTCTCTACCAAAGCCAGCAGATGGTGAAGCTCCAGCACAGGTCTGTTATTACACAAATCTCTCCAGAACTGGCAGAATGGCCACTCCAGTGGCTCAGACAGCAAATATCACAAAAGAAAGCCCAGATCCCAAGCTGATGCAGATTAACAAGGCTTCCCAGATATCAGTGGAGCTCTGCTGAATCCCATAAAGAAGGCCCAGGCTCTCCAGGCCATGAGCAAGGTCCAAACCTTTTAAAAGGATGCATTTGTGCTAATGCCTTTATAGACTACATTGTGTTAAATTAACTGAAGGCTGAGAACATCCCCTCCCATCAAACTGCAATTATCACATAATACCTTCACTGCACAATGGAGAGAGCTGGGGGGGTTTTAACATGAAGGAAATAATCAGAAATATACAGGGATAAGCCTGTCTAGAAAAATTATTTAACAGATCATGGAATTTAGTCTGCCACTAGCTTGATTTTCCAGCTTTTTATTACGTTGAGTGTTGGCTAAAGCAACAATGTCTGGTGGAGGAGGCAAGGTTAGAGCAACAGGGGGTTGTGCTGTTCCACTGCAAGCATATGGTTAGTAACCCAAGGTGAGGAGTGCTGCAGAAACAAAGGAGTGCTCCAGGCAGTGCCAGATGGTGGGACTGCAGGTATGGCATTTATCACCACCTGGGACACGGCTCCCTGCAGGAACTGTCCCCAAACCCCAGCAAACAGGACGTGGGAAACGTGGAGGAGACGTGACAGATCACAGAACACAACGAGGGCTGGGGACAACGACACTGAGATCAGCCCACCCTCCCTTCCTCTGCCTGCTCAGCACATAAAACAGGGCTTGGGATAAAAAAAAAATAAATATTTGGGAGAGCAGGAGCAGGTGGCACCTTGGAGACAGGGCAGAGAAGCCAGTGGGGTTCCAAAGGAGCGACGGCCACGCTGGTGACAGAGAGGGCACAGCAAATTGTGAGTGAGTTAAAAGAAGGGGAAGCAGAGGGAAATGGTGGCAGTGCTTGTTAATGAACCTTTGCCAGGGAAGGGAGCATTTCACTGGACTCATCACCAAGCTCTTGACAGGCAGGGAAAACAAAGCAAGGCTGCTCTTACTTGTTGATGTTTGCAAGGTAAATATCAGCGACGTGGCCCCCGCTCGGGCAGCTGGCACCAGCTCTGGCTGTCACTTTTTCCTCCGGTGGCTCAGAATTTATTTCTATTTCCGACTTCGGACTGGACCTTTCCGACATCCCATCCTCACTAGGAAGGAGGAGGGGAGGGTATCACAACCACAGCAGGAGCAGCAGTGCTGGATTTCCAGCACAGCACTGTGCAAATGTACACCCAGGATGGCAGCAAGGTGGGAGAATCACCACGGGTCCTTCAGGTCACTGAATGGTTTGGCTGGAAGTGACCTAAATCATCTTGTTCCACCCCCTGCCCCATCTTCCACTGTCCCAGGCTGCTCCAAGCCCTGTCCAGCCTGGCCCTGGACACTGTCAGGGATCCAGGGGCCTCCCCACCCTCAGAGAGATTTTGTTTCCTAATTTTCCTGAAGTGCCCAGGGATGCTTTCCTCTGAATGGGGGATACTGTGTGTGATGGGGACAACAACCCCTCAGCCCTTATTTATGGAATTTCCATGTCCCCAACCCTTATTTATGGAATTTCCATGTCCCCAGCCCTTATTTATGGAATTTCAGTGTGCTTTGATGGATTTGCCCCTCCTGATGCTGCTCT
>VYXF01011166.1:205584-218671 GCA_013397295.1 Polioptila caerulea
TCCCATCCCATCCCATCCCATCCCATCCCATCCCAGGGGACAATCCCCCTTCCCCACGAGCACCCTGCAGACCCCAGCTGGGCACCTCGACCAGACACCAGAACAATTCCTTAACCCCTCCAGCCCTCAGGGGGAGGCAAAGCTGTGCTCTGCCCGTGCCAGGGTGCCCTCGGGGGTCACCTACGTGTCCTGCACCACGATGTACTGGTGAGGGATGAGGCCGTCGATGCCGTTGTGCCGGCCCTCCCACCAGTCGTCCGAGGCGCGCTGGTAGAGCAGCAGAGAGGCTCCCTTCTTGAAGGACAGCTCCCTGGCAGTCCTGCCCACGTAGTCAAACTTGGCTATGGCCTCTATGGGCTCACACTCTAGAGACAGGAGGGAATAAATCAGCTCACTAAGCACCTGAGCTCGGGGGAGTGATCAGAAGTTGAAAGCTGCCACAAAGCAGGGCAGGAAGGGGACAAAGTGTTTCTCCTTTAGGCAGCAGAGGGGTGGAAGCAGGAAGATTCACAGGGGAACCCCTAAACTGCCTTTTCATCCTTTGCCTCATCCCTGCATGGAGGGCACATTTGTATTTTCCAAGCCCTAAAGCCCCTCTCAGCATTTCCCAGTGATGGAAGTGGCAAGGGCAGAATCAGGGTTTCACTAAAATCAGAAATGTTTCACTAAAATCAGAAATGTTTCATTAAAATCAGAAATGTTTCATTAAAATCAAAAGGGTTTCATTAAAATCAAAAGGCTCACGCTGTAGGAGATAGGAGGGAATAAACAACAGTTCACTGAACACCTGGGCTCAGGGGAGCAGTCAGCAGTTTAAACCTGCCATAAAGCAGTGTATGAAGAGGACAAAGTGTTCCTTCCCTCTTAAGGCAGCCAAATTCAGAGGAGCCCCTAAACTTAAGGATGTTGCCCTTTCATCCTCTACCTCATCCCTGCATGGAGGGCACATCTGTATTTTCCAAGCCCTAAATCCCCTCTGAGCATTTCCCAGTGATGGAAGTGGCAAGGGCAGAATCAGGGTTTCACTAAAACCCAAAGGGTTTCATTAAAACCCAAAGGGTTTCAGAGGTGGGGAGCAATCAGGTATGTCCCAGACAAAAATCTGCCAGTGGTTCTCTTCTTTAAAAGCAGCCAAAGTGAACCCCCTGGGCAGGCAGGGGAGGGAAACTTCCTCCCATTCCAAGCTGCTTCAGAAATAAAGCATCTATTCAGAAGGAAATTTCTGCTGCCTGTGAGGCTCACCTGACCCAGGAGAGTGGAATTCTGGCAGGGTGGGAGGCCCTGCTATTTATCCAAAGGGAGTGGAAGCAAAGGAAAAGCTCCAGTGCCTCCAGAGCTGGGCTTGGGGCAAGGCTGAGGACACAGAGCTGCTCCCTGGGATGCTCTGTGCCCACTCAAAGCTCACACAGGAGCCCCAGCCATGCCCTGCCACTAATCCAGGTCCCTGCAGGACTCTGATCTTAGACAGAGGCACAAGAAAAGGCATTTAAGACACTCAGGATAATCAATGTGGAATTCCCGTGGATTATTTTTAAGGCTCTGTAAAAAATCTGCCACTGTTGGAGTGTAAATGTGTATGAAGGCAGCTCCTGGTTCTGGGCAGGGATCAGGGGAATGGAGATGAGCTCAACCACACAGCCCCAGTGGGCTCCCTCTAATTGCCTTAAAGGAGCTTTAATGCAGCCAAGCAATCCATGGAAATTGAGTTCTTTCCTGGAGAAAGAGATTTGTGGTTCCTCTCCCCTGATCAAAGAGAGATCTGCTGCTCCACACAGAGGTCTCTGCACCACAGGAAGCTCCCACAGTGCAGGGAGAAAACTTAAAAAGGGGCTGAAAGGCCAAACAAGAGGCCCAGCTTTTCCAGTTATTCCTTGGGAGAGGGAGGATATGCTCCAGAGCTGGGTCTGGAGCTGCCTGCAGGCTGCAAGGCAGCAGCAGGGCTGGAGGAAATCAAGGTGTAAATGCATCTGAGCCAGGCTGAGGGAGCAGAGCAGGAGCATCTCCCCCAGAAAGCTCCACCAGCACCAAGTGCAAGCAGCAGGATCTGTGAGATCCACCCCAACAACCCCTCCAAAACCCAACCTGACAGCTCAGAATTCTCTCACACCACCCATCCCAGGGAAGCTCAGACTCACACAAACCCCTTTATCAGTGCTCAGCAAGCAGCCAGGGATTTGGAGGGGTGGGGAAAGCCTGGCCCGTGCTGGCAGCTCGTGGCAGACTCCCCAAAGCACGTGGCTGGCTGGGTTTGGCTCCTTCCTCCCTCTTGCCTGTTCTGCCAGCTTGTCCTAGCAGTAAAAGCAGTAAAACCCCCCAGCAGTGCTGGTTTTTGGTGTCCCCCTGCCTTTGGGAAGGGGATGGCAGCGTGGTTTGGTGAATTCCATCTGCTTCATTAAGAAGTGTTTATTGTTCCAGATGAGCGTGGCACTCAGGTTTCTTCTGTTTCCAATTTGCTTCTTAGGCCTCTGGCTTTTCTCCAGAGGACTGATTTTAGGCTTTAATTTCCAGTAGCTTTTTCCTACTTACACTTATGCTCAGAGAAGAAAACTGTGTGAATGAGGAGCAGTAAGGCTAAGCCAAACAATTCCCCCTGCCAGTCTGACAGCTTGGGCAGACAAGCAGCAGATTAAAACATTTCCACTCGTGTTTATAACTTAACAAACACACAATCTGCTTGTCTTTCAGCAGTTCTGACCTCTCATACCTGTCTCAACTCAGTTCAGGGAGGCTGATGAACTGCACAGATGCTCTGCCAGACACAGCTCCTCCCCTCACCCCAAAATTCCTTCCTGCACTGGAGGAAAAAGCTGGGATGACAGCTTCACTTTGGGAAGATTCATCCCAGCCTCCCCAAAGAGTTTTAGGAGACAGAAGGAGGGAAAAACCCCAGGAAGCTCCGTGGTGGAGCTGTACCTGCACGGCTGAGAGGTGTGACCAGGGTGTGACACTGCACAGCCCAATTAGCATGAGACTCCTTAATTAAACACACACTGCTCCCTCAAAGAGACCCAGCCCCAGCTGCCTCCTCTGCCTCAGTGCCAAGTGCTCCCTCTGGAATATTCCACAGAGGTTGCAGGACTCCATCCAAAACAGGTCCCAGCTTTACCTGGCCCAGGGTTCCCACACAGCCCAGCTCCAGAGGCTGCAGAGCAGTGCCCTTCTCTGCTCCCTTCTCCCCTCCTTGGGCCCTCCCANGGTGTGACACTGCACAGCCCAATTAGCATGAGACTCCTTAATTAAACACACACTGCTGCTCCCTCAAAGAGACCCAGCCCCAGCTGCCTCCTCTGCCTCAGTGCCAAGTGCTCCCTCTGGAATATTCCACAGAGGTTTGCAGGACTCCATCCAAAACAGGTCCCAGCTTTACCTGGCCCAGGGTTCCCACACAGCCCAGCTCCAGAGGCTGCAGAGCAGTGCCCTTCTCTGAGCTCTGCTCCTTTCTCCCCTCCTTGGGCCCTCCCAGTCACCAAAAATATCTAAAAATCCCAGCCACAGACAGCACAAGTTCCCAGCAGGCTGCAGGTTTCCTCCCAGCTGTGGGATGGGTGGCCTGTCCTTCCCCACAGCCATTAAACTGCATTTTCTCAGAGCTGTACCCAGTTCCCCCAGTAAAGCCCATACCATCATCACTGGTGTGGTGCTCAGCTGTGACGTCCTGCACCGAATCTTCTGTCAGGGCTCTCTCCCCGTGGGGGCTTTCACTGCAACACAAGGGAACAGCTTGAACTGCTGGGGACTGAGATCCCTCCTGGCCAGCAAGAACTGGAAAACAATCAGATAGAACTGGGAACATCCTGGAAAACAACCACATGGAACTGGGAATCCCCATCAGGAGGCAACCTTTAGGTGTTGCTGCTACAGACACTTTGTGGGTGCATCTGCACACGTGCTGTGGGTGAAAGTCAAGCTGAATTCTTATTTGATCTCAGCCAAACCAAACATCTTGGTGACCCCTTCTGAGTGCTATCAGCAAAGTCCAACTTCACAGCTTACAGCCTGGACCTCTGGAGATGCTGAGCACTCAGCCAGCACTGCCAGGCTGGGTCCAGCTCCCCCCTGCCATGCCAGGATTATTCCCTTGGCTGCATTCTCCAGTGCTCTAATTAGCTCATTAGATGGCTGATGAGAAAGCTGCAACTTCCTGGGGGAAATCACTCCTCGATTTATAATGATATTTGCAGGGCTGTGTTTGTCATCTCCCTCCATCCCTTTTATCACCATCTGAAATGTCCCCACTCACCTCCCTGAACAACTCCCACAGCCCAATTAGTTGCCTGTAAATAAAGATTCCAGAGCACCTAAACTACCAAGAGGACTCATTTATGTTTGGCATGAAGAAAAAGCTTTGAAAGGATCAACAGACAACAAGTGGCAACCAAAGGTTATGTTTTTGTAAGGAGCTCCACGAGCAGCTCCCTGTGGACAGGAGCAGAAAGGAAACTGGAAGAGGATCCATTGCCTCTCCCAGGCAGCTCCACAGAGCTGCTGCCAGCTGGCAGCCCTGCCTGCCTGCCCTGCCTGCTCCTCCCAGGAGGTAAAAAAGGGCTAAAAACCAGTGCTGGCTCTTCATCTTGCACCAGAAAACTCCTCTGCTGCCTTCTCACACTGTCACTCCTTCAAGGTGATTTTCAATCCTCCTCACACAGGAGTGATTTCATCCCTCATTTTGGCCCTGCAATGGTTAAAATAAGTGATGATGGTTGGACAGTGCTCTCCCCCTGGCAATCTACTTCCTGTGCTCCTTTAAACACGAGGAAAGCAGAAAAAGGAGAAGAGGTGAAATGTCTGAACAATTCTGGTGTCTCGTTCTGCTTAATCCGCAGGACCCCAGCATCTCCTGAGCCAGCACCTCAGCACTGAACCTTTCCCATCCTTTGCAAAGCCTTTCTGCTCCTTAATAAAGTTTACAGAAGCCTCTGAAGCCAGCTGGAGGCCCCAGGAGGAAGCAGCACCGAGGGCTAAAGTTTCACCCAGACTGTGAAGTCATGTCGAGCCCAGCCAAACCCTGCACAGAGGAGCCCACGTGCCTCTCCCCAGCCATGCCTCCTAAAAAGCAGCATTTTCCACCCAAAAACCTGGCCTGGCTGCTGGCTGAGCCCTGGAGGCTGCTTTGGAAGGACTGGTGTCACCCTGGGAGCCCTGAAGGTGACAGCCTCCGTGCCTGCCAGAGGAACTGAGGGGCAGCTCTGAACTCTGCTCCGTGTGACAGCACCTGGGGGAAGGGCTGGAGCTGTGCCAGGACAGCTTTGGGGTGGATTTCAGGGCAAGGTTCTCCCCCCAGAGGGTGCTGGGCACTGGGAAAGGCTCCCCAGGGAATGGGGAGGCTGCCAGAGCTGCAGGACAGCACTGCCAGGGATGCCCAGGGGGGGATTTTGGGGTGTCTGTGCAGGGCCAGGGTTTGGACTGGATGATCCTTGTGGGTTTTTCCAGCTCCTGATGCATCCATCCCTTATCTCCTTCCCTGGTATCACCCCCTAGGATATTCTGCCCCCACAGCCCCTGGGCACTGACACCCACCCTGAGGGTACTCAGCACACTTTGACCTTGTCCAAATTAATGTGTTTGCTTCCTGAAGGCCATAAATATTATCAAGCTGGGTTTTTTTAATCCCCCCCCACAATTCCTTCATATATAACATCAGCTAAAAACATCAGAGAGGAGGGTGAAATTAAGAGAATTTCCAAAAGGTTTTTTGGCAAGTCCTCTGCACACAGCAGTGAGTTTGGAGGAGCCTCTAAACCAGGAGTGATCCCACAGCTCCCAGACAAGCCAGGGAAACAAGGCTTGCTCTGTCACCACAGTGACTTCATTTAAAAAACCTATTTATTTTAGTCCCCCAAAATAATCCCTCAGCTTCCTGTGACGCTGGAGGAGAGCAGGAGCAGGGAGGGGGGAGAAGTGGGACACAAATGAACATTCCTGATGCTCAGAGGGAGGGATCAGCTCGGCCAGGAGGAAAGCAAACCCCTCCTTTCCTTCCCCCACTGGCCAAGCTTCCAGCCCAGATGACAGGAGCCGCTCTGCCTGAATTGCTTCCAGATGTGCTCCCAGACTGAGCACGTGGCTGGGCCTCTGGAGCTCCAGGCTGCATGGAAATGGTGATTTTGCATTCCTGCCTCTTCCCTCCCCCTCCAAATGAAGCTGTGCCACAGCCTTGGAGGTTCAAGTGACCCCTGTGTCTGAAGCAACTCCTGACAGGCAGAGAGAGAAGGCAAAAGCAGGAGAGAGAAAAGAAAAAAAAAAAGGGGAAAAAATCAAAACAAACCAACAAAAAGATTGATTTTGGCAGCTACCAAACCAGAACATCCAAGAAAATCCCTCCACAACCTTGCCCTTCAAGATAAGTGAGTGAGGCTTGACAACTGAACAGCTACTTTATACCAGCTTATTTCTTCTAAGCTGATGACTCCAGAGAGACCAGGGCCATCTTTGCTGCTATAAAACAGATTTTTGAAAGGCTGGGCCAGATGCTGCAACCCCGAATTAGCCAACACCACTGCAGCATCCTAATCCATGGATAAACATCCAGCCCTGGCTCTCCTCAGAGCATCCATCCTACCAGTAATCCTCTGTGCTTCCCCCTCTGCTGTAGACAGGGCCCTCCAGCTCCCTGGGGCCTGGGAAGATGTTCTCATGTTGGATGATGATGGTTTTGATCAATTCATTGACGTGAGCCTGGCAAGAGACCTGGTCGTGACCCTCGGGCACAGACATCAGAGTGGGCCCAAAGCAGATGGCCAGGTTGTAGGGATCCATCATGTTTTCTTCACTGAACTGAGATAAACTGCAAAAAAAAACAGAGGTGGGAAGGAGGGTGAGCAGCAGAAATCATCATCATCATCCTCATGACCACCCTCTGCTCAGAACACACAGCTGAGCTGAAGGTTTGCTTTGGCCTTTCTGGGACACAAATGTTCTGGATCCAGGTAAGAAAGGAGGCACTGATGGTATTTACTGAGAAATGAAACAGAAACTGCAAAGGGAGTTTGAAAGCTCTGTAGGTGCTGAGTTTAATATTTGACTTGATTTCTTCTCTGTTACTGCTGTTCAGAGCCCACCTGCAGCCCCACTCAAGGCCAGGGTTCCAGCAGGACACCCCTGCCATGGATTTAAACTAAAAGAGAGGAGCTTAAATGAGATTTTGGGGAGAAATCCTTCCTGTGAGGGTGGGCAGGCCCTGGCTGTGGCTGCCCCTGGATCCCTGGCAGTGCCCAAGGCCAGGCTGGACAGGCTGGGAGCAGCCTGGGATGGTGGAAGTGTCCCTGCCCTGTCCATCCTCAACAATTCCACGTTTCTCCCAGGCCCTGCAGCAGAGCCCTGCTGCTCCCAGGGGNGGGCAGGGCTGGGAGCAGCCTGGGATGGTGGAAGTGTCCCTGCCCTGTCCATCCTCAACAATTCCACGTTTCTCCCAGGCCCTGCAGCAGAGCCCTGCTGCTCCCAGGGGTACTCACTGATTGAGGAATGCAAAGAGGTATCTCATGACAATCAGGGTGGTCTTGGGCAGGTTCAGCAGCACCTTCCTGACGTGCAGCGCTCGCTCCTGCAGATTATCCATGGCTGGAAGAGAGAGAGCACCAGAGTCACCCCCAGTGCCACCAGTGCCAGTGCTCTGCAAACTGGGCAGCCAGCACAGCCCCAGCAGGGTGGGATTTGGCTGCAGAACCTGCTGGCAAAGCCTCTGCCAGAGAAGGTCCCTGGACACGTGGGAGCCTTGCAGCGAGCATGGGAGCTCTGGATGTCACCTGCTCCAGGGGACAAGGGCTCCTTCAGGGCAGCTGGGAAAGGTGGGTGTTGGAAAAGGAGACACTGTGTCCAATTAACTGCAATTAACTTAGTTAGAGGGTGAGGCAAAGGGCTGAGAAAGAGGTGGGCAGAATAAACCAGGATGAAGGGAGAGCTCCTTTGGGGGAAAGCGGATTTTGCTTCTCCACACAACACAAATCCAAGTCTGGAAATGCATTTATCAGGGGCAGAAAAGCACAGGCCATTTCTGGAGCTGCCTCCTCAGTGATCTTCTGCCTCTCCTCAGAGGCTGCCCCTGCAAAGGCCATTTCTCTGCTCGGACAATGGAATAATTCTTCAATTCTGGGGGATGTAGCAAGAGCCAGGCCACTTAAAAACGAGGTTGTTCACATCCAGAAGCCACAAACAACTCTCTGCCTGGCAGAGGCACCCTTAGAAACCAAGAAAAACCTTAGCAGCTCAGCTGTGAGGGCCCTGATGATTGATATGCTAGAGCAGGAGGCCGTGGATGGTCCCTTGTGGGTATGAAGCTAAAAGGAGCATGAATAAAAACTACCTTGGCAGCTGAGGCCAGGAGTGTGGCAGCAAATATCCAGGGCAAGCACACAAGGCAGGGAACCCTGCTGGTGATCCCTGGGCACTTCTGACATCCTCTGCTGACAGCTCTTCAAGATTATTTGACACAAGTGAAGGTTTTTTGCTTTATTCTCTTTTAAAAGAATCCTGTCACTGAGCACTGTCTCACAAAAGCCATCACACAGCCCTGAAAATCTCTGGATTTCTATCTCCCTGTTCATTCATGTCAGAGCAAGGATGGCTGTGAAAAGGTGACTGGATCACAGAGCCCAGCCCAGCAGCACAAACCCAGGCAAAGAAACCCCACAAATTCACCCTGGAGTCAGGAAAAAAAGGGAGGAAAGAGAAGCAGGAGACGAGGAAAATGAATTTTGTTTCTTTCCAGCTCTTCATGTACTTACTGACACAGGCAATCAGGTCATGGAAGATGTCCTTGGGGAAGAGGGGGTGCTCCAAGCCTCGGAAATAGAGCTTGAGGACTCCTGCTATGGAATCCATGTCGTGGTCATTCTGGTCCCCAGCCAAGGGATCCTCCCCTTCAGAGCAAGGAGAGAAAAAATCAGAAGAGTGGAGGAAATAAAACACTGGAAGAAAAGGGCTGGTGTTAATCCCACCTAGCCCAGCTGCACTGCAAGAGTGAGGCAGAGAGAGATCCCTGGGTGAGAAGCTCTGCCAGGAATCCCAGGACACCTGGGCCAGCTCCTGTCAGCCAAAAGTCACCCTGGCACCAGAGCTGGCACCCACGGGGGCAGGGTGGGGGTGCTCCTGCAGCAGGAACACTCCAGGTGCTTTGGGCAGGTGTGAACACCTGACAGGAGCTTTGGGGAGACCCAAAACTGCAGCTCAGGTGATGCAGGGGACACCCAGGGGGTCACTGAGCATCACACACCTGGCTCAGGTGATGGAGGGGACACCCAGGGGGTCACTGAGCATCACACACCTGGCCCAGGTGATGCAGACACAGGGAATGGAATCAGGGAGGTGTTTCTGGGACAATTTGTTGCTGCAGATCCACCCTGGGGTTTTTTTGTCTGCATTACCAAAGGGAAGATGCTCATTCAAGGAGTTGCTCCCCAGGGAAAACTCCCAATCAGACATAATTAGATTTAATGATGGGGCAATCCTCCAATTGAAGCTATATATATCCATTATGGGACTGAAATCACCAAAGCTTGCCTATTATCTTAATAACACACGGGATAATAAATGGGCCACTCCAAACCTGAGCATTAGCCCTGATATTTAGTGCCACCAAAGGCTCTGGATGAAGTAATAAACTGCAGGGACCTTACTGGTAACTTTGGCAGCCCTCTACATCACAGGTTTTACAGAGACAAGTGAGATGAAGAGGGAAAAAAACCCCTCTTTTTTATTTCCCCAAGCTGGTATTTCTATAAAAATCTGACACTTCTGCCTGTGACACACATTCCTGCTTGCTCTGCTCCTGAGGATTTCCCCTCTCAGGCAGGTGGAGCTGAGTTCAGGTGACATCACCCACCACACGTTGCTCATTAAGCTTCTCTCTCCCCCCCCCCAAAAACCAAAATAATCTCACTGTGCCTAATTAATGACTGCCCATCTCCTGCAGCAGCCAGCAGAGAAAAACACTGCTCCAGTTCTTTGGGAATGCTGAATTCCAGGGATTAACACAAGCCCTGTTGTTCCCAGTGACCCAGGGACTGCCTGAGGAGCAGCTCCTCTGAACCTGCCCTGCCAGGGGGAACAGCCCAGCAAGGAGCTGATGAATCAGGAGGCTCCCAACTGCTCCCTGCCTTTGTGTGGAATGGTTCTTCCCAGAGAAAAATCCAATCTATTAAAAGCTACCTCAAATTAACACCTCTCTTGAAATTTCCCCTCTCTCCCTCGCTGGTATTTGGAATAAATGTGGCCAAGCTGTGCCTCAACACCACGGGAAAAGCCATGGAAATTCATCCTGCAGCACACAAAGAGCTGGGGGAGAGGGGAGGAAACTGCAGTTACACCTAATAATGAAATCCTCCACGTCCTTTAGTGTTGCAAACAATCAATAAGCTATCAGACATGAGAGGAGATTGAATTCAGAATATTTATTACACAGACACTCCACAGGGTACAAAGCACAACAGCAAACAAGTGAGAATTCAAGGTTAATGAGCAGCAGGGAGGTGTTTGAGAGAGCCAAACCAGGAAACACAAAAATCAGAGGAACAGAAAAAGGAGGGAGCTGCACCCAGGCCAGTTCTCCCCCAAATTCACACACTTGGCTGTCGTTTCTGGGATTTTGGAAGAGCTCTCTCTTACCTCTCTCAAATGCATTTTTGATGTCATTCACTTCCACCTGAGACCCAGACACTCTGAATATCCCCTCGTGCTGCAAACCTGGAGGAAAACAAGATGTGGATAACAAGGTAAGATAGATTAGATTAGATAAAAGAAGATTCCATCAGCTCCTGTAATAAAGAGAAAACAGAACAAAGGCAGGAGGATGCTGGTTTAAAATCCACCTTTCCCTGAAATGTCCAGAATAGGAAAAAACAGAACTCAGCAGAGGCAGAAAAATTATTAACCCTTCTAAACTGCTGGAGTAACAGGGCTCTGACAGCCATTGATGTTATCTCTCACCCTGGAGGATCCCCAGAGGATTTTACAACCCTGAGGAAGTCATAAACCAGCCAGGAGGAAAATATGACCAATGCCAGGAGGAAAACGTTTAAAATGTTTCAAAGGACTCAGCTGAGTCTTTTGGAAAATCGAGGCCAGTTCTGGAATCTGAGATCTGAAATCAGCATCTCCTGATGGCCATGATTTCTCCCCTATCAGTTCCCATCTCAAGGATTTTTCCAGCAAATTTTTCCAAGTATGGCCTTACAGAAGGATTACAGAACTTGGTTATTGCAAGTGATGATGAGGATGGACCTGCAGATTGGGGTTTCTATAACAGAAATGGGACAAGGGAAACAAACAGGACCTGGCCCTTGGTTAATGAAGACAGATTCCACCTCCTTCCACACGTGTTAATTAACAGCTGTTTCACACGCCACTAACAAATGATCTCAATTAAAAACGAAAACAAATTGCAATAAATGTACAGCATTCAAGGCTGGGAGAGGTCAAGCTTCCAAAGAGGCATAAATCATCTCTGTGTGGCAGCAAGTGAACAATTAATTCACTGCTTGACCTCCCACATCCGACCACTGCTCCTGCTCCTGCTCGTGAACAGGGTGATTCTCTCCCTTGAAGGCCACATTGCAGGGCTCAAAGGAAGGTGAGGCACGAGTGCTGTGTATGGATGGGAAGCTTATTCTGCAAGGAATAAAGGGATATTGTTGGCAAAACAGCATTGGCAAGGTCAGTAATTCGGAGCAGTCAATGCACACACCAACAGCAGCGATGCAGGCAAAAAAAAAAACCCCAGAGCCATTCTCCTTCTGCACAAGCAGCAGCTCCTGAGCCACCCTGAGCATCCTTTCTGGGAGTTCTACTACTCCCACATGACTCTCCCTGACAGGGGAGGCTTTTTCATCAAGTCCTTGCTGGGTAAAAAACAAACAGGGCTCTTGGTTGTTCTCCTTCTCCAGGTTTGTTCTTTCTTCATCAGCAATTTCTGCACACCAGTGAGGGAGAAAGGACACCAGAGAGCCCAAAGGGCCTCTAACACACAGAGTCAAGGTTCTCTTAAAGATAATTTACCCAATCATCACCAAGAATGTACATTATTTCTACTTTTCTACCCATCACTGACTCAACTCCTATCCACGTAACCCTGCACTAACCCTGACCTGTGTCCCCAGCACTGCACAAAGTGGAGGGGATGGAGGAGGAGGAAGAAGCCCCAAAACCCACAAGGATCCTCCATCTTGTCTTCATCTCCTTCCCATTCTACCAACCCCAAAAACCTCCATTTCTCACCCTGTGATAAATCACATATCGTGCTACAACCTAATTCCCATTCCTGCAAATTCTGTCTCACCCCAAAGCCTGGGGAGCCCTTTCCATGGCCAGAGGTGAGAAGCAGGGTTTGTCAGAGGCTTTGGATCCTTTCAAACACTCAGGGAATTATTCTCTGGGTTCCAACCCCTTCCTAAGGATTTGTTCCTGAGCCCAACTCACCGTGCCTGCTGATGAAGCGGATGCAGCTCTCCACCACCAGAGGAATGGCCTGGGAGGAATCCTGGCCCAGAGAGGAGCCACAGCAAGAGCAGGCAGGATGGAGAGAGTGGAGGGGGAAAAAAAAAAAAGAATAAAAAATGAGAAAGGTTTGACTCTGCACATCAAGATCACATCCTGCTCTCTTCGTTCATAAACTCCAAAGCAGCAGCACAAGACTGTGGGAATTGGAATTCCCAAATTTTCATCTTGCAGTAGCAACAACAGAGACTCTGGGGCCTGCCCACCTCAAAGGAACACATTTTAGCTCACTTGAGCACCAAAAAGCAACAAATTATCCCCAAGGCCAGCGACACAAAGCCTGGCTTTGTAAGGCTTTATTCCAGGAAGGTGCAAGAGGAGAGCAGTGACAGGTTTAACAGGGGAAATAAAGGGAATGGAGACAAAGAAACAAGAGTGTGCATCCCAGAAACCACAACTGTCCAAACAGCTCAAGGCTGGTTGGATTTTCATTCCAGCTCTGTCAAAACACAGAGTAAAAGCAATTTTAGATTTTGCCGTGGAAAACGAACGAGGTTTTGGAATGAGGATTTCTCAGACAAGACTGAAAACGGGAGACAGGCAGGGACAGAGAAAAATTTGTTCTGCACCACTCCTTGTCCTTCCACAGCTCATCCCTGGC